>CM053765.1:51606251-51656468 GCA_028658305.1 Pachyuromys duprasi | reverse complement strand
AATGTATACCTAAAGGATTTTCTCCATAACCTACTTAACTTTATCTTTTGCCTATATATGTGTGTTTCAGTGTCCTGCCAGACACAGATGTTCCTATAGCCACAACAGCACCAAAGCAGCTACAAGTGTTCAACTCTGACTCCACAGACTTCCAACAAGCTGGACCTAAACTTCCCTCCCAGCCATGGATGTTCCCACAGATCCTGGACAGCATTAAAGCAGCTTATTCTTCCTGGACTTGGCCAGGATTTCAGCCTTTTGATTCCCCACAGCGACCCCAGTGTCAGCAGGAAGAAGCCAGAAGAGAATCTACGCCCATTATCCACTTATTACTAACAAAAGGCTGCAATGGTATGCTTCAGGACCAGGACAAGCAGTTCCAGGTTCCTCAGTCCCTACTTGCTGCCTTGCGTGGCTGGCAACTCTCTGCTGACAGCACTCTACCCTAGATTTTCCAGGACAGAGGCTCCTCTTCCTCCTCTTTCTTGACTATGTGATCTGACCATTTTTGTTCCTATAATTTCTCTCTCATAACCGCTTGCATGACAACTAAGAGCTGCTTCCAATGAACCTAGACTTATATACTTTAACTGGCCTTACATGAAAAGCAGACCAAGTTCCTCAGATTTTAATTATAGAAAAAGGGAGGAATGTTAGTATTCTTTAACAACCTTGCTTCTGGTTACCTAGCAACAATGACATCATGTATCACCCAGCCAGGTGGCCACACCTGGGGGCGTGGTTAATAATTACCTGACCTATAAAAGGACCACCAGACATGTGTTCACTCTCTTATTCCTCATTCTCTTACTCCTCTACCCTCTTATTCCTCTCACCCTCTTACCCTCTCTATGGTGCTCCCTACCCCTCCTCCCCTTTCCTCCTCTCCTTCTCCCTTCCCCCATCATGGTCCATACCTGTTTCTCCTTCTCCCCTAATAAACCCCTATAAACCCCTTTCATAGAAAACCTGTGATAAGTCATGATCTTGATGGCTGACTCTTTGACCCTCCCCCATACAAGCCGGGGAGTGACAGACTGGCTAGATCCCAGGGGAGGACATTGCAGCCAGCCCTGAGGAAACAGGATGAGCTGGGGTTGGATGGAAGTGGAAGAGTTGCTCTCCTGTTGGTGGACTTGGAGGGGGCGGGGAGGAGGGAGATGAGGGAAGGAGAGGGAGGGTGGGAGGGAAGGAAGGAGGGGGTTACGCCTGGGATGCAAAGTACCTAACCTGTGATTGATATAAAAATAAATTTAAAAAAATTTAAAAAATAATAAAATGGGAGATATTTTAGATTTCTTCTCTTTGGTACACTTGTGCTCATGTTGTTAAAAGATTTAAGAGTTCAGAATTTTGACATTAATCAATAGAGTTCTGATAAGTTGATGGAGCACTGACTGCTTACTATTCAGTAGCAAGCTTAAAATTTTACTTTCCTTTGGTTGTTTTCTGGAGATAGACTTAAAGATGCTTCTCATCATGCTAAAAACATCTGTTTAATGTGTATATCTGATCAAAAGTCATGGATTTTTACTGTTGGGAACAAATATGGCTTAGAGTAAAAGACTCCCCTTGCTGAGAATTGCTGACCCCAGAAGACAATAGCCATGCAGTTGGAACCGGACATTCCAGAGATAAGGAAGCTCCCAGGTGGGACCACATTCCAAGATCAGGTGCTGCCCAGGCGGAATGACATTCCAAGAATGCAAGCTGCCCAGGGGAAACTGCTCCTCTCACAGGAATTTTACCTTCCCCCTCCCTGCTCCTTCCTTTCTCCGCTTTTAAAACTGCTACTTTTCATTAATTGTTGCTTTCACAACCTGTGTTGTTGATGTTCTTTTCAGGAAGTTTTCTCCTGTGCCAATGAGCTCCAGACTTTCCTTCACTTTGTCTTCTAATAGATTTAGAGCCTCTGTTTTTATGTCAAGGTCTTTGATCCACATGGACTTGAGTTTTGTGCAGGATGGTAAGTATGGGTCTATTTGCATTTTTCTACATGCAGACTTCTAGGTAAACCAGCACTATTTGTTGAAGATGCTTTCTTTTTTTCCATTGTATGGATTTGGCTTCTTTGTCAAAAATCAAGTGCTCATAGGAGCGTGGGTTTATTTCTGCATCTTCAGTTCTGTTCCATTGATCAACCTGTCTGTTTCTATGCCAACATCATGCAGTTTTTTTTTTTTTTTTAATTCGTGAAACTAAGTGGCTTCTGAAAGTCAAAGGACACTTTCAATAGAACAAATAAGCTGCCTTCAGATAGGGAAAAGATCTTCACCAACCCTACTTCAGACAGAGGACTGAAATCAAAAATATACAAAGAACATGAAAAATTAAGCACCAACAAATTGAATAATCCAATTTAAAAATGGGGTACAAAGCTAAACAGAGAATTCACAACAGAAGAATATCAAATGGCTGAGAAGCACTTAAAAAATGTTCAATGTTCTTAACCATCAGAGAAATGCAAATCAAAATGACTCTAAGATTCTATCTTATACCAGTCAGAATGGCTAAGATAACAACTCAAGTGACAATACACCCTGGTGAGGATGTGGAGAAAGGGGAACACTTCTCCATTACTGGTGGGGTACAAACTTGTACAACCTCTCTGGAAACGAATTTGATTCTTTCTCAAAAAAGCTGGGAATAGTTCTACCTCAAAACTCAGCTATACCACTCCTGGGCATATATCCAAAAGATGCTCAACCATACAATAAAGACACTTGCTCAAATAAAAAAATAAACTGGTACTTTTCACCCCGTTAAATGAGACCTTGACAAGGAAACTGCTTGGTCTCGACCTTCTTTCCTGCCCGTTTTTCTTTCAGGCTTGGCTCCCCTCGTACCCCCCGAATAACTAGGTCCCACGGGTCGGGGCATTTTACTATGGTATTCTTAATATCTGCCATTTCTGGGTTAGACTTTGACACAGAAATATCTTAAACCTATTCCTTCTAGTTGCTTTGTTAAGAAAAATCCAAGCACCCATGGTTTAGTAGTAGAGCCATTAATGTATTCTTGACTAAGCGTACAAAAGTTGGCTGAGTTCTTTTGACGGCTGATTACCAACAGGGCCTACAGTTAAAATGTTAGAGTTTCAGACTGTGAACACACTTAAGTTGTTTATAAAAGATATAAAACAAACAACTGACTGGTGCCCATTCTGTTGGATATAGTTTTACCCATTACTTTCAGAATTTTGTTATATAAGATTTGCTGATATGTTACTTTTCTGAGTTTTTTAAATATATATTTCCTTTTGTGTACCAAAAATTCATATGAGTTTCAGGAAATCGAAAGGTCATGAGACCTGGATCTGGCACAGTTCAAACAGATCCCAAGTGATTTTTTCCCCTGATGTTGGGATTCCTCACTTTTCCCATTTAAAGACATATGTTAACTTCTGTCTCTACTCCCAATTTGTCTCAGCAGATTTTTACCTGGTTGACTCTATTTTTGGATCAGCTACGGGCCGTGAGCTAAAATCTGGACTTGTAAGACGGCATGACTGCTCCCTATCTCTTCAATCGGATCAACTAACCAGAGGTCTTTAAGGACTGACTCATTGCCCAGCCTTTGACTGACACCTAGTAATCTTTACTGAATTAGGAAAAACTTATGATTGGACAAAAAGCCATTATTTTGGCATTAGAATAGGAAATTATAGTATCTTGCGCAGGAGCTCTAAAGATCTGGGGGAAATCTTTAAAATTCAGATAAATGCAATGCTCTTGTCCAATCGAGAAATGGAACCCGTAGCTACTTTGCTTGTTTTTTTTAACGTTTGGACCCTGCATTATGAATCATCTGGTTGTGTTTATTAGGGAAAGGATTAGTGCAGTACAAGTGCTTATGCTGAGACAACATTACCAAAGAGTACATATGATTGGGGGTGAAACAGAAACAAAAACCCAGATAATTACAGACTAAGGTAACTACCCATGGACTCTCTCCAACTTTTGAGCAGCATTTCAGCCTCTTTCAAACTAAGATATCAATGGTCTAATCATCAACATTGAAGAAATTCCAGAAGATGGATTTCCGGCCCATTGTCCCATTCTACAGGCCAAAATGTTGAGTCGAAAGAAAAAAAAATTCTTAAGATAAAATTCTCACTCTACAGCTGCTCCATAATTGAAGCACTTACAAGGAGAAGGGGGTAATGAAAGGATCAGACTAACTTTGTAACCTATATGTCTTCTAAAATCTATATTTTTGAGTTTTAGGCCCAGGTTAAGCTAAAGCCTCTTAGTACTTTTCCAGAGCATGGAGAAATGTGACCTTGGCCCATGAGCATGCAACGACCTTCACTCAGGAAAAAAAAAAAAAAAAAGACCAGACCTGTCTGCAAGATAGCGTTTCTTAGCAACTATCCCAGATGGTCTCAATCCTTCTTCTGAGTAACCCCTGATCTCCATCCAAAAGCCCACAGTCCAGATCTTCAAGGATGAGCTAATCAACCCTCACTCCCACTTTTAATTGTAGCTGCATCCACACTTGGCAGGACTGGCCAAACTTGAGCACCTAAGACTAACCAATTATTTTTTAAATTTAAATACCTCATCCAGTCCTGAATTGCCAAGACTATAACCCCTAAAAATTCCCATGCCTGTCCTTTAAAAACCCAAGTTCTTCGTCTCCCAGTGTCACTTTTTGCTGACCAGCAGGGGCAACCCTATTGCTCAGTGGTTAAAATAAACCTCTTGTGATTTTGCATCAATGAGATCCAGTCTCCTGAGTTCTCTTCAACCTTTCAGGAAGTTAGGCTCGTGCTGGGCCTAACCACACCCTGCTTGAGAGATGGGCTAAGCAGCGCTAAGTGCCTCAATCTGGGCAGCAGAAAGCACACAAGCCACAGATGACAGCTCCTGTTTCCAAGACTCTTAGCTCACGAAAAGTGTCACATATTTCTTTAAAGTGGACATTAATAAAGTCATGTGCCATTGACATGTGACTTGCACATTATCACAGATTCCATTAGTATTTGTTAAATGCACAGACATGTCCTTAGTCGGTGAAGTACTTACTATGAAAATGCCCTATGACCAAGGCAACTCTTTGAAACAAAAGCGTTTAATCTGGACCTTACTTATAGTTTTACAGAGTTCATCTATGATGTCATGTCAACAAGCAGTCGTCTTGTTGTTCTTCAGCAGAGCTGAGAGCTTTTCATACTGAACCACAAGAGGCAGGCAGAGAGAGAGAGACAGAGACAGAGACAGGCAGAAACAGACAGAAACAAAGACAGAGAGACAGAGACTACATTCTTTTTGGTCACATCTGTTGGCATATTAAACCTCAAAGCACATGCTCCTATAATACAACTCCAATAGGAATTTTATTTTCTAACAAGGCCATACCTCAAAACCCTTCCCAGAGAGTTCCTCATTGGAGACTAAACATGTATATATATGCACTTCATGGGGACGTTCCAATTCAAATCACCAGGAAGTGGAAGAAGATGGAGGGAGACCTCTAAACTGATGACGATATTCATCCGGATAGTCATTTAATACAATGATTAAAGTCACAGCAACTTTCAAGGACCAAAGGACAGGATTGACCTGCAAAGATGGGTGGGACTCCACTTACTCTTAATCAGAGCACCAGACGACTGAAATAAGGGAATGAGCTAATGGCAAGATGAAGTTATATATAAAGCCAGGTTTATTGGAAACAGCTCTCAGCCACCATGAGAAAGAGAGGGAGGAAGGGAAGGAGGAGTTGTAACTTTTTGGGTATTTGCCCTACTGGAGTGACTTCACTAGTTTGCAGCTACCACAACAGTGAATCCCTTGTTGTGAGGTGTTTTGTTGATGTTGGTCATTCTCATTAGGCTTAAATTTAATTCTCATAGTAATTTTAAATTTTGTTTCTTTAATTGCTAAGCATGTTGCAAAATAGTTCTTAGGCATTTTTTACTTCTCTGAAAGTTCTATGTTTAGAGCCATAATCCATTTCTTAATGTATCATTTTTGGTACTGAGTCTTTGTTTTGAGGATAGTTTTATATTCTGAGTATGAATCCTCTATCTTGTGTATATCAGGCAAAGATTTTCTCCCACACTTTAGGGTTCTTTCTTTTATAATTTTAATTTTTTCCCTCAAATGATTGTTTCCTCAGCTGTGTAGAGAAATTTTATTTTCATGAAGGGAATATGGGGAAAAGAGAACCCTCACTCACTGTTGGTGGGATTGCAAACTAATGGAGCCACTAAAGCAATCAGTGAGGAGAATTCTCAAAACGGCTAAAAGTATGTCTAGTATACAATCCAGTTGCACTACATTTTTGGCATATAACAAAAGATCTCTACATCATCTTAATTATACATACCTACTCTGCAGTATTCATTGTTGCTCTACTGACAATAGCTTGGAAGCAAAAGCAATGTAATCATCCTTCAACCAAAAAATGAATAATGAAAGTGAGATACAGATACATTATGAAATATTATTCAGTTATGTATTTTAAAAAAAATCCTGCGCTTTCCAGGTAAGTGGATGAAACTAGAGAAGAACATACTGAGTGAGGTAACCCAGACTCTCCAATGACATATGTTCTCTCTAGCTGGAGGTTCCAGGCTCCAAATATTCAGATTTGAGTAATACCCTAGAAGAACTGCAGAAATCAGACCTGGAAAAGGGACCATTTTCAGGGTAATGGGTGTGGTGGGCAATAGAGGAAATGGCAGGGTACACATAACCTCGTTGGGAAAATGGTTAAAAGAGGCCCATTTTAGGAGGAGGTAATTTCAGAAGAAGGAATGAGGGTAAAAGAGTAAAAGTATACCTGAACGTCCTAAGGAACATTACTACTAACTGCTTATGTTTACAAAAATCTATGAAGATTGAGGTTTGGTGCCTCACACCTTTTATCCCAGCACTCATGGAGGCAGAAGACTGCTGTGAGTTTGAGGCTAGCCTGCTGGACAAAGTGAGTCCATGACAGCCAAGGCTACACAGAGAAACCTTACCTTCAAAAAAAAAAAAGGAAAAAAATTATGATGTACGTAATTCCTAGTATAAATATACACATACAGTTGAAGTGAACTGATCTCATCTAGGATGACAATGCTCCCTCTGAGAGCCAAAGACTGAAAAGAAGATAACAAAAAAAAACAAAATAATACCAGCCATGTCCTCCTTTTAGTTGTTGTTCAGGGCTGACCAAAAGATTCAAAAGACATATAGCCAATGGCTGTTGCTTTGGTTGCTTGCCATAGGTGCAAGGTAAGAATTGCTATTGCTGAAGACACTAAGCATTCCAGAAACAGAGCCTACATGTTCCAGAGCTGAAACTGATCTGAATGCCTCCCTCCCTCAAGATTAGCTGGCATGGTACCGGAAAGTACCATGTAAGCTTCCATAGGAAACAGGCAAGCAACCATCCTAACCAAATATGAACCATAACAGTGACCAACCTGTCATGATAACCCTAAAGGTGGAGTAGTGGCAGGAATACTTTGGCAGTAACCAACTGTTCAGTAACTGGACTTCAACCAACTCTACAAGTGGGAAACCATGTCTGGGACTGGAAACCTGGCTATCTACTTGGTGCTAGTGAAGTCATGGGTCTTAGAGGAGAAATTACAGCTAACACTTTGCTAAACCATAGTAATCTCTATTAACAATTTGTTCAAATTATCATTTGTTCTTATGCCAAAAGATGAGTCCTCCACTAGAGGGGACTGGGGAAAGAGCACAGGGGTAGGAGAGAGAGGGTGGGTGGTACTGGGAGGAGAAGGAGGAGGGGGCACCAGAGGGGGTACAAAGTGAATAAATTATTATCAATCAACAAATCAATCAATAAGGACCGATTGTGATCAAGATGATAAAGTTTAGAACTCTTCAGGACTGATGGCTTCTGCTTGGGTGGGGCCAAGGAGGAGCAAAGATGAACTCAGTTATCTTTAAGGGCCTTGGCACTGAGACTTTGACCATGGTCCAATCAGTGTATGAACAACACATATCTGAATTGATGTTTCTTTTTTTTTTTAATTTATTTTGGGTGTGGCACATGGTTAGGAATGTGGACTAGGAAAAATAGAAAAGGGGTGTAATGTATATTGTATGAAATGTCCACATAATAAATAATATGTTCAAAATTTTTACAATGACTTTTAACACTGAGAAAAGATTCTGCTAAAGAAGGGCAGAGTTTTACTTTGTAAGGCATGCTTTCCAGGATCTCATTGTGTAGCAGAGATGTCTAACCATGAACTATTAGTTACACAGTTACCTCAGACCCCATGAGCTTGGGGGGGGGGGGGGGACCTGTGAACAAGCAGTCCTGTCACTAACACAGAAAACGCAGCTGCTCTCAAGTCCTAGACATGTAAACAGACCCATTTCTCTGTCATGAAGGCCCTGGTTAACTGTAAACACCAGGACTGAGAGGGTTGCCTAGAGAGCCAGGACAGCAAGACAACCCTCTTCACAGAGGGTTGTCAACACTAGCGTGGAACAGCACCAGCTGTCAAATAGTACCTTGCCCCTCAGTTCTCCTTTTACATACACCTCTCTTTCCCCCTCCACTCTCTATTTCAGCCAAAACATTCCCAGGAATCTTCTGGTTCCCTTGTCTTTTCCCTGCTCTTAAAGACTCAGTACCCCAGGAAACCCTAGCCCCAGGCAGCCTATGATATCACAAAGAATGTGCAGGTTATTTTAGTGAGTACGTGAGTAACTACTCAGTCAAAAGTCACAACCTTAGGGAATTTCAGATCCAAGACCACAGTAGGAGACCATCTTGTCAATTCAGTACATTCCCCTTAATCCCATATCATTTTGAAGCTTCCCAACTTAGCAAGCTGTCCAATTAAATAAACATTAAAGTTTCATTTCCTACCTGACATTGTCACGGAGATGAATAGGAGTAAAGGGATAGGATCTGGATAAAGTGATGAGGAAAAGCTTGTTGGGTCTCACAAGAAAAAAGTTTACGGGTGCACAGGATCAGAGGTACTGGACACTGGGGAAAGTTTGTTTACTCATCTCCATGGAAACCTCAAGATTCCACTAGGCTCTGGTTGTCTGAGAGGGAGAATGATGTCATGAAACAGGTGAAAGCCAGTAATTGTCTCAGGAGCCATGTACTTAAAGGGACAAGTGGACACCCTACTTGAGAGAAAGGCTGAGCAGCCCTACATGCCTGATCTGGGCAGCAGAAAGCACACAACCCACAGATGACGGCTCCTGTTTCCAAGACTCCTACTTCAGGAAAAGTGTCACATATTTCTTTCAAGTGGTCATTAATAAATTCATGTGCCATTGACATGTGCCTTTAAAATTATCCCAGATTCCATTAGTATTTGTTAAATGCACAGATATGTCCTTGGTCACTGAAATATTAGCTGTGAAAATGTCCCATGACCAAGGCAACTCTTTGAACCAAAAGCATTTAATCGGGACCTTGCTTACAGTTTTACAGAGTTCATCCATGATGTCATGTCAGCAAGCAGTCATCTTGTTGTTGTTCTTCAGCAGAGCTGAGAGCTTTTCATACTGAACCACAAGAGGCAGGCAGAGAGAAAGACAGAGACAGAGATAGAGACAGACTGAAACAAAAGCAGAAACCAACTGAAACAAAGACATAGGAACATAGACCAAATTCTGTCTGGTCACTTCCATTGGCATAATTACCTCAAAGCACATCCATTTATAATACAACTCCAATAGGAATTTTATTTTCTAACAAGGCCAAACCTCCCAACCCTTCCCAGACAGCTCCTCATTCGGGACTAAGCATGTATATACATGAGCTTCATCGGGACATTCCAATTCAAATCACCAGGAAGTGGAAGAAGATGGAGGGGACCCTACAGGGTGAATGAAGACAGTCATCCTGATAGTTTGTCATTCAATATAATGATTAAAGTCACAGCAACTTTCAAGGACCAAAGGACATGACTGACAATCTCCTTTGGGGAATATGTGGAATATTTATATAATGGGATATTATTCATTTAAAAAATAACATCATGATATGTTCAGGCACATAGATCGAACCAGTAAAAACCATCCTGTTTGAAGTAACTAAAATTCAAAATGATAAATATGGTACTTATTCACTTATCTGTGTTTTTATTCATTGAATAAATAATAACCAACTTACAATCCATAAACTAAGAGAGGTTAGCTATAGAACAATGAGCTAGTAGGGGATACTTGGATCTCTCTGAGATGGGTAAATAAAATAGATATTACAGGTGGACTGGGACCTGTGAAGGAAGGGAATGTGCGGATAGATAGGGTAGAGGAAGAAAATCCTGGAAGATACAGCTGGAATAGAGGGCCATCTGAGAGATGATATAGAAACCTATTGAGGTAGAAACTTTCTCAAATAGAAGCAGGATATCCTAAGGCAGTCTCCTAATAATGGGGGATAAAGTTCCAATAAGCCATCTATAGTGATTAAACAATTCTTCCACTAGTGAGACAGGGTTGCAGTTAATTGAGTTTTGGGGCCATGGCGTCCTAAGGAGATTTCCAAACAACCTAGGCTGTTGTTATTAAAATATATTGCTCTTTGCCAACTGACAGTTCAGTGCCATATTCTTCCATCCACAGAGAGGCTTCCTTCTGCAGCAAACGGGATTGCATACAGAGACCCACAGTCATATATTATGCGGAGAGAGACCTTAAAACACACAGCTCTCCATGGGATTTCCCTATGAAGTTCTCCCTGCCCTCAGAGCTGTGTGAACCCTGTAGAGGAGGCGGGAAGAGTGTCAAATGAAGAGGGAATGGAGGACACAAGGAGGACAAAGCCCTCTGAATCAGGTGGTCAACGCTCATGAACTCACAGAGTCTGAAACAGTGAGCATTGGGTCTACACAGGTCCACACCAGGTCCTCTGCAAACATATTACAGCTTTCAGTTTAGTATTGTATGTGACTCTTAAATGTGGGAACAAATGTGTCTCTCATTCTTTGGATTTTCTTGGGCTTTTTTCCATCTTTTGTTTGTGCTTGCTCCATTTTGCTATGATAGTTTTTTTTTCATTATATTATATTTTATTTTTGTTATCTCTTACAAGATTGTTTTTTAATAATGATAGACAGTAAAGTAGTTCCTGGATGGGATGAAAGTGTGGAGGAATTGGATGGAGTTGATCGAAGAGGAAAGAGCAATCTGGGTATATTGAATTTTAGAAAAGAATCTATTTTTAATAAAGGGAAAATATAAAATAAACATATCATTTAAATTGGGCATATAGTAAATTTTGGAAGTTGTAGCTCAATCGTGGTAAATTTACCTCACATATGAAAAATTATTGGAGTGATTCCCAAGTTTTGAAGTAAATCAAAATTATTATTATATAAACAGGGTTTAAATAATTTTTTCTTTACATTGATTAATTTGGACATAGTTCAGATAATAATATGCTGTCTAGAGGTCGTAATTAAATAATAAATTACATTTCCACCAATCACCAGTGGTTTTTTTTTTTCCCAAATGTTACCTTCAGTATCAAAGTAATGTATTTCCCACTCTGTTTTTTCCTGCTAGGTGTTCACTTTTTGTACAAATATACACAAAAACATACATATCATTTTCTAAATGGCTATGAGTCTGGTGTCATGTTAACCTAATTCTAAACCAGAGTGTGCATTCTACAGTTATACATAGATGTGTTTGCCATTGACAAGCATTGCTGATTGTCAGATAAGAAGTGTGTACGGTTATTTACTGATGGCAAATGCTGCTTTTGAGAGACTGAACTATGAGATACATATCTATCTTCATTTCCACTGTAAGAGGCTATATAGGTTCTCAATAGTGTAAAAACTGGAACTTCCAAAGAGCGATGCTCAGGACATGTTTTCAATTCAGAGTTGTGTTAGAGTTCTCTGCAATAGCATACATGGGATCTTGACTCAGGAGCATACTAGGAATCGGACTCTGAAGATGTTATATATTTTTTCTGATTGTAGCCCCTTCCTTTAACTTCTCCTGTTCCAACTCTCTCTCCCTCTTCTACCCTGTCCCCTTTTCCTAGTCCAGTGAAAGGGGGGTTCTCCTGACTTTGAGGACTTTAAACGTAAATATTTTATTTTCTGATCCTCTTCTTAATGGAGAAAACTAAAGATCTGTAGATGCAACCTTTTAGAAAGATCCTGCTGTTTGAGGTTGCTGTCCTCCCAGTCCTGATATCCAATCTGAGATCAGCATTAAGGTGGAGGACACCCTCTTTCCAGCAGAGCCTCCTGCTCTCTGCTTAACATGACACCTGAAACCTGTTACATATATCAATTAAAAACCTGTAGGTTAAATAACTATGAAAATATCTAACTGTAATTTTAAAATGATGCATATAAAACTGAAAGGGAATATAATATATTCCCAAAATAGATTAAATAATGATTTATCTGTTTTAAAATGTTTAAATGAGATAAGTAGCACACCTGCTAAGACACAATGGAATTTTTAAAAAAGACTTCTGAATTAGAGCAACATATAAAGGTCCTAATTTCAAAATGGAGAGCATGGAAAATGTCAAGCTGGGGAAGGGGTTTTGCATGTGTTCATACAGGAGAGAGAAATTATGGGTTCCATCAAAACTAATAAAAATCAGATATGACAAAAGAAGATCCCCTGAAGATCTTGGTCACACTTAGGAAAAGAGAAATCAAGAAGACTAAACAGAACAGGTAGCATAAACTGCTGATCCCTTCACATGGAAACAACTCTGAAACTGACATAAAAATGTCTCCAGCCAAAACTTCAGCAATACATGGCCAAATTCTTGTCTACAATATCCTCAAAATTCATTATGCTATTCTCTTAAATGGCATAGATAAATGGTTTTACAGTTTGGTTTCATCATGCACATCTCATAATTTTAGTTATAATATTATGAGATATAATATATATTATATATATACATATAATATATATAATATAATGCTTGTGAGAATTACATGTTTTCAGAACAAAAGGACTGGACAGCAGAGACTCTGGAACAAACATGACAAGATTCATCCTTCCAGCATGCTGGACACTGACATATCTGTTCCAGCATCTATCACATTCCACCATTTTGCTTGTTCCAGCTTCAACTGTTTCAACTGCTGTTTCTCATCAAGCCAGCTCCCAAGAGAGCTTTGAAGAAAGCTACTAATCCATTCTATAATTATTCTATAACTATTCTATTCTTCTTCTTATTATTATTATTATATTGGAAGAAAGGGAGACTCTCATTGCACATAAAGGGGGAAATGATTGTATAATGTTCTTGTGGAATGCATACAATTTACCCCTGTTTATTCAAATGCTGATTTCTCTACGCGACTATCTGATTTCAATGCAGACATTACATTGTGATGCATCACCTATCTCAAGTTTGTGTAAACATACTACCATATTACTCTGTATTGCTGATAAAAACAACCAGCCACTGCTGAGCAACGGCAAAAATAGGGTGGAATATCCTGGTCCAGAGGGGAGGAGAAAGAAGGGAGTGGGAGGAGAGATCTGAGAGGAAAGAACTGGAAAACATCAGGAGAAATGAACCAGTCCTAAGATATGACTAAAAAGCAAGTATAATATGGTAAATAAGAATGGAAGACAGCTATGAAGGTTTGGAGGTTTAGAATAGAGTAATTATTTTCCATCCTTGTGCTCTAGGTTAATTAAACAAATGTTAGACTCTGTGTGGTGATTTGGTTATACAGCTGGTTTAGGAATAACTAAAAGATAAATCAATATTAAATATTAATAATTATCAACAGTGAGGTAACACAGACCTAGATAGATACACATGCTATACATGCTCACTTATAAGCAGATTTTAGTGATATAGTAAAGGATAGGTATACTACAATGCTGAGACCCGAAGAAGAAAAGTCAGATGAGCATTTTAGGCTGCTTGCAGACCCAATAGTTAAGAGAGTGGGGAAATCTCTGACATGGACTATGCTGCCTGCTTTTTGATCACTTCCCTTTGATGGGACTTCCCTACCAGGCCCCAGGGGAAGAATATGAACTCAATTCTCATATGAATTGATGAGCTGGGGTGTCTGGGTATGGGAGCTCAGGGGAGAGGGGATGTGGGAGGGAGGGAAGGATTGAATGGGGAATAAAAAGAGCCCTGGACTGAGATGTACATTGAATTAATTTTTTAAAAAAGAACAATTGAGAAAACCAAAGACATCTTGAAATTTTCAGGCAAATGTGTGGACCTAGAATAGATCTTCATGTGTCAGGTAAAACAGTTCCCCAAAACATGTATGGTGTGTAATCACTTATTTTTAACCATATAATACTGGATAACCATACAACAATTCACAAATACAATGAAGCTAAGGAACAAGGACGACCTAGGGAAAGATGCTTAAACCTCATTCTGAAGGGAAAATAGAATAGACAGCAGAAGTATTTGAAGAGAATAATAGGTTAGTAGAGGGATCCTGGAGAGAAATTAAGGTGGAGATCAGACATGGGCTCAGTTGGGGTGGGAAGACAGAGGGCTTGCAGATAAAAGAGAAACCATGGGTAGGGACATTTCTATGACAAGCCAGAGACCTAAGAGAGGCTAGGCTTCTGGGAGGATATGGGGATGACTCTACATAATAATTCTAGCAACAGGGCCCATGAAGACTGAAGAGCCTACCTTCTAACAAAAAGGAGCTACTAGTGGAGGAAGGGGAATATCAGCACACCCTCAACAACTGCGATCAAAAATTGACCTCACCTATAAGATTTGTTGATAAAAAAATAGAGCAGTGATTGAAGGAATGCCTAACCAATGTCTGAGACATGCCTCATGGGAAAGATCCAAACCCTGACACTATTAATGATACTCTGTTATGCTTGAAAACAAGGGTCTAGAATAGCTCTCCCCTTAGAGGCTTCACAGAGAAGTGGATCCAAACAAATGCTAGGACTCACAGCCAAACATCAAGTAGAGAACGGGAAGACTTGTAGAAGAGTCAGGGGAAAAATAGAAGAAAGTGGACAGAAAGCATCTCCACAAAAAGACCAATAACGCCAACTAAAAAAGGCCTGTGATGGTGGCCTTACAATGACTGAAGCAGGAGCCAAGGACCATGCACGATCTGGACGTAGGCCCTGTACACATATGTAGACAATGGGCAGCTCTGCTTCATATGGCGTCCCTAGTAAGGTAAGCAGGGACTGTCTCTGACACAGACATGATTGCCTACTTTTTGATTACTTTCCTCTGGCAAGGCTGCCTTGCCAGGCTACAGGGGAAGAAGATATGCTCTGTTAAGACTTGATGTGCTTTGCTGGGTTGATAGGGGGTGTCTCTCATTTCTGAACAATAGGGGAGTGGGATGGAGTGAAGGGGAAGGCAGCTACAAACAGAATCCAATGTGAATAAATAAACAGAATATATTTAAAAGAAATCTGCAATTAAATTTAGCTCAAAACTTGTAAAAGGCTCAAACTTAAAAATCCATACATAGGTAATGTTAATTTGTTACAATATTTTAACTCTTATTTAAAATATACTGTAGAGGAGATCCAAGATGGCAGTGACCAGCATGCACCATATCTGAGAGGCACAGGATCCCAAACTCCAAAATTGGTGAGTGGAGGGGCAGGGGAAGCCAGAAAATCGACATTAAGGCTTCCTGGGAGAAATGAAAAAACCGGTGAGCTGAGACCATTTGGATCGAGGTTGCCCATTGACATGTCCGAGGTCTAAGAGTGATAAATATTCCAACCTCCTGTACTTCCTCTTGACCCAAGCACAGGCCCTCCCTCCTCAGCAGAGGCGACTCACAGTATCCTCTGCTCCAAGCACTGGCCTTCCTCCTCTGTAACTGAGACAGCAGAGGCAGATCTCCTAGTTCCTCAGCAGCAGAGGGCTACTGTTCAGTCCTCCCAGGTCTGCAGGTGGTTGCACATGTGTCCCAGGGCCTCCCAGTGGGCAGCAGTATCAGCCTACCAGGCCTGCTGTAGGCCTGATAGCCCAAAATGAGCCTCCATGCTCCTTGACTGAGACAACAGAAGCAGCTATCCCAAGCTCATATCTGAAAGTAGAGAACAAGGGGAACCCCTGTGCTTCACGATTAGGTCTCATAGCAGATTCAATGAAATTCCCATAAAATACAAATACACTTCTTTACAGTCTTTGAAAGATTAATTCTCAACTGCATTATGAAAAAAAAATTGCCAAAACGATCCTCTACAAAAACAGATCTTCTGGAGGTATCTCCATCCGTGATCTCAAGCTGTATTAGAGAGCAATAGTAATAAAAACTGCATGGTACTGGCTTAGAAACAGAATGGCGGATCAATGAAATCAGATAGAAGACCCAGAAATAAACCCACACACTTATGGATAACTTATTTTTGACAAATACACTAAAACTATACAGTGGAAAAAAGACAGCATTTTCAACAAAAGGTGCTGGTCTAAATAGATGTCTACATGTAGAAAATGCAAATAGAAACATACTTATCACCCTGCACAAAACTACAGTCCAAGTGGATCAAAGACCCAAACATAAAACCAGACACATTAAACCTCTTAGAAGAAAACATGGAGAAGAGCCTTGAACTCATTGGCACAGAAGACAATTTCCTGAACAGAACACCAACAGCTCAGGCTCTAAGAGCAACAATATATGGGACCTCATCAAACGAAAAAGCTCCTATAAAACAAAAGAACAAGATGACCAGAACAGGATGACAGCCTACAGACTGAGAAAGGATCTTCAACAACCCTATATTTTACAGAGGTCTAATATCCAGAATATATGAAGAACTCAAGAAGTTAAAAGCAACAAAACAAGCAACGCAATTAAAAAATGGAGTACAGAGTTAAACAGAGAATTCTCTCTAGAGGAATATCGAGTGGCAGAGAAACACTTAAAGAATTGTTCAGATTATGAATAGTCGGGACAACATGGCAGCGCCAGGAGGATGCTGCTTCTGAGCTGCAGAACAACATTTTCGGTACAGCGACCAAGGGACTGAACTGTGGGCCCTAAAACAAGAGCGATCCTGTTTTCCAAGTGAGAGGAAGCCCCAAGGTGAGGGAAACGGCCGGGTCCACTCCCAGGACACCCAGCCAGAACTCGGAAGACATCCCCGGTCACACAAGCACTCGGTCGCCAGACCAGAATCACACTCCTGCACATCCTGATCACCTTCCCAGGCAGAGGGGTGGGCAAAAACAAAAAACAACAACAAAAAAAAAACCACCAGACACTGGGAGTCTCAGTCACGAGAAAAACCAACAGGAAGAAAGGAAACAGTACTGACCTTGATCACACAGCCTTCCCTGGGAAAAGATCCCGCAGAATGGCAGGTGCGCTCCTGCCATCTCTGAACTAGGCTCCATCCCAGAGCACAGAGACTTGCTGTGCGTCCATCTCTCTACCACAAAAGAACTGTGTGTACTAGGACACCAGAGCCTGGATTTCCCTGTCGGTAAAAAAAAACCCTACAGAGAAGGAAGCAAACAGGGACCAAGTTAGGGTACCCAGGATCTCCCTGGAAAGGGTCCCCTAGATCAGTGGGTGCTCGTGCTGCCAGCCCAGAGACCTGCTGAGCACCAACTACCTGTCACAGACAGATCTGTGCGACCCAGAGCACCAGAGCCCGAGTTTCCCTGTCCCCGAATTCGTGAATCGAGGGGCTGTGGAACCCAAAACAACCATACGAGGAGCTGGGGAGAAGGGGGACAAAACCTGATCGGAGTCCAATAGGACATAGGTCAACCGCAGACATCTCCCTGGACTTCTCCTGGGGAATCAATTCCCACTCACTTCCCCCTAATAGGCAGAAGCAGCAGCAGATGTAGCCAAACCTGCAGCAGAGGAAGCAGGGGAGATACTGCAGCCAACCAGAAGGCAGCAGCAGAGGTACCCCAACCAGCAATGAAGCAGAGGAGGCAGCCCACAGTGGCAGTGCACACAGCAACTTGCAAGGAGCACAGTGCTGCACTGTACAATCACAGTTCTCTGGCATTCTCCCACAGCCTTGTCTAGGGGATAGTGGCTGAGGAAGCAGATAGCACTTCCCAACTCAGGAAGCAGAGCACAGCCTGCCAGGCTTCCAGCTTCGAGTACAGAACTCAGGGCCGGGCACAGAGATCCACAACAGAATACAAGTCTCACCCACAGCACCAGCTGCAAACCTGAGTCCAGCCTGCTGACACCTCCACAGACTGTAGACCACCGGTCAGGAAACCTGTGCAGTCACATTATGCCTTCAATTTGCCCTGGCTAACTGTGCTAGCATCCACATCCCCTCCTAGGGGAAACTCAAGGAAGAAACAGCTAAGATTATATATAAGCAATGGCCAAATGTCAACTTAAGAACTCACCCAACAAAAAATCAGGACAACATGGGACCACCAGAAACACCGAAAACGAATGGATATTTTATTTCAGCAGAAACTCAGGAAAATGAATTTAAAGCTATGATTATCCAGTTAATTCAGGAACAAAAAGAGGAAACAAACAAAGCTCTCAAAGAAATTCAAAAGAATTTAATGGCCCATGTAGAGGAACAATTAGAAACATAGAGAGAAAACAAATACAAAAATAGGAGCCACCTTCAATCAGATGAAGAAAATGGTGCAAAGCATGAAAACAGAATTAGAATCTATAACGAAAACACAAACAGAAAAACCTGGAACTGGAGAACTTAGAGAAAAGATCAGGAACCACAAAGGTAAACATCACCAATAGAATACAGGAGATGGAAGAGAGAATCTTGGGAGCTGAACATACACTAGCTGAAATTGATTGATTCCTCACTCAAAGAAAAACTAAAATCAGAAAATTCCCAAACACAAAACATTCAAGAAATCAAGGATGCCATGAAAAGACAAAACGTAAGAATAATTGGAATAGATGAAAAAGAAGACTCTAAGCTCCAAGGACCGGAAATTTTTTTAAGAAAATCATAGAGGAAAATTTCCCTAACTTAAAGAAAGAGATGTCCATAAACATACATGAAGCCTACAGAACACCAAATAGACTAGTCCAGAGAAGAAATACCTCATGTCACATCATAGTCAAAGCACTAAACCTACAAAACAAAGAAAAAATATTAAAGGCAGCAAGGGAAAAGGGTCAAGTAACATATGAAGGTAGACCAATCAGAATCACATCAGACTTCTCATCAGAAACTATGAAAGCCAGAAGGGCTTGGGCAGAGGTCATGCAGTCTTTAAGGGAACACAGATGCCAACCCAGACTGCTATATCCAGGAAAGCTTTCAATCAACATAGATGGAGAAAAGAAAATATTCCATGACAAAACAAAATTTAAGCAATATCCACACAGCAACCCAGCCCTACAGAAGATACTAGAAGAAAAACTTCAATCCAATGAAAACAACTACAAGAAAGAAAATATAGGATACAGATAACTTCCCAACAAAAAGGGGGAAAAAAAAGAAATAAGTCATAGTAAGAACACCAACTCCATAGTAAAAGGAACTAACAGTCATTGGTCACTATTATCTATCAACATCAATGGACTCAACTCTCCAATAAAAAGACACAGACTAACAGAATGGTTGCAGAAACAGGATCCAACATTCTACTGCTTCCAAGAAACAAACCTATGCAACAAAGATAAATACTACCTCAGTCGGAGACTTCAAACTCCACTCTCACCAAGGCAGAAATCAGCCAGTCAGAAGCAAAACAGGGAAACAGGGCACTCATGGAGACTCTAAATAAAATGGACCTAATAGATGTCTACAGAACTTTTCATCCAAAATCAAAAGAGTATACCTTCTTTTGAGCACCACACAGAACCTTCTCCAAAATAGACCATAGAGTTGGTCACAAAGTAAACCTCAGCAGATACAAGAAGATTGAAATAATCCCTTGTATCCTATCTGACCATCATGGTCTAAAGCTGGACCTCAACATCAACAGAAACAGCAAAAAGCCTGCACATACATGGAAAGTGAACAACTTGCTATTCAATGGCAGCTTGGGTAGGAAAGAAATAAAGAAAGAAATTAAAGACTTCCTAGAATTCAATGAAAATGAAAGCACAACATACCCAAACTTATGGGACACAATGAGGGCAGTGTTAAGAGGAAAGTTCATAGCACTAAGTGCCTTTAAGAAGAAATCTGAAACATCTCATACAAGTAACTTAATGGACCAATTGACAGCTGTAGAAAAAAAAAAGGAAGCAGATACACCCAAGAGGAGCAGACGGCTGGAAATAATCAAACTCAGGATAGAAATCAATCAATTAGAAACAAATAAAACTCTTCAAAGAATCAATGAAACCAAGAGCTGGTTCTTTGAGAAAATCAACAAAATACACAAGCCCTTAGCCAAACTAACAAAAAGGCAGAGAGAAACAATCCAATCATCAAAACCAGAAATGAGAAGGGGGACATAACAACAGACACTGAGGAAATCCAAACAATCATTAGGTCTTAGTGCAAAAGCCTATACGCCACAAAATTTGAAAATCTAAATGAAATGGACAATTTTCTTGATAGGTTCCATCTGCCTACATTAAGTCAAGACCAAGTAGAAAAATTGAATAGACCTATAATCCCCAAGGAAATATAAGCAGTCATCAATAGTCTCCTTTCCAAAGAAAGCCCCAGGACAGTGGATTCAATGCAGCATTCTACCAGACCTTCAAAGAAGTCCTAACACCAATTCTCTCTAAACTGTTCCACAAAATAGAATCAGTAGGAACACTACCAAATTCATTCCATGAAGCCACAGTCGCTTTGATACCAAAACTACACAAAAACCCAACAGGAAAGGGAACTGCAGACCTCTATCTCTTATGAACATTGATGCAAAAATACTCAATAAAATACTTGCAAACTGAATCCAAGAACACATAGAAGATATCATCCACCATGACCAAGTAAGCTTCACCACAGTCATGCACCGGTGGTTCAATATACAGAAATCCATCAATGTGATCCACCATATAAACAAACTAAAGGAAAAAACCACATGATCATCTCCTTGGAATGCCGAAAAAACATTCAACAAAGTCCAACTTCCATTCATGTTTAAAGTCTTGGAGAGATTAGGGATACAAGGCACATACTTAAATATAGTAAAGGCAATATACAGCAGCCTATAGCCAACATCAAACATTATGGAGAGAAACTTAAATCAATCCCACTGAAATCAGGAAAAGGGCAAGGCTGCCCATTGTCTCCATATCTCTTCAATTTAGTACTTCAAGTCCTAGCTAGAGCAGAAGGACAACTAAAGGAGATCAAGGGGATAGAAATCAGAAAGGGAGAAGTCAAAGTATCCCTATTTGCAGGTGGTATGTTAGTATACATAAGTGACCCCAAAACTTCAACGAGAGAACTCCTTCAACTGATAAACACCTTCAGCAAAGTGGCTGGATACAAAATCAACTCAAAAAAATCAGAAGCCCTCCTGTACACAAAAGACGAAAGGGCCAAAAAGGAAATTAGGGAAACAAAACCCTTCAAAATAGCTACTAATAACATAAAGTACCTTGGCATGACTCTAACCAAGCAAGTGAAAGATCTGTTTGAGAAAAACTTCAAGTCTCTGAAAAAGGAAATTGAAAAAGATATCAGAAGATGGAAATATCTCACAAGCTCATGGATTGGTAGGATTAACACAGTGAAAATGGCTATTCTGCCAAAAACAATCTACAGATTCAATGCAATTCCAATCAAAATACCAACACAATTCTTTACAGACCTTGAAAGAAAAATTCTCAACATCATATGGAGAAACAAAACACTCAGAATTTCCAAAACAATTCTGTACAACAACAGATTATCTGGAGGTATCTCCATCCCTGATCTCAAGCTGTACTACAGAGCAATAGTTATAAAAACTGCATGGTATTGGCATAGAAACAGAATAGTGGATCAATGGAACTGAATTAAAGACCCAGAAATAAACCCACACACCTATGGAAACTTGATTTTTGATAAAGAAGCCAAATCCATCCAATGGAAAAAAAGACATCATCTTCAACAAATGGTGCTGGACCAACTGGATGTCTATATGCAGAAAAATGAAAATAGATCCATATTTGTCACCCTGCACAAAACTAAAGTCCAAGTGGATCAAAGACCTCAACATAACACCAGACACATTAAATTGGTTAGAAGAAAAAGTGGGAAAGATCCTGGAACTCATAGGCACAGGAGAGTAGTTCCTGAACAGAACACCAACAGCACAGGCTCTAAGAGCAACAATCAATAAATGGGACCTTATGAAACTGAAAAAGCAAAAGACACTGTCATCAAAACAAAATGACAGCCTACACACTGGGAAAGGATCTTCACCAACCCTATATCTGACAGAGGGATAATATCCAGTATATATAAGGAACTCAAGAAGTTAAAAAGCAACAAATCAGGCAATCCAATTAAAAAATGGGTTATGGAGCTAAACAGAGAACTCTCTGTAGAGGATTGTAGAATGGCAGAAAAACACTTAAAGAAATGCTCAACATCTTTAGCTATCAGGGAGATGCAAATCAAAAAGACCCCGAGATTTCACCTTACACCTGTCAGAATGGCTAAGATCAAAAACTCAAGTAACAACACATTTTGGAGAGGATGTAGAGAAAGAGGAACACTCCTCCATTGTTGGTGTGAATGTAAACTTTTACAACCACTCCGGAAATCAATTTGGCGCTTTCTCAGACAATTAAGAAGAGTGATTCCACAAGATCCAGCTATACCATTCCTAGGCATATATCCAAAAGATGCTCAAGTACACAACAAGGACATTTGCTCAACTATGTTCGTAGCAGCTTTATTTGTAATAGCCAGAACCTGGAAACAACCCAGATGTCCCAGAGTTGAGGAATGGATACAGAAATTTGGTACTTTTACACAATGGAATACTACTCAACAATTAAAAATGAAGAAATCATGAAATTTGCAGGCAAATGGTAGGACCTGGAAAAGATCATCCTGAGTGAGGTATCCCAAAAGTAGAAAGACACACATGGTATATACTCACTTATATAGACCTATGAGATAGGATAAACATACTGAAATCTATATACCTAAAGAAGATAAACAAGAAAGAGGATGTGGGATAAGAGGATTAATCCTCATTTAGAAAGACAAATGGTATGGACATTGGATGTAGGAGAAAACAAGTAGCAGGACAAGAGCCTGCCACAGAGGGCCTCAGAAAACCTCTACCTAGCAGTGTATCAAAGCAAATATTAAGACACATAACCAACCCTTTGGCAGAGTGCAGGGAATCATATGAAAGAGGGAGGAGTTAGTATGACCTGGAGAGGACAGGAGCTCTGCAAGGATAAAATATATCAGGGTACAGGGTTCTTTTATGAGACTGTTTCTCCAACCAAGGACCATGTGTGGATATAACCTAGAACCCCTGCTTGAATGTAGCCTGTGGTAGCTCAATATCCAAGTGGTTACCCTAGTAAGGGGAACAGGGACCATTTCTGACATGAACTCAATGGCTGGCTCTTTGACCCCCACCCCCACCCCCACCCCTGAGGGAGGAGCAGCTTTGCTAGGCCACAGAAGAGGACATTGCAGCCAGTCCTGAAGAGACCTGATAAGCTAGAGTTAGAAGGAAGGGGAGGAGGTCCTGCTCTATCAGTAGACTTGGAAAGGGGCAGGGAGGAGATGAGGGAGGAATGGGGGGGCGATAGGGAGGGAATGTGGGAGGGGGCTATGGCTGGGATAGAAAGTACATAACCTGTGATTAATATAAAATGAAAATGTTAAAAAAAGCATTGTTCAACACCCTTAGTCATCAGAGCGATGGAAATCAAAATGACCATGAGATTTCACTTTATGTCCATCATAATTGCCAAAATAAAAAAAACTCAAGTGACAATACATGCTGGAGAGGATGTGGAGAAATGGGAACCCTCCTCCATTGCTGGTGGAATGTAAATTTGTACAAGCACTTTAAGAGTCAATCTGGTACTCTCTCAGACAATTATGAATAAAGCTTCCTCAAGATCCAGCTATCCACTCCTAGGCATGTATTAAAAACTGCTCACATAACAAGGACATTTGCTCAACTGTGTTTGTAGCAGCTTTATTCGTAATAGTCAGAACCTGGAAACAAACCAAATGCCCCTCAGCTGAGGAATGGATACAGAAATTGTATATTTACACAATGAAATCCTACTCAGCAATTAAAAACAAAGAAATCATGAAATTTACAGGAAAATGGTGGGATCAAAAAAGGATCATCCTGAGTGAGGTATTCCAGAAGCCAAAAAACACAGATAGTATATACTCACTTATTAGTTGGATATTTGGCATATAATATGGCGTAAACATATTAAAAAATCTGTACACCTAAAGAAGTTAAGCAAGAAGGAGGACTATGAGCAAGATGATCAAGCCTCTCTCAGAAAGGTAAACTGGATGAAAATTGGAAAAGGGAGAAAACAGGAAACAGGACAGGAGCTACCACAGAGGACCTCTGAAAGGCTCTAAACATTATGGTATCAAAGAAGATACTGAGATTCACAGCCAAACTTTGGGCAGAGTGCAGGGAATCTTATGAAAGAAAGGGGAGATAGAAAGAACTGGAGGGGACAGGAACTCCACAAGGAAAGCAACAGAATCACTAAATCTGGGCACAGGGGTCTTTTCTGAAACTAATACTTCAACCAAGGTCCATGCATGGAGACAACCTAGAACCCCTGCTCAGATGTAGCCCATGGCAGCTCAGTATCGAAGTGTGTACTCTAATTAGGGGAACAGGGACTGTCTCCGACATGAACTCAATGGCTGGCTCTTTGATCACCTCACCCCTAATGAAGGAGCAGCCTTTCTGGGATACAGAGGAAGATAATACAGACATGCTGATGAGACCTGATAGGCTAGGGTCAGATGTTAGCAGAGGAAGACCACCCCAATCAGTGTATTTGCAGAAGGGCATAGGAGGAGATGAGGGAAGGAGGGTAGTTTTGTGAAGGAATGAGGGGGAGGGCTACAGCTGGGATACAAAATGAATAAACTGTAATTAATATAAAAATAAAATTAAAAATAAAATGGTGTGGTATTGATAGAAATGTATACACATTGTTCATTCAGTGTAATGGAGCCATCTAAAACTTAACACATGCAGAAAATCACATTCGAATGGAAACACAGAGACAATTCAAATTAAAATGACTATGCCTTTTAAAATACTGTCTGATGGGAAAAAACAGATTTCTATAAGCAAAAAAAGGAGATAAACACAAATAGATAACATAACCTGAAATATAGCATACGTCTAAATTTAAAACCTAACATTGTAACCCTTGAGAAGAAAACACAAATGAAATTCTTTATGACGATGTGTTACAGACATCAATATGTAAGTTCAACATCAAAATGAAAACTTTTGATCTGTGAAGGACCATGCTCAGGGAATGAACAGATAAGTCGGGGGTACTGGGAAATACATTTTCCAATCAAATATCTGACAAATGTCTTATCCAAACTAGAAGCAATCTATAAACTCAAATAATAATTGAAAACAAAAGCACTAGGAAAAATATTTGAAAAACTGTTTCAATCAAAGAAGGCATACAGATATCAAATGTGTAAAACAAGAAGAAATGCAACACAATTCATTAGAGAACGAAATTTAAGATGAGAGATACTGTTCTTCTACTCGAAAGTGAAAAGAATGGAAAGCTATTTCAACAGCATTGTGTTGCTGAGAATACAGAGATGCTATATTGTTCACACCTCAGATCAAGGACTGACAAATGGTGTGTTGGTTTTAAAAGAAAGTGCACATTTCCAATAAAGTGAAAATTATACTAAGGTCTAACATAGCCATCCCACTTCTAGGTATTTATGCAAGAAAATTAAATCCTGCTCATACCAAAACTTGTATGCCAGCATTTACAGTCAGCTCATTTGTGATCACTTGTAAGATAAAACCCAAATGTACTTAACATGTTAAATGGAAAGGCAGGGTGGCACATCAGCAGTGAAATGGAGCCACAAGGTACTAAAACACACTGCAGCATAGATAAATCTGGAGAACATGAGGAAAGAAGCCAAGCCCAAAATGATAGATGGCTCTGCTTATCACATCATGGACAAGTCAGCTTCTGTGATGATGAAGAATATGGTATTGATGTCAGGGTTAAGGGTGGAAGTGGTGAAGGAGGCTGAGAGAGGGATGGTTTGGGGAAACAAACCTTTCTGCATCTTGGTGTAAGGTTTACTTGACAACTCATTTCTTAAAAACCCTTACATTTGTGTACAAAATGATCAGCTGGGTTTATGTAAACCCAATAGTACACACAAATTTTGCAAAATTAAGCACTCATCTTGTTCTATTTCTCTTAGGGGTAGGAAGTAACAGAATTCTTGATTTGCAACAGCAAGTAACTAACAATTATGTACGAACTAAAAAGAGGATAATTTATACTAAAGTAGTTGCATTTTAAAAATAACTAAAATGATTTATCTCTAGTAAATTTTGACATCATGCCAAGTCTAATTTTTTGTGATAACTATTATTACATTCTATCTCAGCACCATTTAGAACAGCAGTAGTAAAATTTTATATTAGCAAAATATCTAGAGTTTTTATACAAAGACAATAACAGGAAAAGAGCTACTGAAGGTCTATTATTTCCAAAGTCAGGCTTCTTTTACTTTTCCCCATTCATTCAGGAAATTCTGCAAACCAGCTCAACTATTAACCTTCCCCTTTCTCCTAAGTAGCAATAATGCTAAAGACATAAAAAGAAAATTATGCACTCTAAAATTAAAACTACTTTCTCCTCCAACTTCTTCCCATCGTAAAGATAAAAAGGTTAAGTGTAGATTGTAGACAAACCCCAAGCACAAACAAAACCAAGCAAACTGTTTTATTTAAAGATTAAAAGCAAATACCACTCAACTAATTGTGCCCTGTGAACAACTTCAGCTATGGTGTTAACTACAATATGAGTGTTAATTAGCATGAATTACAATTACCCTCTCAATTGAATAAAATAATTAAAAGATATCTCCATTGGTATAGTGAACTTAATTAAGGTAAGAAAAATCTTCATATGACCTGAAATATTAAAAGAAAGATCTTTCCATGCCCTGATGATGGAAGAAGAAAAAGTGCAACCCCCTATTTGTTTTAGGAGTGCTGTACTTGACTTACTATAAAATTGCTCTTCAGTGGCAACGGATCAAATAGTGTAACCGAAATAGGCTAGTCAATAGTTATTGCAACATATTTACTCTATTAAATCAGGTGGTTGTGGTTGATCCACGAGTGGAGCCAATTGCCCTGCATAAAGCCACAAGTGCACTCAGAGCAAACAACAAAAACTCTAGGATCCAATGTTTTTGTCCATTATTGCAAAACTGCTGATAGAGGAGATGGAGCCAAATGCACCTGGTTTACCTCCAGTTTGTCACTCCTGGCAGAAGATTTTTATTATAGTTTTAATATCAAAGAAACTTTAAAGAAGAAATCCAGAAATATCCAGAGAAATTAGTCAGAGGGCTGCTGAGATCAAAGGTCCCAGATTAGGTGAGAAGGAATTCCCTGGTTGATGAAGGGTCCCCACAAGTTCTCACCTCCCTGCCCACATTTGCCCATACTTGCTGTCAGCACCTTTTCTGCTTCTTTCTACTGGAGTTAATGAGAGTAACTCCAATTTGTTCTCCAGCCCACTCTCTGACTTGATTAAGATCAGAGGTCTAGCAGTGTATCAAAGCAGATGCTGAGACTCATAATCAAATTTGGGAACAGTGCAGGGATCTTATGAAAGAAGGGAAAGAGAGTAAGACCTGGAGAGGACTGGAGCTCCACAAGGAGAGCAACCGAACCAAAAAAAAAATCTGAGCACAGGGGATTTCTCCAAGACTGATATTCCAACCAAGGACCAGGCATGAATATAACCTAGAACCCCTGCAAAGATGTAACCCATGTCAGCTCAGTATCCAAGTGAGTATCCTAATATGGGGAACAGGGACTGTATCTAACATGAACTCAGGGGCTGGCTCTTGGATCACCACCCCCTGAAGTGTTATAATTAACATAAAAATTTAATTTAAAAAAATATAAGAGGCTATGCGCAAGACATAAGCCAAATAGGCAACTGCCTATACTATTCAAATTCATATTATCACTAAGCTTTCCTACATTTGGAAGACATAGGAATACAAAATTTTTCTTGTCATTTTTTTCCATATGTGCATATATCTGATTATTATATGTGTACACATTGTCAGATGTGTGTAGGTTCGTGTGTACGTGTGTGTGGCGTAGGCCCAAATATGACATCAATGGTCTCCCTCAGTCACTCCCCACTGACTTTATTGAAGTACAATCCTGTCCGTTGAACCCAGAGATTGATAATAGGTCTAGTCTGGCTAGACAGTTTCCTCTGGAGATCCCTATTTCTGCTTTCTCTGACTTCCGAATGCCACATTTAGAGGTGGATGTCGTGGTCCACTAGTAACTTATGCCTACCTGGCATTTACATAAATTTTCATATATCAACTCTTGCCCTCATATTTGCAAGGCAATCATTGTAGCCAGGGAGCTATCTCCTCAAGCCCGAAACCTTTTCTTTCTTTTTTAAAATTTTCCTTGATGAATTTTTGTTATCATTTGAAATTTTTATACAATATGCCTTAACCATATTGTACGCCCTTGATCAACTTCTCCCAGGTCCTTTCCACCTCTCCACCAACATGACTTTAAAATCTTTATTGCTCTCTCATAAAACAAAATGCAAACCGACAAAAATTGAAACAAATAAACAGCAAATACCAAACAAAAGAAACACAAAAAGTTTACCAAAACATGGAGTCCATTTTGTGTTGGAAAATACACTTGGGAGTGGGGCCTGACCTGGAGTGTAGTTAATATATTCGGTGCCATGGAGCTAATATGATTGTCTTAAACATCCATGCATTTAAACTTTCTAATTTTTAATATATTTCTAAATAACAAGAGATGATTTCATGATTTCCTAGCTATCTGATTCTACCAAAACTAGGCAGTGTTACCCAAGCACAAATGCACATAACTCCTATCTGGTACTCCTCAAACTGCTGAACACTGGGTTATAAATCATCATTTCCTGCCACTGAAGTAGTAACACTAAAAGCTCTGCATTTCTAGAGTTCAAATTATCCAAAAAATGCCAAATAAGCTCCCAGATAGGCCAACCATCAGTCATAATACTAGAAAGAAGCTGAAAATCTATGAGGGGAGAAAAATACTCCTCAAATAATTACATGCGTGCCATGCTGAGTTATAGCTGCAATGTGCTCAAGCGATGTGTGGCTCAACCTTGGTTTTCATCCCATATGGCAACCATTTTCTTTCTACATAGTCAGTCTAGAGACATAAAGTACATACAGGGAGGGGAGAAACCTTCCATAGCTTTAGGTAATACTCCAACACCTGTCGTTGGCAAGCACGAAGTTCCCATGGCTCCATAGAAGGCATTTGAACATTCCCTCAGGGCTTACATTTTTTCTGGTTTTTAATTTTTTTATTTTCATTTTTTATTAATTACACTTTATTCACTTTGTATCCCCCCTGTAACACCCTCCTCCCTCCCCTCCTAGTCCCTCCCTTCCTCCCCCTTCTCCATGCATGCCCCTCCCCAAGTCCACTGATAGAGAAGGTCTTCAGGGCTTACTTTCATGTGAGAGCAGATTGCTGCTATTGAGTGACTACAACAGGCTGACAAGAACAAACCATATGCCTGCTCAGGGCTGCTTCTTCCAAACCTATTTTTATGAATGTCTTCTCTACCCTAGATGCAACAGAAATGGGGTCTTCATTCCCAAACAATATGACTACAATTCCACAACATGCCTATGGTTAACACTGTTATGCCAAGTTTGGCAGCTTTAACCTCTAGACTAAGAAGTAATGAGAAAATATAAAGTGACATCTTGGAATTTCTTTGAATTTCTGAAGGCCTGCCTATTGTACTAAGTCCCTACATTTATCTAGACAATATCAACAGAGCTATCATACTCTGATGCTAAAAATCCACACAACATCACAGGGGAGAAACTGTCCCAGGAAACATAAGGTTAACAAATGCAGGTCCTTGCTAAACTGCTCCAAGTTTAGTAAAAGGGATCTCCAAGTTCAAGAACTTTAGATCAATGACTACCACAGTTTTTTGTTCATGCATATGAAAACATTGAGTATTTGATGGTCCACACATCTGTCAACAAAACAGAAGCCATAATTCAGAAAGACATGTCTAATTGAAACCTGATTTTTCTGCAATTATCCATGACTTTGCAATGGCTTAAGTTTTGTAATATCCACCTTATAGATTTACATTACACATGAGGATGTCACTTTGAATTATTGCTAAAAATTAATAGAACTGCAAGACTGGGCTTAAGTAGAAGGTTTATGAAAACTGTTTATAGCAAGATCTACCAGGTTTGGGGAAGGATTAAAGTTGACTTTTTATTATTTGGGATTGAATTGCTTAATAAACCAATCAGCACTTTATTTTCTACCTTCAGCCATACATTTTTTAAATGATGTTTAACTATTTTTTAATTTTCCTTTCCTTATTATTTTTTATTATTTACACTTTATTCACTTTGTATCCCCCCTGTAGCTCCCTCCATCCTCCCCTCCCAATCCTTTCCTCCCTCCTCGTTCTCCATGCATGCTCCTCCCCAAGTCCACTGATAGGAGAGGTCTGATTAGGTCTCATCAGGAGACTTCCTCTGTAGCCTGGTAAGGCTGGTCCCCGACGTGTTCACAGAGCAGGCCAATCAGTTTATGTCACAGACAGTCCCTGTTCCCATTACTATGGAACCCGCTTGGACACTGAACTGCCATGGGCTACATCTGTGCAGGGGTTCTAGGTTATCACCATGCACAGTCCTTGGTTGGAGTATCAGTTTCAGAAAAGACCCTTGTGCCCAGATTTTTTGGTTCTGTTGCTCTCCTTGTAGAGCTCCTGTGCTCTCCATTTTCCATTTCTTTCATAAGATTTCCTGCACTCTGCCCAAAGTTTGGCCATAAGTCTCAGCATCTGCTTTAATACCCCGCAGGAAAGAGACTTTCAGAGGCCCTCTGTGGCAGGCTCATGACTTGTTTCCTATTTTCTCCTTCTTCTGATGTCAATCCTCTTCGCCTTCCTGAATGGGAATTGACTATTTGAGCCAGAGTCCTCCTCCTCTTAAGCATATATTCAAAAGATGCTCAAGTACACAATAATGACACTCGCTCCACCATGCTTGTAGCAGCTTTATTCGTAATAGTCAGAACCTGGAAACAACCCAGATGCCCCTCAACTGTAGAATGCACACAGAAATTGTGGTACATTAACACAGTGGAATACTACTCAGCAATTAAAAACAAAAAATCGTGAAATTTCCAGGTAAATGGTGGGAACTGGAAAAGATCATCCTGAGTGAGGTATCCCAGAATCAGAAAGACACAGATGGCATATACTCACCAATAAGTGGATATTAGACATATAATACAGGATAAACCTACTAAAATCTGTACTCCTAAAGATGCTTAACTATTAATCACCAGTGTTGCCTACCACAGGTAGTAAATACCTAACCATATGTGAAATCTAACCTCTCAACAAGGATATACTGTGTGCCGAATAGAAAATAAATAACAATTTTAAACTGACCTTCAAATAAGTTCATGGGATTAGAAGCATTATTTTCTTTTTTGTTTTGTTTTGGGTTTTATTTATTTTTTAATATTAGTTATAGTTTATTAACTTTTTCTTCCTGTTGTATCCCACTCCCTCATTCCCTCCCAATCCCACCCTCCCTCCCTCGTCTACTCCCTGCCCCTTTCCAAGTACACTGATAGGAGAGGACTTCCTCCCCTTTCATCTGACCCAGATTTATCAGGTATCTTCAGGACTGGCTGCAAAGTCCTCCTCTGTGGCCTAGCAGGACTATTCCTCCCTTGAAGGGTGGGAAGGTCAAAGAGCCCGCCATTGAGTTCATGTCAGAAATAGTCCCTGTTCCCCTTACTAGGACACCCACTTGGATCCTGAGCTACCACCGGCTACATCTGAGCAGAGGTTCTAGGTTCTATCCATACATGGTTCTGGGTTGGAGAAACAGTCTCATATAAGACCCCTGTGTCCAAATATATTTGGTCCTTGTGGAGCTCCTATCCTCTCCAGATCATATTAACTCCCCCTTCTTTCATATGATTCCCTGAACTCTGCCGAAAATTTGGTTATGAGTCTCAGTATGTGCTTTGATATACTGCAAGGTAGAGTCTTTCAGAGGCCCTCTGTGGTAGGACCCTGTCATGTTACTTGCTTTCTCCTACATCCAATGCCCATCCCATTTGTCTTTCTAAGTGAGGATTGACCATCTTACCCCAGGTCTTCTTTCTTGTTTATCTTCTTTACATGTATAGATTTCAGTATGTTTATCATATCTTATAGGTCTAAATAAGTGAGTGTATATCATGTGTGTCTTTCTCCTTCTGGGATACCTCACTCAGAGTGATATTTTTTAGATCCCACCATTTGCCTAAAATTTTCATAATTTCCTCAGTTTTAATTGCTGAGTAGTATTCCATTGTGTAAAAATACCACAATTTCTGTATCCATTCCTCAACTGAGGGACATCTGGGTTGCTTCCAGGTTCTGGCTATTATGAATAAAGTTGGTGCGAACATTCATGTACAAATCTCCTGGTTTTGTATTTGAACAACTTTTGGATATATGCCTAGGTGTGGTATAGCTGGAACTTGAGGTAGCAGTTTTCCTGATTGTCTGAGAAAGTGCCAGATTGATTTCCAAAGTGGTTGTACAAGTTTGCATTCCCACAAGCAGTGGACGAGGGTTCCCCTTTCTCTACAACCTCTCCAGCATGTGTTATCACTTGAGATTTTGATCTTAGACATTCTGATGGGTGTGAGGTGAAATCTCAGGGTGGTTTTGATTTGCATTTCCCTGATTAGTAAGGATGTTGAGCATTTCTCTAAGTGTTTCTCTGCCATTTGATATTCCTCTATTGAGAATTCTCTGTTTAGTTCTGTTCCCCATTTTTTAATTGGATTACTTGATTTGTTGCTTTTCAACTTTTGTAGTTCTTTATATATACTGGATATTAGCCCTAAGCAGATAAACATCAGAAGAAGAAGAAAACAGGAAATAAGTTAGGAACCTGTCACAGAGGGACTCTTAAAGGCTCTGCCCTGCAGAATATCAAAGCAGATAATGAGACTCATGGCCAACTTTTGGGCAGAGTGCATGGAATCTCAGGAAAGATGTGGGAAATAGTAAGATAGGGAGAGGACAGGAGCTCCACAAGGAGAGCAACAGAACCAAAAAAAATCTGAGCATAGGGGTCTTTGGGGGAGACTGATACTCCAACCAAGTACCATGCAAGGAGAAAACCTAGAACCCCTGCACAGATGTAGCTCATGGCAGTTCAGTGTCCAAGCGGGTTCCATAGTAATGGGAAGAGGGACTCCCTCTGACATGAACTGATTGGCCTGCTCTTTGATCACCTCACTCTGATTGAGGAAGCAGCCTTACCAGGCCACAGAGGAAGACAATGCAGCCACTCCTGATGAGAGCTGATAAACTAGGATCAGAAAGAAGGAGAGGAAGACCTCCCCTATCAGTAGACTTGAGTATGGGCATGCGTGGAGAAGGGGGAGGGAAGGTGGGATTGGGAGGGGAGAAAGGAGGGGTTTATGGGGGGATATAAAGTGAATAAAGTATAATTAATAAAAAAAGAAAAATGAAAGAGAACTAAACTGGATGCTGAATATGGGTCATTGTAAACACCCGGAAAAAACCAAATGTAGATCATGTGTTATTGAACCCCAAATATTAGGGCAAAAACATATAAATCAAATGTAATTAATTATTTTAAGGCTTTTCACAACTTAAAAATTTCCTGAAATTATGAAAAGACACTTGTTGTTGTTCTCTATTTATTGTTTATCTTTTCAATTAGTTTTTTTCTATTTGCTTTCTTTGTAACTTAAAACCAAAAGGCAAAATATAAAGATTTTAAACTTCCATAATATCTATCAAAAATCTATCATCTGTAATTATGTTTTAATTTAAAAGTACATTATATTAAATATTTCAAATATATCATATTTAAGCAGGAAATATACAAATTCAAAGAAATTCAAATCTAGATACTATAGTGGATATGAAGGCTCTACATGAACCCTTTCTCAGTGAGCAGTTATATTTGGTGCCCAAGTATCTGAAGATCATTAAGGAAGACTAGAATGGATTTCCAAGAGAAAGCATGGAAGACAAGACCTGAGGTTTCACTATAGGAAAAAGTATACTACATTTAGTTTCAATGGGGTGAATGGGGCTTCATGTGCATTGGGATTGGATTCTGGCAGAGAACACTAGTATGCGGAAAGGTGTCTATAGTTACTGAGAATTTAGGCTCCTCAGAGATCTCACGGTTATAACAAGAACTCTGCCAAATATTTACAGTCTGAAAAAATGGAATTTCACTTTCTTATTAAGCAAACAAACAAATGAAAAAATATACAAATTCATGATATAGAAATGTGGTCTGCAGGTACATTTTATAGAAGCCAGGAAGAACATCATAAAACTATGGGTACTCATCCTAGGTTCGGTTTCATTAGCATTGGCCTGCCCCCACTCTCACCCCCAACTGCCATAAGCAGAAGCAGATTAAATACAAAGACTGGACATGTATTTGACAGCTTTGGGCTCTGGAAACAGTCTTTTTTATGTGACACAAAATCTTAAACCATCGTGATGAAGTTTGGACACAGCATTTGAAAAAGAAAGCTTGTTGCCTACCTGCTATTATTTCTGTTCTTCATCCTCACCTACAGACCATTGAGGGTGGTTGGCTCAGATGAACAACCAACCAAATCTGCCTGCCATTGATAGCCAGCTTCTCTGTTCAACAGTCTGAAGCAGAGCTCCTTTAGATGGGAATATTCTTTCTTTCCCAGCATGGACTCTACTCATTCCTCCTGAACTACTTTTTCTCTGTCCTGGAGCACATTCTTGTGACTTTTTGTAGCTCAGCCCTAAAAATCAAAGGGTCATATCCCACAAAGTACTTAATGAATTTCCAATCTTCATATTTCTGGTGGTGATAAAATGTAAGGGTTAGCAGCATCAACATATCAGATTTGGTAATGGTAGCTTGGGTTTGGCATCAAAATCACAAGCAACAAAATAAAAAATACAAAATTAATTAAGTTTGTATTTAAAACCTTCCTACAAAAGACACTATCAACACCCAGATGTGGTCACACCTATCTGTAATCCCAGCATTTGGGAGGTAGAGGCAGGAAATTAGCCATGAGATTGAAACCTGACTTAACTACTTATTGAGTTTCAGGACAAACTGGACTGCAGAGTGAGATACTGTCTAAAAAAAAGTGAAGGAAAAGGAAGGAAGAAAAGAAAAAAAATTTATAGAGGTGTAAACTACAAAAAGGTAGAAAATATCTATAAGCAATATATCTGATAAGGGATTAAAATCCAGGCTATATTTTAATAATCCTACAACTCAATGACAAGACAATGAAACTCAACAAGTGGGTAAATTAGACATTTTCCCACAGAAAATACAAAGATGGGCAAAAGCTTTTGAAAAGGTGTTTTACACTACTAATGATCAGGACAATACAAATTCAAACTCCAATAAAATGTAGTTTCATGTACCACATTATAAGCACTGGCAAAGAGATTGAGAAATGATTTCTCATACAAGGTTGGTGGGAATGTGAAATGGTATAGGAACTGTAGAAATCACCTATGTAAGAAATGCATAGCATTTCCACATGTAGTTAATTAGTGAATTGAAAGCAAGGCCTCAATTATGTGTTCATCACTATACATAAAGACATTCATTATTTACAATGACAAAAGTGTGAAATAATCCAAATGTTTATGCATTTAATAATTCACAGTATGTACATATAATGAATTATCAGTCAGCCTTAAAAAGAATAATATGATGATATATGTTATAATACTAATGAACTTTGAAGATATGAATGTGAGGTAACTTAGACAATATAAGGAAAATATTATATGACCCTACTTACATGAAGTGCCTAGATCAATGCAATTCATAGAGACAGAAAGCAGATCATGTTTACCAAAAGCCATAAGCAGACAAGAAAAAGTTCTTATTTAATGAGCGGAAAACTTCAGTTTGGAATGATGAGCATGTCATGGAAGTGGACAGTTGAGATAGATTCACAGAATCAATATATTTAGTGTCAATGAGCTATTTGACCTATGTGATTGAAAACAGTTCAGGTGTGGGGGCATAATAACACAGAAAAGTCCTGGGCCCCAGCCCTAACAGTACAAAAAGCATGATGGACAATGCCTATAATCCCAGCACTAGGCAGGTGAAGACAGAAGTTTAAGCTCAGCTGTATGAGTTCCTGTTCCAGAAATAGAAGTTGAATTAGATATTCCTAATATCTCTTCTATTGTGTTATGACAGATTATTCATTATTATATTCCAGTAAATGCCTCTGGTGTGGTGTCTATTGGTGCTTTAATCTTTGTCTAGCACAAACAGAAGTAATATGGCTTAAACATAGGCTCTTAAGGCATACTGGACACCACTTAGTATCTGCTTAAGATTTTCTCTAGTTTTACATATCAGACATCCAATTTGCCACTTACTTTGGTAAAGTTATGTTGCTAAATAGTAAGGAATAATGATTCTCAAAAGAATGTATTATGAATCAGGAGTGAAGACAAAAATTACTGTTAATCTAAAGATTTAAAATGCTATTAAAATGGCAGTTTCTGGCAGGGCATGGTGGTACACTTCTGTAATCCGAGCTGAGGAAGTATATCTCTGGAAGTTAGTGGCCTGTCTACAAAGCAAGTCCAGGACAGACAAGGATACACAGAAAAACATATACAAAGAGTTCAGGAGCCCTAACTACATGGATTTATATCTGCAAAGACCCAAAGGGGCTGTCAAAAGAAAAATCAGTGGATGGAAGGAAAAATCGGAAAGGAGGAAGAAAAGAGAGGAAATACAGATTTATGTTTAGTCTTGAATGACATTTTTTTGGGTTAAAGGAAAGACAGTCTGCAGAATCTAAAGGAAAACTGAGACACTGACAGCAGAGGACATGAAAGGACAAGAGGTTATGCTGGCAACTTTGCAGAGAAAGACTATCAGAAGGGAGATGTTTTATTGCTTTCCCTTAATCTATACCCCATGCAGTTCTCTCTTACCTTTGCTTGAACACAGAGGCTAGACTGTTTGAATCTGGAGCCACAGACCAAGCCATTCATAGGAGCTTTCTGAGAATACTTACCACCCAGGGCTGGAGACCATGGACTCTGAATGATTCTCACCTGCCATCAAAGAAATGGTTCGGGAGCATAGGAAAACAAATTGGGCATACTCATTTCTCATAGAGATAAGTCCCAGCTACCTCATGACTCCTACAATTCTGAACAAAACACTCACTGCCCCAATGACATAGTTACTTAACAGTTTCTCAAACCTTCCTTTTTCTAAGATATTCAACACCATACGTTATTATTAATATTTTTAATTGAACTATAATTGCATTGATTTCTTCCCTCTATCCTTCCCAGCTATCCTTCCTCAAACACTTCCCATGTTACTCCCACTTTGTGTGTGTGTGTTTGTGTGTGAGAAAGACAACACTGATGAAAGAAAAAGAGAATCTTTGACTTCTTTAAAACTAACAGAGGGAATGAGTTCTCTTCTTGGATTCTGAGAGGCTATTGAATCAAATAGAAGGCTGCTTGAGAGAACAACACTCAAAGAATGTTGATGCTCTGAGCTGTGACAAGTATATCAGCCAACACAGCACAGGAGACACCAGAGAACATAGAGCTTTAACTTCTTTTGAATTTTAATGCACATGGGCAAGACATTTTGATTTGCAATTTTCATTCTTTCAGATTTAACGGTTTTGGACTTTAATTTACAATTTTTTCTGGCAAACTGTAGAATAACTGCCTTCTGTGTTTCTCTGAATGTCTGAGGAAGCCTTAAACACATTATCATTTAGCCATTGATTTAAAAAAATCTTTGTAGGATAAATTTATCATTTGTTACAGAACCTAAAATGTTTTTTGAAGTAACTGAAAGAGTGGTTACCAGGTGCCCTACTTTCTTAAACTCAAAGATATAGTGACCAAAATGACTTTACAAAAAGTTCAATGATTAAATGGAAGTTCTCTATTCATGAATCTTTCAACTCCTTTTTTTCAGAGACTTGCTAACTAGGTCATAACTATCCGTAGCTCCCCAATGTGCCATTTTGGCAGTACGAAGAGAATTGTGAGCCAAGGGAAAAACACAATTTGGTGAAATATTTTGGCTAGGTTAATTCATCTGAAATCTCCAATTATCATCTCAAACTTAATATTAGATTAGGTCAAAGTTGCTCATGAATTAATTAACTCATGCTGAATTTCAAATACATATATATATGTATTTGATATATTTATTTATATATCTATATACATTCCACAATTCCACTTCTTTCAATAGGTAGCATTCATTTTTAAAAAGTACAGGTGTATACACAACTAATTGTGTACTTGTGTGTTTGTGTATGTAATATGTATGTCATTAATTCAAAAGATTAGGTGGACATGCATGTTTTCACAGAGAGACTAAGTATAGAAACCAGTTAGTGAAGAAAGCAAATGCCTTTTCCAATTCTAAGACCAGCAGCTTGAATTTGAGTAGGATCGTTCACATTTAAATATTCATTTTCAATTTTCAATATGATTGCAGTAATAATTGAATTTTTCTTTTGCACTGTAACCAAAAGCATATTTGAACTTAGATCTTATAAACCTAATTAAATTGATAAGCAAGACACTGTATTCTCATTACTAGGAAATGCCAATGTTCTGCTAGACTTTCAAATAAAAAGAAAAAGAAATTTTGTCTTTGTTTTTCAGTTTTTAAAAAACAATATGAGGAACAAAGAAATCATCTAACACATTTCACAGAGAGGTTTTGGTAAAAGCCTAGAGCTGTCAGGAACTATTAGCACAAATGGAGCCTGGCATTTCAAAGTAGGAAAAATATTCAATTTGATTTCAAAAGATATAATAAAATAAAACCATAGAGATGGGAACTTTGTAATCTGTCTGAAATAGAGGCCCTCCTCCCCTTCCATCTGACCCTGGCTCATCAGGTCTCTTCAAGAATGGCTGCAATGTCCTCCTGTGTGGCCTAACAAGGCTGCTCCTCCCTCAGGTGTGTGTGTGGAGGGGCGGGGGGGGGGGGAGGCGGAGGTCAAAGAGCCAGCCACTGAGTTCATGTCAGAGACAATCCCTGTTCTCTTACTAGGGAACCCAATGAATACTGAGCTACCATGGGTCACATCTGTGCAGGGGTTCTAGGTTATATCCATGCATGGTCCTTGGTTGGAGATACATTCTTATAAAAGATCCCTGAATCCAGATATATTTGGTCCTTGTGAAGCTCCTGTCCTCTCCAGGTCTTATTAACACCCCCTCCTTTCATATGATTCCCTGCACTCTGCCCAAGGTTTGGATATGAGTCTCAGAAACTGCTTTGAAACACTGCTAGGTAGACAGAGGATCTCTGAAAGACTCTATGTAGCAGTGTATCAAAGCAGATGCTAAGACTCATAACACATTTTCAAATAACTAACTGGCCCTGTAAGGCCCAGGTCACTTCTGACTTACGTGCTTCCAAGATTCATCATCAAAGGGAACTTCGATTTTAAGAATCACTATGTGCCCTTCTAACAGCCAGCAAAATGGTACATAAAAGAAATATGATTCTAGATATATGCCTAGGAGTTGTATAGCTGGATCTTGAGAAAGTGCTATTCCTAATTGTCTGAGATAGCGCCAGGTTGATTTCCAAAGTGGTTGTAAAAGTTTACATTCCCACCAGCAGTGGAGAAGGATTCCCCTTTCTCCACATCCTCTCCAGTATGTATTGTCACTTGAGTTATTCATCTTAGACATTCTGATGGGTGTAAGGTGAAAGCTCAGGGTCATTTTGATTTCCATTTCCCTGATGACTAAAGGCTTTGAGCATTTCTTTAAGTGTTTCTCTGCCATTCGATATTCCTCTATTGAGAATTCTGTTAAGCTCTGTACCCCATTTTTAAATTGGATTACTTGATTTGTTGCTATTTAATTTCTTGAGTTCTTTATATATACTGTATATTAGCCTTCTGTCAAATACAGGGTTGGTGTAGATCCTTTCCCAATCTGCAGGCAGTCGTTTTGACTACAGTATTCTTTGCTTTACAGAAGCTTTTCAGTTTCATGAGGTCACATTTATTGAATGATGCTCTTAGAGCCTGTGCTATTGGTGTTCTGTTCAGGAAGTTGTCTCCTGTGCCAATGAGTTCAAGGCAGTTCCTCACTTTTTCTTTTAACAGGTTTAGTTTGTCTGGTTTTATATTGAGGTTTTTGATCCACTTGGACTTTAGTTTTGTGCACGGTGATAAGTATGGATCTATTTAGGAAATCTGCTCAACCATGTTTGCAGGAGCGTTATTTGTAATAGCCAGAAGCTAGAAACAGCCCAGATGCCCCTCAGTTGAGGAATGGATATAGAAATTGTGGTACTTCTACACAATGGAATATTACTCAGCGATAAAAAAGCAAGGAAATCATGAAATTTGCAGGTAAGTGGTGGGAACTGGAAAAGACCATTGTGAGTGAGGTATCCCAGAAGCAGAAAGACACACAAGGTATATACTCACTCATAAGTGGACATTAGACATATAATATAAGATAAACATACTAAAATCTGTACACCCAAGGAAGCTAATCAGGAAGGAGGACTCTGGCTAAGATGCTCAATCCGCATTCAGAAAGTCGAAGAAAATGGACATCAGAGGAGGGAGAAAACATGGCACAGGACAGGAGCCTACCACAGAGGACCTCTGAAAGGCTCTATAGAGACAGATTTTGAGACTCATAGCCAAACTTTGGTAGAGTGCAGGGACTCTGATGAAAGAAGTGGGAGATACTAAGACCTGGAGAGGACAGGGGCTCCACAAGGATAGTAACAGACCCAAAAAATCTGGGCACAGGGGTATTTCCTGAGACTTATACTCCACCCAAGGACCACTCATGGAGATGGCCTGAAACCCCTGCAAGAGGTAGACTATGACAGTTCAATATACAAGTGGGATTCATAGTAATGGGGACAGGGACTGTCTCTGACAGGAACTGATTGTCCTGCTCTTTGATCGCCTCACCCTGAGGCCACAGAAGAAGACAATACAGCCACTCCTGATGAAACCTGATTGACCAGGATCAGAGGGAAGGAGAGGAGGACCTCCCTCATCAGTGGACTGAGAGAGTGACACGGGTTGGAAAGAGGGAGAGTGGGATGGGGAAGGGAGAAGGAAAGGAGGTATAGGCAGGATACAAAGTAAATATACTGTAATTAATAAAAATTTTTAAAAATAATTAAATGTAAAAATATGATTCTAAAATAAAGTTAACTTCATTCGTGTCTCTGTGCCTATGACTTCCAACTATTACCTTGGATAGCACTGTGAACCACCTGTGTAGAGAGCTTTCAACTTTGGCACATGAGCCAATGTACTAGTATCTGAACTTCATGTGGAGAGGCAGAGAAATCTCATGGAATGAAAACAGAAGAAATGAAACAAATCGCCATATTGCAGACAAGACAAGCAAGATCATCTACTAGGACATCCATTTGAGCCAGCTGACTTGAGCCAAGGGAGCCAATGCTGACCAGAGGTGACTACTCCTTTCACATTACAAAGGCACAGCAGTTATTGCTTCTCTTCTGCCCATGAGCTAACATTTGAGAACCATACATTAGTCACAGCTATAGTTTTGCAAAGTGTTCTTGTACAGGAACTCCTTGGGCTTGGTCGAATTCAACTTAACCTAGGAACTGCTAAGTTATTCATCATCTTGCAGGAACGCTCCAGGCTCTTCATTCAGCCCGAGCCTTATAATAAGGTTGAGTAGCTCTAAGTACTTGAGCTGCAAAGAAAGAGCAAGTGTGGGATAGAACACATATCTACTCCATTGAGCAATAAGCCAAGTTCATGCTTCACTATAATCTTGGATAAAACATTTCTCATATGATAAACATGTCCCTGTACATGGTTGAGTAAAGTCTTACTCAAAGATGGAAATCATAGAAGAAACAAGTATAATATGAAGACAAATTTCCAGGCCTTTTATTTGAATTTAGTCATCCATCAGATAGCAGTAGGCTCCAACTAAGAGCCAATGGTTTTAGCAAATGCAGTCTTCAAGTTAAACTCACATACCTGAGGTATTATCTTCAGTAAGCTAATGGGAAACTAATAATGTATTGTACAGCTGTATGGCCTCCAAAATAATGTGATTTTTTAGAGCAACCAAGAGTAAATGCTGGAATTTAGCTCTGCGTTTTTATCTGGCATCTCAGCTGTTTATAAGATGAGGACTTTTTCCTTGATAATAACTCCCCCTGAATTGTCATTTGCATGACCATCTAGAACCCAACTAGCTTTAATGTATCTTAGTTATAGGGATTTGTAATCTATAAATATTCTGGCCTTGTGACCTTTATGTTGTTTTGTAGCAAAGCTATTGAAAGGGTCCAACAATTACCCTCTCCCAGAAGCAGATAAAAGCATGCACCCTTATTTAAGAGATAGCAAGCTAAGGCCCCAGACTTTGCTGGTATTTTGTAACCTTAAAATGGCTCTTGTGAGCTCCACAGGAGAGTAACAGAACCAAACTATCTGGGCACAGGTGTCTTCTCTGAGACTGATATTCCAAACAAGGGCCATTCTTGGAGATAACCTAGAACCCTTGCTCCGATGTAGCACATGGCAGCTTAGTTTCCAAGAGTGTTTCCTAGTAAGGGGAGCAGGGGCTGACTCTGAGATAAACACAGTGGCTGGCTCTTTGAACTCCTCCTGAGGGGGTGGGCGGCAGCATTTCCAGGCCACAGAGGAAGATAATGCAGCCAGTCCTTATAAGACCTGATAGGCTAGGGTAAGACGGAAGTGGAGCAGGACCACCCTTATCAATGGACTTGGGGAGGGGAGTGGGAGGAGAAGAGGAAGGAAGTGTGGAATGGGGCTGCATCTGGGATACAAAGTGCATAAATTTTAATAAATTAAAAATATAAAAAAGTGGCTCCTGTGTTGCTCAAGTTGTATAATAGAAAGTTATCCACAATTAGTTACATGTCACCAGTAAAATTTGGAGGTATGGGTTAAACTAAAGCAAACATCCTGTCTTTTGAAATCATGTGTGATGTTTTACATCTATAGTCTCACCATGGGTGTGGTGGGGTCAGGAGGATCAAGAGTTCCAAACCAGCCTCAAGAACATAAAAAATTCAAGACCAGCCTGAGCTAAATGAGATCCTGTCTCAAAAAGCCAAAATTATGACCCAGGAATCAATGTGCTATCATATCAAGACTCAGAAAACTGACAGAGTAGATTATGAGAGTGACAAAGGCTGGCAGATAGCAGCAAAGGGCAGGTAAGAGGTTTCAAAATCTGTAGCGCCCTCCTGGTACATTTCTCAGTTGATGTTCCCTATTCCCAGGTGACCCTCACTTGGGTCAAGTTGACAAAAACTAACCAGTCCAGTTGTCTACATAAATTTTCCTGTCTTTATGGCTACTGAGATACACATTTAGTTTTTCCCACCAAGGCGGTATGACTAAGTGGAGATTGACTGTATTTCAACTCCAAGGGTAACTTCTGATTAATCTCAATTGATAATGATAATCCATCTCCCTCCTTGGGGATTGGCTCAGAACCCAAGCTTAACTCTAACTCTTTTATTCTTACAATAAGTATTACAGGGTTTGTTTCACATTTTTAGATTCTATTTTATGAGTGTTTTGCCTGTGTGTATGTATGTATGTATGTCCATGCCTTGTACCCACAAAGGCCAGAAGACTGCACCTGATTCCCTGAACCTGGATTAACAGACAGTTGTAAGCTGCCATGTGGGTTCTGGGGATGAACCCCATCCTCCACAAGTGGAGCCAGTGTTCTTAACATCTAAGCCATCTCCCCAGCCCCAGTGACTATTTTTAATAAATGTGCTCTAACAAAAGTACTGTGAGGAGACTGACTTATGGACCTTACAAGAAGACCTTCACATTCTATTAGGAATCATTTCTTTATTTTTATTTTACTATGATCATGTTCATAGTAGTAGTAGTTTGGGCAACTAATTATAAGGAAAAAACATTATAGACAAGGTACTTTATGGTAGCTTCCCAACCCAAGCATATGTCCACAGAGAAACATTCTGCACGAATACCTCTTGCTCTCAATCTCCTTTTCCTCCTCACTCATACCCTCTTCCAAGAACAACCTGTACCCAGGACTCCCAGAAGCCACTGTTAGACTACAAACTTTGTTCTCTTGGCCTCAGGTTCTTATCCTAGAGATATGCACTTCACCAAGACAGGCTTTTTGCCCCTGACTGAAAATTTACTCTTTCTACTAATAACAAAACAGGAAGAGACCTTTTTACATATCAGTGGCAAGAGTTTATGTTAGATGTTAGACTTCCTAGTCGAGTACAGAAACCTAGAGACTGCGAAATGTCAGCTGGACATAGAAAGTTTACATCATACTCACTTCTCCCAAGGCTTGGGGAGCATCAAAAGAGGAAGGCAGACTGATTGTGAGAGTCAGAGGTAGAGTTTATTGGACATGACAGGGCCTTGGTACACAGGAACTCACATCAGCTGTAACTACATGTGTAAGACCAGAAGAGGATGAAGCCAGACAAAAATCCCAGCATGGGGGTGAGAGGAGTTCACAAAGTCCCACACCTAGCTGAAGAAATATTGGCTACTGGGAGAGAAAATATTGCCCCAAGGATGCTACCCCTAATCGATTGCCCACATTCTGGCATTGTCCTATGTACATAGGGGTAGCACTAAATGGACACAATGGGTTAAAAGACCACATGAAGTTGGAGAAAAATGGAGGTCAGGGTTAGTATATAACAGGAGCTGGAGAGGATGAAATTATGATTTCATCAAAATACAGTATATGCACTATTAAATTCTCAAACAATAAAAAATTAAAATTTAAGTCTAATTACTATTGAATATTGACTATAATTTACTCCCTGAATTTCTAGCTGCTATGTATTTCTCTTACATTCTAACACCATGTTAGAACCCTATGTGTTCTAACACTACTTGAACCTTTCTAGTAGATTATTTACTTATAATTAATTAGAGGTGTATAGCTGACCACGGTAGTCAAAAGTGTTGAGACAACTCGGGAGCATAAAGCTAGATTCCTGCTCATTGTAACAAGCAGCACTCAGATTGTTAAAGCTTTAGAGAGACAGGGTAACTGAAAGGCTTAAGCTTCTATTATCAAGTGTAGTAAAAATGGACTATATGGTCCCAGGATGATTTTTACTAGACCATTCTTTTGCAGGAAAATATCATGATGTCATTTTTTAACTGAATAATACTCCATTATTTAACTACTATACATTTTCCTCAAGAAGGATGTCAATCCTATCCTTTGGCACTTGAAAGTTACTGTGACTTTTAATCATTGAATGGAATGACAAAGTATCAGTATGACAAGTTTCATTCAGCCTAGAGATCTCCCTCCATCTTCTTCCACTTCTTAGTGATTTGAATTGCAATGTCATCATGAAGCTCATATATTTACATGTTTTGTCCCCAATGAGGAGGGTATGCTTTGAGGTTGATATGCCAATGAAAGTGACCAGACAAAATGGAGTCTCTTGTCTCTCTATCTCTGTCACTTCATGTCTTTGTTTCTGTCGGTCTCTGTCCCTGTCTCCATCCTGAATCTGTCTCTCCCTCTCTTTCTCTCTCTGACTCTCTCTCTCATTCTGCCTGCCTCTTCTGGTTCAGTATGAAAAGCTCTCAGCTCTGCTGAAGGATGACAACAAGATGACTGATTGCTGATGTGACATCATGGATGAACTCTGTAGAACTATAACTCAGATCCCCAAAAAGTGTTTTGTATTCAAAGAGTTGCCTTGGTCATAGGGCATTTTCACAGTAGGTAATTCACTGATTGAGGGTATATTTGTGCATTTAACAAATACAAATGAAATCTGTGATACGAAAGTCAGCCTTTCTCTAAAGCAGGGTTTCCACTCGGCCCTTTTAATAAGCTTGCTCCTGGAACTATTCTTTTTGATACAATAGGCTGGCAGGGTCAAGGGTTCCCTGGGGTATTTCTTTAAGAGCAGGGAAAAGAGAAGGAAACCAGACAGTTCCGGGGACTGTTTATTCTGAAACACACAGAGATAGAGTGGTGTGTGGAAAAGGAGAACTGAGGGACAAGATACTTTTTGACAGCTGGTGCTGTTCCACATTAGTGTTGCCAACCCTCTATGAGCAGGGCTGCCATGGCTGACCTGGCTGGAGTAGCAGCTGTGTCCTATATTGTGGTAAATCAGCAAACCTTCTGGTCCTGGTATTTACAGTTAAAACTGGGCTTTCAGAATAGAGAAATGGGTCTCAGACATAGAGCAGCTGTGTTTCCTGCTGTGGTCATCCATACAAAGTCTCTAAAAGTAATCTTAGTGCCAGGACTGCTTGTTCAGAGGTGTCACCTGAGCTCCTGGGGTCTGAGGAGGCTGAGTAAACACTAGTTCATGGCTATAATTTTCTGCTACATAATGAGTTATTGGAAAGCATGCCTTACAAAGTAAAACTCTGTCCTCCTTTAGCAGAATCTTTTTTCCATGTTAAAAGTCATTGTAAAAATTGTCAGCATAGTTTTATTGAGTATGTAGGAATTTCCAACATTATGTTATACTTTTTTTCCATTGCTTCCAAGGTCACATTCCTACCCATGTGTCACACTCAAAATAAATTAAAAATATGTATCAATTCAAATGTGTTTTTCATATACTCAATAGAACACGTCCAAAGTCTCAGTGCCTAGCCCCTTAAAGATAGGTGAATTCATCCTTGCTCCACGCTGGCCCCAACCCCAAGCAGAAGCCATCAGTCCTGAAGAGCTCTATACTTCATCACATTGATCACAATTTTTCTTCTTTATTTATCACAATTTGTTCACTTTGTAGCCCCTGTGCTGACCCTTTCTTCTTCTCTTCCCAGTCCTACCTACCCTCCCTCTTCTACCCCTATGCCCTTTCTCTAGTCCCCTGATAGGGAAGGACTCCTCCCCTTCTATCTTTCCCTAGTTTATCAGGTCTCATCAAGGCTGGCTGCCTCATCTTCATCTGTGTCCTGATTCACAGGGCTTTATTCTCCTTCTGCCCTCTATTCCCTTTACTTCTCACACTCTTCCTGCCTCCTCTCCTTCAGGGTTCCCAGAGCTCTGATGGGAGAATGTGGTTTAGAGCTGTGTGTTTTAAGGGTTCTCTCCTCATAATATCTGACTGTGGGTCTCTGTATGCGATCCTGTTTGCTGCAGAAGAAAGCATCTTGTTCTATGGAACAGTATGGCAATGATCTATCAGTAGGCAGAGAACAATGTGTTTTAATAACAACAGCCTTGGTTGTTTGAAAATCCCAGTAGGACGCCCTGGCCTTGCAACTCAATTAACTGCAACCCTGTCCCACTAGTGGAAGACTGTCTATTTATTTATTTATTTATTTATTTATTTATTTATTTATTTTTCACAAAAGATGGCTTCTTGGAACTTTGTCCCCCATTGTTAGAAGACCTCCTTAGGAACTCCTCCTTCTATTTCAGTTATTTCCCACCATAGTAGGTTTCCAAATCATCTCTTAGATAGCCCTCTCTTCCAGCTCTATCTTCAAGGATTCCCTTCCTCTAACATATCTCTCTTGCCACTCCTCACCTCATCCACCCATTCCCTTCCTACACATGTCCTATTCCACCTGTAAAATCTATTTTATTTCCCCAACTCAGGGTGATGCAAGCATCGCCTACTAGGTCATTCCTCTAGAGCTAACCTCTCTTGGTATGTGGATTGTAGATTGGTTATTATTTTTTAATGAATAATATCCACAAAAGATTGAATATGTACAATACTTTTCTTTCTGCATTTTGATTAATTCACCCAGGATGGTTTTTACTGGTTCCATCCTTTGCCTGAAAATATCATGTCATTTTCTTAACTGAATAATACTCCCTCATCCAAGTATTCCACATTTTCCCCAAAGGAGATTGTCAATCCTGTCCTTTGGTCCTTGAAAGTTGCTGTGACTTTAATCATTGTATTAAATGACAAACTATCAGGATGACTATCTTCCCTAAACCTAGAAGTCCCTCCATCTTCTTCTACTTCCTGGTTATTTGAAATGCCTCCAGGAAGCTCATATATTGACATGTTTAGTCCCCAATGAGGAACTGTCTGGGAAGGGCTAGGAGGTATGGCCTTGTTAGAGAATAAAATTCCTATTGGAGTTTTATTATAGGAGCGTGTGCTTTGAGGTTGATATGCCAATGAAAGCGACCAGACAGAATGGAATCTCTTTCTCTCTGTCTCTATCACTTTATCTCTTTGTTTCCATCGATCTCTATCTCTGTCTCTCTGAATCGGTCTCTCTCTCTTCCTCTCTCTCTCTGTCTCCCTCTCTCTGCCTGCCTCTTGTGGTTCAGTTTTGCTGAAGGAAGACATCTTGTTGTCTTGTTGCTTGCTGACATGCCATCATGAATGGACCCTCTAAAAATGTAAGCAACATCCCAATTAAAAGCTTTTTGTTCAAATAGTTACCTTGGTCAGGGGGCATTTCCACAGTCAGTAATTCACTGACTTAGGACATATCTGTGCATTGATTAAGGCCCACTTGAAAGAAATATGTGACACTTTTACTGAAGTAGCCGTCTTGGACACAGGAACTGTCGTCGTCTGTGGATTGTGTGCTTTCATCTACCTAGATTGACACACGTAGGCCTGCTCAGCCTTTCTCTCAAGCAGAGTGTCCACTTGGCCCTTTAAGTACATGGCTCCTGAGACAATTACTGGCTTTTAATGATGTTTCATGACATCATTCTCCCTCTCAGCCAACAAGAGCTTAATGGAATCTTGAGGTTTCCATGGAGATGAGTAAACAAACTTTCCCCAGTGTCCAGGACCTCTGATCCTGTGCACCCGTAAACTTTTTTCTTGTGACACCCAACAAGCTTTTTCTCATCACTTTATCCAGATCCTATCCCTTTACTCCTATTCATCTCCGTGACAATATCAGGAAGGAAATGAAACTTTAATGTTTATTTAATTGGACAACTTGCTAAGTTGGGAAGCTTCAAAATGATGTGGGATTAAGGGGAATGTACTGAATGACAAGATGGTCTCCTACTGTGCTCTTGGATCTGAAATTCCCTAAGGTTGTGACTTTTGACTGAGTAGTTACTCATGTACTCACTAAAATAACCTGCACATTCTTTGTGATATCAGAGGCTGGCTGGGGCTAGGGTTCCCTGGGGTACTGAGTCTTTAAGAACAGAGAAAAGACAAGGGAACCAGAGGATTCCTGGGAATGTTTTGGCTGAAATAGAGAGTGGAGGGGGAAAGAGAGGTGTATGTAAAAGGAGAACTGAGGGGCAAGGTACTATTTGACAGCTAGTGCTGTTCCATGCTAGTGTAGAGGGTTGTCTTGCTGACCTGGCTCTCTAGGCAGCTGTGTGCTGCTTAGTTGTCAGTGAGCAACCCTCTCTGTCCTGGTGTTTACAGTTAACCTGGGCCTTCATGACAGAGAAATGGGTCTGTTTACATGTCTAGGACTTGAGAGCAGCTGTGTTTTCTGTGTTAGTGACAGGACTGCTTGTTCACAGGTCCCTCCCCCCCAAGCTCATGGGGTCTGAGGTAACTGTGTAACTACTAGTTCATGGTTAGAAATCTCTGCTACATAATGAGATCCTGGAAAGCATGCCTTACAAAGTAAAACTCTCTCCTTCTTTGGCAGAATCTTTTCTCAGCGTTAAAAGTCATTGTAAAGAGAAAACAAGCAACAGGACAGGAGCATGCCAAGGAGGACCTCTGGGGGCGGGGGGGGGGGTCAACGTAGCAATGTATCAGAGCAGATATTAAGACTCGCGATCAAGCCTTTGGCAGAGGGCGAGAAGTGATGATAGAAATGGAGGAAGTTGGTGAGACTTGGAGAGAACAAGAGCTCCACAAAGACCAAACTGAGCAGGGCACAGGAGTCTTGTATGAGATGGTTTCTACAACCTAGGACCATGTGTGGATGTGGCCTGGAACCCCTGCTCAGATGGGACCCATGATAGCTCGGTGTAGGACTGGAGACCCTAGTGAGGGAAGCAGGGACTGTTTCAGTCTTGAACTT
>CM053765.1:51555053-51606151 GCA_028658305.1 Pachyuromys duprasi | reverse complement strand
AAACATCAATTCAGATATGTGTTGTTCATACACTGATTGGACCATGGTCAAAGTCTCAGTGCCAAGGCCCTTAAAGATAACTGAGTTCATCCTTGCCCCTCCCTGGTCCCATCCAAGCAGAAACCATCAGTCCTGAAGAGTTCTAAACTTTATCATCTTGATCACAATTGTTTCTTATTGATTGATTTGTTGATTGATAATAATTTATTCACTTTGTACCCCCTCTGTTGCCCCCTCCTTCTCCTCTCAGTACCACCCACCCTCTCTTCTACCCCTGTGTTCTTTCCCCAGTCCCCTCTAGTGGAGGACTTATCTTTTGACATAAGAACAAATGATAATTTGAACAAATTGTTAATAGAGATTACTATGGTTTAGCAAAGTGTTAGCTGTAATTTCTCCTCTAAGACCCATGCACTTATCAAATACTAATGAAATCTGTGATAATATGAAAGTCACATATCAATGACACATGACTTTATTGATGAACACTTGAAAGAAATATGGGACACTTTCCCTGAACTAAGAGTCTTGGACACAGGATCTGTCATCTCTGGGTTGTGTGCTCTCACCTGCCAAGATTGAGGCACGTGGAGCTGCTCAGCCTTTCTCTCGAGGAATTTATCCACTTGTCCCTTTTAATACATGGCTCTTGGAAGTATTACTGGCTTTCACCTGTTTCATGACATCATTCTCCCTCTCAGCCAATCATCACCTGATAGAATCTTGAAGTTTCCATGGAGATGAGTAAACACACTGCCCTCAGTGTCCAGTATCTCTCATCCTGTGTACAGGCGACTTTTTTTTATGAAACACAAGCCTTTATCTCATCCCTTTATCCAGGTCCTATTCTCTTTACTCCTATTTACCTCTGTAACAATATCAGTTAGAAAATGAAAATTTAATGTTTATGTAATTAGACAACTTCCTAAGTAGGGAAGCTTTAAAATGATGTGGGATTAAGTGGAGTGTACCAAATGACAAGATGGTCTCTTACTCTGATTTTGGATCTGAAATTCTGTAGGGTTGTTTCTTTCGACTGAGCAGTTACTCATGTACTCACTAAATGTACCTTCACATTCTTTTTGATATAATAGGCTGGCAGGGGCTAGAGTTCCCTGGAGTATTGATTCTTTAAGAGCAGGGAAAAGACAAGGGAACCAGAAAATTCCTGGTACTGTTTTGGCTGAAACAGAGAGAGAGCACCATATGGAAAAGGAGAACTGAGGGGAAAGATACTCTTTGTCATTTGGGGCTGTTCCACACTTGTGTTGAGTTCAGAGGGGACTCAGTAATAGAAAAGACACCTTTGCTATTTGTGCTTCTCTGATGACTCCTTGAACACTGCTGATGCCTTAAAATTAGAAATATTTGAATTCTTTAAATACAGTGTTCTTAGCTGACTGTCTGTGATTTGGTTCCCTAACATCAGTCTTAGCCCTGATATATCTCGCTTATCATTTTGGACAGAACTTTTCCTCTCTCACTAAATGGATTTTCTCATTCCACAGTAGAATAACCAACAGGCTGGTCTCTAGGCTGACTAAGATATTGAGTGTTTGGGGTGGGGCACTGTAGAAAAAGCACACAGCTAGCTCCTGAAAGCTTTACCACAAAAACAGAGAGAGCTGGGGTTGTAGACAGGAGCTGAGACAAGATGCTTCAATGTACCAGCCACATTCCATTCAGATTTCCACGTTAGCATTTGAATGTCAGTGCTATACATGAGAATATTTGCAGTGTGAGGGGAACTGGCTGCTCCATTTGCCAACCCTCTACGAGCAGGACTGTCTTGGCTGACCTGGCTGGATAGGCAGCTGTGTCCTACTCAGTAGCCAGTGAGCAACCCTCCTGGTCCTGGTGTTTACAGTTAGAACTGGGCCTTCAGGACAGAGGAATGGTCTGTGTTATATGTCTAGGACATAAGAGCAGCTGTGTTTCCTGCTGTGATCTTCCAGACAAACTCTCTAAAATTAGTGTTAGTGCCTGGACTGCTTGTTCAGAGGTGCCACCTGAGCTCATGGGGTCTGAGGTAGCTGGGTAAGCACTAGTTCATGGCTAGAATCCTCTGTACTCTAATGAGTTATTGGAAAGCATGCTTTACAAAGTCAAACTCTGTCCTCCTCTAGCAGAATCTTTACTCCATGTTAGAAGTCATTGTAGAAATTTTCACCATATTCTTTTTATTGATTATGTGGGGATTTCATACAATATATATTACACTCCTTTTCCATTGCTCCCAGGTTCACATTCTTACCTATCACACTCAAAAACTAAAAAATAATATCAATTCAAATATGTGTTGTTCATATACTCCTTGGAACATGGTCAAAGTCTCATTGCCAAAGCCTTTAAAAATAACTGAGTTCATCCTTGCCCCGCCCTGAAGCAGAAACCATCACTCCTAAACAGCTCTATATTTCATCACCTTGATCACAATTTTTCTTACTTATTTATTAAAATTTAATTGCTTTATATCTCCTCTGCAGCTACCTTCCTCTTCTATCCCTTTGCCCTTTTCCTTGTCTCCTGATAGGGTAGGACTCCTCCCCTTCTATCTGACCCTAGCTTATCAGGTCTAATCAAGTCTGGCTGTATCATCTTCCTCTGTGGCCTGGCAATGCTGTACCCCACAGGGGGAGGTGAATAAAGAAACAGCCACTGACATCATATCAGAGACATTCACTGTACCACTTCCTAGGAAACCCCACCTGGAAACTGAGCAGCCTATGGGCTTTCATTGAACAGGGGGTCTAGGTCCTCTCCATGCCTAGTCCTGATCTCTCCAGGGCTCCCTGGGCCCAGGTATTTTGGCTCTGTTGTTCTCCTTGTGGAGTCCCTGTCCCCTCCAGGTCTTTCTATCTCCCTCTTCTTCCATAAGGATTCCAGCACTCTGCCCAAAGTTTGGCTATGAGTCTCAGCATCTGCTTCGATACCTTGGTAGGTAGAGTCTTTCATAGGTCTTCTGTGGAAGGCTCCTGTCCTGTTTCATGTCTTCTCCTACTTCCAATGTCTAGCATGTTTGCCCTTCTGAAAGAAGACTAAGCATCTTCCCTAAAGCCCTCCTTGTAGTTTAACTTCTTTAGTATGTTTATCCAGTATTATATAGCTAATATCCACTAAAGGGGAACCCTCTTCCATTCGTGGTGGGAAGGTAACCTTGTACAACCACATTGGAAATCAATCTAGTGCTTTCTCAGAAAATTAAGGATGGTGCTACAACAAGATCCAGCTATACCACTCCTGGGCATATACCCAAAAGATGCCCCACCATTCAGTAAGGACATTTGCTCAACTATGGTCATAGCAGCTTTATTTGTAATAGGCAAAATAGGGAAAAAACCTAGGTGTCCCTCAGCAGAGAAATGTGAAAGTATGGTACAGTTACACAGTGCAATACTACTCAGCAATTAAAAACAAGGAAATCATGTAACTTGCAGGCAAATGGTGGGAACTAGAAAAGATCATCACGAGTGAGGAAACCCAGAAAGATCCATATGGTATATAATCAGCTGGTCACAATTTTTAACAACTCACTTCAATGGCTTTCTGCCTGGACTATATCTCCCTTTTGGTGTAGAGGCTAAGAGAACATGCACTGCCACATGGTTTCTGGATGAAGCAAGAGCCATGGATACCACCATGGCCTCCAGCTACAACCCAGACCAAAGAGGTCTCTTGAGGAGGCCCTGTCCAGAAAATGAACCCTTATCCGTCTCCACCAGCGCCAGCTGCTCTGGCTCTAGTTTCACTTCTCTCTGCCCCATGCATGGGGTTCTGCTCAGCCATCTTTATTTTCTCCATTTTCATGAGACTGCTTTTTCAAAACATATTTTCCAAAGACATGGCATGTTTCATTGTTCTGAAGATAGTGTGCTCTCTGAAGACTTGTACTCTGCTGCAGTGTATCTACTCTGAGCATTCATGGGGCTCTTAGGCTTCTTGTAGCTGCTCCAACATTCTTAGGATGCATGCAGCTGCTGCCATCTTGAATCCAACTTCATTGTAAAACCTTATTTTAAAAAGCAATTACTAATCCCTTTTTAATTAAAAATGTTTTTAATTGGATGTTTTTAAGTGTTGCTCTGCAATGGACATTGTTCCTGCCATCCTGCCTCAGTCAATGAATTGCAGAATGAAAAGCCTGTATCTCCATAGCCATAGTTGTCATTACTTCATCAAGGCATAGTTTAACGTATATTAACATTAATTCCCAGAGAAGCAGAGGTCTCCTTTCATAAAAACTTGCTTATCTGGTGACAGGAGGGAACTTTGTGATTTCCAGGCAATCAGACCACTAGAGTTGTCCAGATAATAAAGGACCTTTCACTACTGGAACAACAAATGTGGTAAGTCTCATTGTACATTACCACAAAGGTAATTTACATGAAATCATATTTGGCAAATTTAAAATCCTAGTGTCTTTCTCTGTGTTTAAACTAAAGAACTAGAGTGATAATATGCCACCTTTTCTTTACATTGCCGTGGGAGAGAAAAAAAGGTCAATACTGTAAATAGGTAGTCTTCAGAGCACATTGCATTTCTGCTCTCAAACATCCCATCTCCCCTGAAAACTTTCTGGATAGGATTGTGTAATGCTGTGGTCCCAGGTGCTGACAGTTCTCAAAGGTTTGTTTCTTTCTGCTGCTTCTCAGCCTTGGTTCCCAATGTCTTTCAACAGCAGGAACTGAGTTTTCATTCCTCATTGTCATTCAGATGTTCTTGAAGATTTGAGCATCACAGATACTAATTAAATGTAATTATCTAGGATTAAATTACAGGGAGCACCCAATTCCAAAGCCTTTTGCTTCTAGCTGGTACTGAAATACGGAGTATATGAATATGGGTTCCTCCAAGCTCGGGTATTCCCTAATTGTCTTGGTAATATCAGAAGTCTCTGTTGTTTGTGCTGGTTTTATATGTATGCATAATCCTCCAATATGTCTACAACCATAGCTATGTGATATATGTATTTAATATTATATATATATATATATATATATATATATATATATATATATATATATATATATATATATAGTTAAGCACTGGTTATTCCTAAACCTGCTCTATACCCAAATCACAACACAGAGACTAAGATTTACTTAATTAACCTAGAGCACAATGTTTGGCAATGATTACTCCATCCTAAGGCTCCAAACCCAAATAGTCTCCTAACATTCAGATTTTACCCATTATACTTCCCTTTAGTCATATTTTAGGTCCCGTTCATCTCTCCATGTGGTTCCAAGTTCTTTTCTACTCATCTCTGCCCCTACCTCCTGCTTCCTTTCTCCCCTTTCTGGACCAGGATGTCCCACCCTATTTTCCCCATTGCATAGCAATCAATGGCTGATTGTTCTGCTGACAACACAGAGAACAAATGGTGACATGTTTACACAAACTTGAGACAGGTTGGTGTTTATTACAATGCAGTTTCTTGATTGAAACCAGATAGTGGGGTAGAGAATTCAGCATTTGAATGAACAAAGGTAAATTGTATACAATCCAAAAGAATGTTATACCAACATTTCCCCCTTTAAGTCCAACAAAAGTTTCCTTTTCTTTCAATACAATAATAATTATAAAACAGTTATGAAAACTGTTAGGTAAGGTTTACATGTGCAATGTGCAGCTCATATGCATTTAGCAAACTAGGAGAAAAGTATTTAATTATCTATCCTACCTTGACAAGTTTAGAGTACCATACCTAAATTAAGTTTTATCCTTATTGGTATTACCTATATGAAAACATTTTCTTACATTCTAAACAACTTAAGCTTAATTGTGGAACTATAACTATTTGGTCTTCAACCCCACCAGAGACTTGAGAAGGAATAAAATTAGTTACTGGAGTAAGTAGGAAGTGCATGTTAGCAGTTTCCAAATAATAATAATAATAATAATAATAATAATAATAATAATAATAATAATATGTTAGCAGTTTCCAAATAATAATAATAATAATAATAATAATAATAATAATAATAATAGTAATGACAGGACTAGTTTGCTGCCTGAACAGTCACCCATAACTCTCTATAATGTTGGAGCATCATCTTCAGCCTTCTGGCTCAGAATAATTGATAGAGATAAACATGAAGCAGGAACAATGTAGGACTTGCTTACCCTGTCTTGGCAGAGTTTAGCAGTCAACTTGCCCTGCATTTAAGCTTGCTCATTTTTGGCAGAATTCTGTCTGTCATGAAGGGAGGGTATTTTCCTTTTTTGAAGCCATCTCCATATGGAGGTTCTTCAATGCTCATCATCTTCTTTGAGGTGGGCTGCGTGCTGCCAGGAGATGACCTGTCTCATTGTCAAAGAATCTTTAAAATAATAAAGACATTTTAAATGCCATATTCTGTAGGTCTCTGAAGTTTTTGAAGACTTACTTATCTTTATGTAATCGATCTGCCTACAAAATTATATCCATCTGTTAAACCTAAGATGTATACTCCTGTGATAAATTAGACTAGTGTCTGACATGATTATGAGTTGAATAACTAGCATTTAACTTGCATTACCTAATACACTCAACAGTTCATAATAGCAGTTTAAAAGTATTGGAAGAATCCTTGAATTTGTATCAATATGCTAAAATTTACCAAAGTATTAAAAATAGACTTATTTTTGCATCAATATACAAGATTTTATACCAGAGTTTAAAACATTATTTGAGAATAACAAATAAAGCCTTGAGTAGATTCAATAATCTACCTTTTGTCTTATATTCCTCTAAGATATCCCTGTATTCCCCTTTCGTTCTTTTTAACCCTTTTTCTCCTTATCTAAGAAAGATAGAGAAAAGAAAAAGGAAAAGAGAGAATTCTCTGAGTCTAACGTTGTTTTTTTCTCTGAATTAAACCATTAATAATTTATAATCATCTCCCAATGACAGTAAATATTCATAGCCATAAAAAACAACCAAAAAACCTACCCAGCCCCCTTAAAGGAAATTGGACGTCGTTCTCATGAATTTCTTCTAGCTGACATTTTGGGCACGCAGAAATCCTGTTAGGGGCCCCAAAGGAAAATGGGAAAAAATCGTTAATGAAGGAAGCATTAACATTTTTGGTCCAGTCTTTCAATATTGAGAAATTTCAGGCTTAATAGAAATCCTGTTTGGAACAGTCTAAAATGCTGGACCAATTCAGATTAGTTGCTTTCTTCAAAGCTCTCTTGGGAGCAGGCTTTGATGAAAAACAGCACTTGAAGCAGTTGATGCAGGAACAAGCAGAATGCTGGGAAATGCAAGATGCTGGAACCAATATGTCAATGTCTCAGCATGCTGGAAGGATAAGTTGTCAGGTTCAATCCAGTGTCTCTGGTGTCCAGTCCTTTTGTTCTGCAAACATATAACTTCTCACAAGCATTATACAGTTTTTAAATTATTAAAGTTAGATATTCAGGATGAAACTAAATTGTAAACCAGTTTTATTTATGCCAATTAAAAGAATGGCATAATAAATTTTGAGGATATTGTATCCAAGGATTTATTGGCCATGTATTTTTGAAGTTCTGACTAGAGACATTTTTTATGTCTCAGTCAATTTCAGAGTTGTTCCCATGTAAAGGGATCAGCAGTGTAAGTTATCATTATTATTGGGCACCTGTTGTATTAGGCCAATCTGTTGCCTATCTCCTGAGAGAAGGCCTCCTATTAGAGAGACAAATGTTGCCTTGAGCAACAGAAAAGACATGCTTTAAGTAAGATTTACATAAATTACTTTTTATTTTAGAATTTAAGCATACCCTACGCATCTTGAATCTGTTTAGTGGTTTAGGCCTAGGTTTTTATAAATGTTGTAGCTATTTATGTTCTGTCCCTCTTTTAATATAGAATGTACAGTTATGCCTTTATAACCAAACTTTATATAAACTCCCTTTTACCTTTAGCATTTAAGCTTATCCTAGGCATCTTGTACCTGGGTTTTTACATTTGTTTTGGCTATATTTGGCTTGCCCCCTTTTTGATATGGGAGGGACAGTTCTGCCTTTTAAACATATGAATTATAATTTTTGAGTTTTTAGGACTTAACTAGGCTAGCGTGTACTTTGCCACCTGTAAGCCTCCTGTCTCTTTTGCATCAGGCATGACCAACATTTGTCCCCTGTGAAAAGGTCTCACTTTTGAAAGGATAGGCCAGCTTCCAGAGCAGCATGACACCTTAATTTAGTCAGCATTTAAAAGATTTTTGACATGGGAGGCATGCAGTTTGCATGTTTGTCTCCCAGCCTAATTTTGAGTCCTTACATTGGCCAAAACACCCTTTTGTACCAGTTTTGTGGAAATACCAGTTTTTGAAATTGACTGGCCTTTGTAGAGCAGTGTGACATCATCTCTCTTTACATAAACTTAAAATTGATGTGAATCCAATTTTAGAAGAGTAAGGACATAACATCTATTATTAAGAAAAAAGAACTTACATGGTAACCTTAAGGAAAATTTTGTCATTTTGAATCTTAGACTATCTCTGCAAGTGGCTAAACAACAGGAGTTGCTACCTTGGCTTTTATTACATAAATTAAGCTGCTCCAGAACTCAGTGATGTGCCTGTTTCTTTTCACTTTGTGTGGGGAATAAAGGCATGTGCCTTCACCACCTTGTTCAATTTTTTTTTCAAATCCATATCATTGTAACCCAAAGCCTTTAAATGAAAATCAAGCAAAGAGATAAGAAACTTTTAAGTTTGGGGTCAGTAGTGACAATTTAGGTTGTAACAAACAGAGCCCAGTAGGTTATTTTTTGGAATTTAGTTGTTATAGTGAGTAGGCAGACCCTTACCAGAAAGAGCTGACAAATATCTTGCAGCCAGAGACCTTTGAATTTTAGCCATTATTAGTCTAATTTTTATTAGGAAGAATGCCCTTTCCATGGTCTGTAACTTAGTATTCCATTCCTTGGTTTTTTTCCCCTATTTTCTCCTTGAACTTTCTTGGAGAAGTCATGAAGAACAGCCATCACCATTAAACATATTGCAACCAGATCCATGACTATGACAACCAAAACAAAGCCAAAGTCATGAAGAACAGCCATCACCATTAAACATATTGCAAGCAGATCCATGACTGTGACAACCGAAACAAAGCCAAAAGGTATTAAAACATACTCTGCCATGGCATTTATTATTATTATTATTTTAGATGCAGTTTTAGGCCAAGCTCTGTATAGACGTTTCTCTCTCTCTGGTTTTTTATTTCCAGCCATGGTTGCTGAGCTGAGCCATGTTTTTGTACCACTCCTGTTGTTAGACTGTAGCTGCAGCCAGTTTTGTTATGTTAAGTCTCATGTTTGCCCACAGTAGGCTGTCTTTTGCTCCTGGGGCTGTTTAAGAATCTCTCTTAAAGAGACCTTAATTGACCTGGGAGTTTTTAGGTTTTAAGTTTGAGTTGTATCCTGGGAGCTCATCCCCCACCCCCAATAAATGATGCTAAAGAATGATTTAAAGGGTGGGGATACCTAAATTAGTTGGGTGTCATTTGTTGTACATATTTAATATTTACTATTGATATATAATTTTAGTTATGCAGCAGTTATTCCTAAACCTGCTCTATAGCAAAATCACAATACAGAGACTAAGATTTATTTAATTAACCTAGAGTACAATGCTGGTTAATGGTTACTCTATTCTAAACTTCCAAACAAGAATAGTTTCCTACCATTCAGATTTTACCCATTATACTTGCCTTTAGTCATATTTTAGGTCAAGTTCATCTTTCCACATGGTTCCATGTTCTCTTCTGTTCACCTCTGCCCCTGCTCCCTACTTCCTTTCTCTCCCCTCTGGACCAGGATGTCCCACCCTATTCACCCCATTGCATAACAATCAAAGGCTGGTTGTTTTATAGACAATACAGAAAACAAATGGTGGCATGTTAATACAAACTTGAGACAGGTGGTGCCTAGAATAAGCATCAAAATGCAGTGTCCTGACTGATTGAAACCGGAAAGTGGGATAGAAAAATCAGGATTTGAATGAACAGGGGTAAATTGTAGATATTCCAAAAGAACATTGTACTAACAGCTATATAAATTCATTAGTTTATTCACTTTATACCTGTACTGTAGCCCCCTCCCTCATCCCCTGCTAATTCTACCCTCTCTCCTTCTTCTCTACCCATGCTTCTCCTCCCATCCACTGATAGGGGAAGAGCTCCTTGCATTCCATTTGCTACAAGTCTATCAGGTCTCATCAAGAACGGCTGAATTGTCTTCCTCTGTGGCCTGGTAAGGCTGCTTCCCCTTCAGTAGGAGGTGATCAAAGAACCAGCAACTGAGTTCATGTCAGAGACATTGCCTGCTCCCATGACTAAGGAACCCACTTGGACACTGAACTTCCATGGGATACATGTGCAGGGCAGGGGTTCTAGGCTATCACCATGCATGGCCCTTGGTTGGTTTATGAGTCTCAGAAAAGATGCATGTGAACAGACTATTTTTCTCTCCTTGTGGAGATCCTATCCCCTCCAGGTCTTTCTATCTTCTCCTTCTTTCATAAGCTTCCCTTAGCTCTGCCCAAAGTTTGGCCATGAGTCTCAGCCTCTGCTTTGATATCCTGCAGGGTAGAGTCATTCAGATTCCCTCTGTGGTAGGCTCCTGTCATGTTCCTTATTTTCACTTTCTTCCAATGTCTAAGCCATTTGGCTTTCTGAATGAAGAAAGAGCATCTTACCCAGGGTCTGCTTTTTGATTGGCTTCTTTAGGTGTGCAGATTTTAATATGAGTATGTCATATGTCTAATATCCACTTATAAGTGAGTATATACCACGTGTGTCTTTCTGTTTCTGGGACAGATAAAGAAATTGTGGTACATTTACACAATTGAATACTACTGAGCAATTAAAAACAAGGAAATGATGAAATTTTCAGGCAAATGGTAGCAACTAGGAAAGATCATCCTGAGTAGGAGTTCGTGATCCTGTGCCCACAAGGTCAGGTCTTTGAAAATAACAGTTGACAGGAAAGCAGGGCATATTGAAATTGTTGAGTGGATTGATCAGCAAATGGCCTCTGAAGCACAGGATTTTCTCTGATATGTAGTCAAACCCAGATCCCTCTTCTCTTCATCCTGTAGCCTCTTGAGTTGTATAGGCAAGGGAGTAACCTTCCCTGTAGCTACAGACAGCAGAGGACTGTAGAGCACCTGGGGTCAGTGGGGTTTAGCACAGTAAGGACTTTTCCCAAGCTATTCATCATTCTTGCACAGGCAGATTAAATACAAGATTGTGGAACTATCAAGAGGAAATGACTCAGTGACAGGAATGCTGTGTTTGATGAAGTGAATGATTTTTAAATCTCACTAGTCATGACTAGCACTGAACTTGGTGAAACAGAACCTAATGAAATGCACAGGACTCTGAGGAGCTCAGGCAATGGGGTGGGGTTTTATGGCCATGATTTCACTGATCTTCAGAAGACTATGTGTGTTGAGGAGAGACATCACCTTTTTGTTTCACAAAGGAGGAGAAAGCTCAGGTTTAGAGATGATTTCAGCAGGACAGTTTGTATTTCCCTGCTTGTACAATTCCTAGAACAAGGGTTCTTCTCTTTTTCTCTGTTGTAATTCTGTAACATGAATGTATTCTCTTGAGCTCATGTTGTATCTCCCTCTCATTTTCTTACCCTTACAAAGACAAATCACTCTTAAAAGGGACTCATGTGTCCTCTGAGATATTAGGTTTTCATACAGTGATAAAAAGCACATAAGCATATGAAATGATTCTGATCATACCCTTCCCTCAAGCAAAGTTTCTTAATTAATGAATTAATGAATTGTTCTTAATTTTTGGACTGATGTGAGGGTTGAAGCAGATGAGCAGCATCCCTGGGTGCCACATCCCACCAGGAGAGCACAGGCTCTCCTGACTCTGAGCACCCTCAGTGTCTCCTTTCATTACCTAATGGTCTCTCAGGTTGAGATTATGCTCTGCTGAGAAACAATACACAAAGGTGCTCTATGAACAGCAATTCATATTGCAATTGGGAATGGAAGAAAGAGACCACTGTCTTTATTTCCTGTTTTGAAGTTCAGGGTTATGGCCTGTTTCCTCAAGGATCTGGGGGTCTATTAATTCTATGTGCTGCCTCCTGAGTGCTGGGATGACAGACATGTACCTTAACAACTTAGCTGTGCTTCTTGACAACTATATTTCCCGAATATGCCAGTTTAATATTACAGTAAAGAGACATCTCTTTCCAGACACTGGGATGGAAACTGATGCTGTATTTCAAGATGTGCCTTTGTAAACTCCAGGAACTTGTGAAATCCTGCATGCAGAGGCCAAATTTCCTGTGGTCCTCATTTAAACATGTCAAAATTATCTGTCAAAACATCTTATTCACTCTCCTTTATTCCTTTAGAATAAATTTGGAAAAAAAAAATGAACATAGGCCCAAAACTCCGAAAACGGGATGCCCATGGAAGAAGATCGAATTTCATCAAGGTGGGTCTTTGTTGCCCAAGATGATGAAACAATATCTCCAGAGCAGCTCAGAGCTACTCAAAGAAAATGCACAGATCCTGACACTTGGGTGGATAGGGGTCAGATGCTGCCTCAGCAGAGCAGTAGAGAGGAGAGGGATGGCTGGGAATAGTAACTGTGCATGAGTTATTGCTGCCTCTCCCAACTTTAATTCCCTCTTTGCTCACATTATAATTGTTCTCATTTTCATTTTGATTTTGTATTTCAGACTCTAAAAATTGCTTTTGACAGGGATGAGATTCTGAAGACGAACCTACTAAAGAAATATAACAGCGAATACGAAAAATACCTAATAGAGATGGTCAGTTTGAGGAGCACAGAAACAGTGGTATTTGGTGCCAGCTTTTCAGTCTGTTCTTGGAATGTATTGTTATGCTCCTTTGGATTCTGGGAGTCAATGAATAGGCTCCACAATCACTTGCATATCAATGTACTTGCATCCCTACAAACCAACACACAAATAAAGAAGGGGGGAGTGTAGAGAAGACTGAGACTTAGCTGTTATTACAGACAACAATATAACAACTGAGTAAGGATGTGGTGGCTGTTTTCAACCACATCAGAGCTATTGATCCTACTGTGAGATGTCAGACATAAACAGAATTAGGTTTTGTTGATCTCTGTAATGACAAGACTTTTCTTCTGAGACTTCAAGTATTTACTTAAATCTTTTTTCTGTAGAAGAGGAAAGAAGAGGAAGCAGCACAGTGAGCAGCCTTCTAGGAGGACATAAGAGACCTCTTTAAAAAATCAGGATATTCCAGTTGGTTCTCTATTACATTTGATCCATTGTATGGACCTGAAGAAAACAAAAGTGAAGTAGGACCTAGTGCAACATTAACAGCAAAGGAAGTTCAACCTTCCTCAGTACCAACCAAAACCTCCAGCCCACCACAGCAGTTTCAACAGAGGAGAACACTAAAGTCATCACCTCAAGCACATCAACGTCTGCCAAGCAGCCTGGGGAAAGTGGCACTGAGAAAAGCACAGGTAAGTAACCACAGGTTTCCGACTTTAAAAAGACTTGTGTAAGATGGGTTTCCCATTTAAACACAGGAATGAACTAATTGCAAGATGAAGATATAGTATAGAAATGCAGGTTTATTGGGAGAAGCTCTTAGTTGCAGTACTGGAGAGGAAGAAGATGGAAAGAGAAAAGCATGCACAAAAAGAGAATGAAGAAACAGTAAGGAGAAGAAGAGGAGGAAAAATACAGAGTGTAGACTGAGAGGAGAGAGAGGTAAGGAAACCTAAATGTCTGGTTTATGTAATGAGGGGAAACCCCTGCCCCTGGGTGGGAAAGTACAGGGTACAGGGTCAGAGCTTGTACTGTCCATGCCAAGCAGCAGGTAGGGACCAATTGATGCTGGGAAAACCTGGAGGCCAGGTGCACTTTGGTATAGTCTGAAATCTAACTGTCCTCATTGCATCTGGCCCTGTCACAGAGGTGTGAGACTAGAGCTCACTAGTAAAGTAAGCACATGCAGGTGGACAGGTGTCTGAAGTCTGGAGCACTGAGCACCACCACAGAGAATGTTGCACTTCCTTGTCTATGTCCTCAGTCTTTGGCTTCTGTGGTCCACTTATACTCATCTCACAGTCAAATCCAAAACTATTGCACCATTCACTCAAGCTGACTATAAAGTCCATGGTCCCAGCTCCCATTCAGCTGTAGCCAGAGCTTGGAGAAAACAAACCCGGCTCCCATCATGGGGAGGGACTTAGGGAGAGAATCCCAATGACATTTGCTTTCTCTCCCAGGCTCTCAAGTTGAGTTCTGCTCATGAACATCAGGCACTGTTTCCTAAGACTTTTCTCTCTTTTCCATTGCAGTTCAGAAAGTCAGAGGCCTAAGTCCTGTGATCCTCCCTTACTATTTATGTGAGAAGTTTCTGAAGTCTGTGAGGAAGAACAATAAGAAAAAAAATTGAGACCTGTAGTATTTTGTGCAGATCCATGGTAAAAATATGAAAGGTCCTCCCTGATCTAAGGCTGCTTCTTCCCCTTGTGCTTATGAGACTCTCAGAGAACATATCCAGGATCTCTGTCCATAGAATTCACTAGACAGAAGGAACTGTGGGTGACAAGGCATGGAAACCTTGAATTTGATGACTTTGTATATGGTTGCTTTTCAGAATCGCTTGAACCATTTGTTTCAGTATTATAGTTAGAAATTTTCATTGCAGTGGTACCTAATGCTCCTAATTCTTGTTACTGCCAAACTGAGGCAGGAGGATGCCAAAAACTTCAAACTAGCTTCACAGGGAGAATGAGACATTGTATTGAAGGCAAAGAAAGCTGGCCAGTGGGCAGACAGGCTGATAGGAAGAAATGAAGCATATAGACATACATTTTGACTAATTCTAAAAAGAAATGGAAGGTTCAATTACTTTTGAGTCATGCTCTGAGTACTTACTCTGGTAAGCCTTGGAATGTAAATTATAAACCCCTCAGCTTCCAGAGCACACCTGCTGGCTGCTGCAGGGAGGAGTCTAGGACTAGGATGTGTCAAGAGAAATATCACAGGGTCATCTCAGCATCTGCTCCTTTATACAGAACCTACAAGAGGTCCTAAGGTTGTGAAACAGTGAGGGGAGGGAGAACAGTAAGGGCCATTCACCTGGGTGAGGGATTCTTTTACTTATGTTTTGAGAAAGTGGGAATGACACTTATAGGGAATAGTAATAAGGTATTTTCTTTTGGCAGGTAGGAAAGGAGTATCATATCACACACATAGTCATACTACTCCAGGAAGGAGGCCCTGACTATTGCTATGCCACAAATGAGGAAGAACTCTTTTTTATTCAAGAAGAACTGGGGCTTCTCACCTTAGGGTGGATTCATGTTAGTAAATAACCTCCCTGATGGCAGTGTTCTCTTTTCTCTCTCTTAGAAACATCCTGCCTAAATCTTTCTCTGCACAGAGTCAATCCATTTGATATCATTCTTCTGTTTAAACGTACAGTCAATAGTGTTTCAGGGTGAGTCATAGGACCATTTCTTATTGCTTTTACAGCTTTTAAAATTTTACCTTTTAATCTAAGCAATTCTGCAAAGTTCCTATTCCTTGAGAGTCTAGGTCAAGAATGGCACCTTGCTTAGGATGTAAGAGAACACAGAATAGGAATCAAGTCCCCCAAAATTATATACATTTACACTATTTTAAATAATACAAGAGAGTTACTTGTAATGATTGTATTTTGTATTTAGGAAGAAGTGCTTTCTCTTTGCACACTGAAAGAGATCCTATCTGTGAGGTTTTCAAGTGTTTGCACATGCTGAATGTGCTTCCGTTGATTTTCATGTAAACACAGCAACTTGCCTAGAGATTTCTTCTTAATGATTCTCTCATTATCAAGTTCTGAAGTTCATAGAACAAGCAGCTTTTCTTGGGATATTGACAGGTGTAAGCCACAATCACATGGTTTATTCCTAGGTTTTAAGATATCACACATACTTATACTTAGAACTTGAGAAGCTGAGATTTCTGAAGCAGTCTCCAGTGACTTCATGATTTTCAGTATTGAATTCTTACTGTTTTGCCTAACTCAATAACGTAATATATAGTACTCAAAATTTGGCCATTTGTGTCTGGTAACACAAATGGTCCATGACATATAACCCAGTACCAATTCAAATGAGGCATTTTGGACTACATTTTTCAGGAGGTAAATCTGGATCCTGTGAGTTCAGAGAAGAGGAGCCACACTTGAAGTAACTTATGATGACTTGTAAAGTTGGGCCAGAAGAGGTTCATGGCAGAGGGGTCAACATTGGATACCTACACTGTGCTCCTGCATCAATAAGCAGTTCTGTTGGTTGGGACTGGTGTTTGGTATCAGAAAAGGATGACATATATTTGTTGATATGACCTATCAAAGCCATGGTCTCCATTGTCTGGCGTGGGCAGGAAAAATAGTGGTGATTTTGAATAGAGGGAGAACTGTTTGGGTTATTCTGGGGAAAACCATTTCATGACTAAAGCCATACATACTCCACAAGTAAAAATGAAGAAGACACAAGGCTGATTGTAATGTGATCAGTTAAGGTTGGGAGCTGCTAACATCCAACGAGAAGATGGCAGCAGTTGTGTCAAGGAGGAGAGTGATTTCAGAGATCCAAGTAATTAAGCCCAGAGGCTGATGAGTCTGGCTCATCAGCTGGGCTCATGGTGATGGCAGTGATCCTCTCATAAGGATGAGTAGGGCTTCTAGGGAAGGACTGAGATTGGAAGTGGAGTTAATTCTTACTGTGTGGAGTTTAAGGCATATGTGAGATATCAAGCTATATGGTCATTGGAAGGAAGTTTTGGAAGCCAGGAGAAACCAGGAGAGGGACCTGGGAGGCTTCTTCATGGAGTTGGACTAGGAAATGGGGAGAGCTGACTGCAAGAGAATCCATTCCCTGGCAGCTGAGGTGGAGGTCTAATAAGGAGAACATGGAACACAGTGGATGATGAAACAGCAACAATGTTGCAGGAGTACTGGTTAGGAGGTTCTCCAGAGCCACACAGCAAGGAGAGTTGAAGAATTAATTGTGCATGGACTCACAGACAGGCTCCAGCAGGGAGAGTATTAGTATTTCCTGCTGAGGTTCTGAGCATATTGGCTAAAGGATTTTAGGCCATGGTGAGTAGAGACTTCAATGTTTAGCAGATTTTTAGAAAACTGGGTATAATAGTACCCTCGTGGGATTATGCTACTCAGGACAATGAGGCTGTTGGATGGTGACTTCAGAACCAACATGGACTAAGAGTAAAACTGTGCCTCAAAACAAAAGTCATCTGATGAAGGTTATGGCTATTTTTAGAATCTGTCATTACTGTCAAACTAAACTTGGATCTGATCCTTAGATTCTTGGAGAATAATTATGAGTCTGCTTTTGACAGAACGTAGTTAAGAGAGTATTGACACTGTCAGATGGGATGGACATTGTTTTATTTTGTTGATGTTGATTTTCTTGATTTACAGTTTCCTTGGATTCACTTTCGATTTTCAATTGAGTGGTATTGAAAATATAGCTAACTTGTGAGTTTACATACATGAACAGTACAGTGTAATAGCTCATTGAATAAATATGATGTGCATACACAACTTAGAGAAGGAAACAGGAACATACCAGGAGCCTACTCCAAATTCCTTCCTTCCTCCAGATTGAAGTTTGCTTTCACCATCTATTTCTGGATTTCATTAGTGATCACATCCTACATGTGCCTCCCACCATGCCAACAGTACTTGAAATGCAATGACTAGATATGTAACTTTTACCTCTGCCTTCCTTGGCTAAACATCTCCAGGATTCATCCCCACTCTGGAATGCAGTTGTCTGATGTGTTTTTACACTCTTGATGCAGTTATAAAAGAGGATGGAAGAAAAGAAAAGTGGGGTAAATCAGTTGACAGTAGTACAGTACCACATCTGAAGGGCAGAAGGGACTCCTCTTCACATAGGGGGTAATCACGTGGGAGTCAGCGGTAAGAGTGAAGACAGACAACTGAAGACCCAGAGAGATTGTTGAACCAATATTTGTAGTGGTCATCCAAAAGCTTGATGAGGAAGGATTCAGTCTGCTGTTTGCCACAGGGAAGCAGATGTGGGTTAGAAGCTGAAGGACAAAACTTGAAATGGTCACCATTTAGATATCAGGTATAATTAAGCATGGATGAATAAAAGAGTCTTGTTCTCAGTGAGGAACAAGCTAAAAGTGATAGAAAGCTTTGCTTATTTTGGCCTTTATAAGTTAGGAGGACAAAGCAGATTGTGTTGTCTTCCTTCTCCACCTAGCAGATGAGTATTTCCCTTGATTGAGTTGAGGAATCTTGGTAGGGGCCAATTGTTGAAGCTGGTTGGGTTTGCCTTTCTTGATGGATCAGACCTGACTGGCTATGCTCACTTGCAATTCTTTTTTTTTTATTTTCGTAGAACCATCCAACCCAGACAGCATTCTTGTCAGGTGTGGACCTTTACACCCATTTGGGCTACCAGCAGATGCCACTTGAGTCCATCTCAGTGTTGTGTGCTCCCAAATACAAAGAGTGAGTGTGTAAGATTCAAATCTATAAACTCTCATGGCTGAAAATTATTTAAAATTCATCTATAGAGTGTCTTAACTGATTGCTATGAAATAATTTAGTAAAGTTCAACACTTCAATTGAATATTAGCTGCTCTAAAAAAAATGAGGTGACATCACAACTGATTTTCTAGAACATACTATCAAAAAGTAACCTCAGGAGAAAGAGATTGAAGAAATTCTACACCAAACATTGTACATGAGTGTTTTCTCTTTTCATTCCCAATGTCCAGTTTTTCTGAATTTCTCAGCAGATCTAGTATTGGAAAAGCAATGAATTATCCTGCTTTCCTTGGTAAAAATATTTTTAATATGTATATTGTCCCACAGTGACAAGGAGACACTGATTTTAGCATTCTTCTCCATTGTTCCTCACATTATTGATCTAAACAGGCCTGTTGCATTGCTTGGTTCTTCTTCCTATTCATTTTTATTGTTGAATTCCACTGCACCTTTTGGTTATGGTGAAATAAAGATATTCAGAATGACAGAGGAGAATGTAGACATACAGGGGCAAGAGTAGGAGTATGAAAACAAGGAAAAGGAAGAAAAAGCAAAAAGAAAGGAAGAAATAAAAAAGAATGAACAAAAAGGAAAAGAAAAAGAAAGGAAAAAAGTCAAAAAGAAAGAGGAAGAAGAGCACAGTGCTCTTAGGAATATTGGAAATAGCACAGAGGACAATGTCTAGGAGAAGGATAAAGATGACAGTGATGATTTTGAATTGAAGTAAGAAGAGGTTCACAAGTTCTAGAAATGGGAAGAAGAGATAGGAGGAGGGGTGAGAAGAGTGAGGGAAAGAAAAACAGGAAGTGGGTTCTAAGAAAGGAGAGGAGACAAAAAACAAAAAAAAGGAATAAAATATGAGAGAAAGGTTGACAAGAGAGAGGGAAGAGCCCTAGGGGCATATCTGCTTGACTGAGCCTGCTTTATTCTTTTCAGAACTGGAATTTCACACTGAAACCTACTGGACTAAAAGAAATTTCCTGCTGCTCCAGGATGGGCTTCCATCCTCATAGAGAGGACACTCCTCTCTTCTGCGTATGTATCTTTATACAATGGATCAAGACCTTGGTCTCAGCCAGGATATACAGCTGATAAGGTTTCTCATCTTTTCTGATCCACTTGGAAGTTCAGCATTATTGGTTACATGCCTAAAAATCCATAATAACTGTAATTACAAAGGAGCTGGCAATGAAGAGAAGTTTCCTTTCCTTGACAACCTGGTCATATTTGGTCTTTGAGGGCATTGACCCTTACTGATCTTTTACCTAATGTCTACGGATTTTAATTCAATGTACTTTCTAGGGCTCTTGAGAGAGTAATGGAGGTAGGACTGTGGTGTACATCAGGGTCAGAGTGTGAACTCAGCATGCTTGAGAACCTGGATTCCATTTGCAATATTATGGGGGAAAGAAGTAAGAGACAGAGTATGGAATCCATTAGCTTATTCAATGCTCATTACATGTTACCTTGTTCTTCACCAGTATTGGTTACTAAGTTTCAGTTACAGATCTGAATACAAAGAAAAAAGCCATGTAAGACAGATAAATTAAGCATCTTTTATGTTGGAATTCTGCCAAGGTATTAGGGGTCTCACCTGCCTAGAGAGGTGGTTCCTTCTCCCAAGCTGTGTATAGAGATAACACACTTAGTATGTTCAGATTGATCTCTTGTCAGATCAACCTCAAGTCAATGAGATTCTGGTACTTTATATCAGCCTTGACTCTTGCACAGAGTTTGCATTCAGAGGAAATGCAGCAGCATGATTAAAGGACCAGAACCTGCCCCATCAGGTATAGAAGATCCGGAGATGAAGCCCTCGAGAGCCAATGAGGTGTAAGATCCTGGGATCAGATTGGTTAATCCTTGTGACCTTGCTTTATATATGAATACCCTCAAGGACTATTCATATGGTTATCATTAGAGCTCCAAGATTATTGGTTCCTTTTAATAAAGAGTTATTTCAAAAGTGGCTCTGGAAAACATGTCCAAAGCTATATGGGGAGATATTGACTCTGTCTATGAGGAGTGCAAGGTAGGAGTGCTGGGTCCCAGACCTTTGTCCACATATCTCACTGACATCACAATCTCACCTCTAAGCTAAGAACTACTGGTCTTCAGAGAGCTTCTTACATTAGAGGCTTATGTCTGGGGACATGTCTCATTTGGGGAAGAGCTTGTGTTTCAAGCACAAGGTCCTGGATTCAACTTGCAGCACTCCTAAAGTATTCCCAGATGAAGTTTGTCTATTGCACAGCACTGGGAGTTAATGAAAGAAGGATAAGTTCAAGATCCTCCAGGACTACCTAGGTTATATGGTCTGGACTAGGTCACAAGAGCCTTTCTTTTGCTATAAAATTAGTATAAGTTGTTTCAAAACAGGACTTTTCCATGCTTTGACCCTTTTTACTTTTCTTCAATTGCAGGACTGTGGCCATATCAACACCCAGAACACCAAAGTGATGGTCACTGATTTATGATGAGTATAATCCCACTAACCAACATCAGTGGGAATCTGTGTGTGTGTGTGTTTGTCTGTGTGTGCATGTATTTTGTGTATATGTGAGGGACACACACACACATACACACAAATGTGCATAGAGTGGTGTTATATCTGTGTGTATGTTCAAGTTTTGTCGTGTATGTTACATTCATGTCATGGATGTTACCTCTGTGTCATGTATGTTCACAATGTGTGTATGGATGAACACTGTGCTCATTCACTGTGCCCAGAGGAGAACAATGTTGTGTTCTACTTTAAGGTTTATTTTAGGGTAGAACAGTATTTTAGATGTTCATAAACTGAAATTTGCTTTTGCCAGATAGTATTTTTGTTAATAAATTAACACATTTTCTGGCCAGGAAATGAGTATGAGTGTTAAGTTCGCAGTGCACCCAACACTTGCCTGCTTCAACTGCTGGGCTCCCAGAAGAACAGTGAAAAGAAATCAGAAATATTATTACATTAAATAACTTCCTAAGGTTCTTGGCACTTATATTTACACAATTTAAAGCACATATTTAGAACCTCACAACTTAGCTTTTCTGTCCTCAGATATTTACAAATAGTATTTACACACTCTGAACCAAGCTGTTGATCTGACTGTCCTAAAGTATATAATGTGTATCTCTTTCTGGATCCAACCATTAAGGTTAATAGTACACAAAGCAGGCAACTCCAGGGTAACATTTACTCACTGACAATAAAATCTTAGTGATTAGAGCAGGTAGAGAAGGAAACAACTGGAGAGGAAGACTGATTTTTTTTTTTTTTGGAAAGAGGGTAGTTTCAACAGAAGAAAATAAAAACCTCTTAGTAAGGGCAGATTCCCAGCCCAAATGGTAGGATCAAGAAGCAGACGCACACTTACTGAATATTAGAGGACAGTCAGAGGGATAGAGCAGGTAGGATGTGCTGGCAGGTTGTGTGGCAGAAGCCAGCAGAAACACATAATCTGAACGTTGCTGTGTAGATATTGTTGAAGTTTAGACTTGTCATGGAATATTTTGTTTCCACCATCTATGTTGATTGAAAGCTTTTCTCGGTATAGCAGTCTGGGTTGGCATCTGTACTCATTTATAGTCTGATTGACATCTGCCCAGGCCCTTCTGGCTTTCATAGTTTATGTTGAGAAGTCTAGTGTGATTCTGATAGGTCTATCTTTATAAGCTACTTGCTCTTTTTCCCTTCCTGCTTTTAATATTTTTTCTTTGTTCTCTAGATTTAGTGTTTTGGCTATGATGTACCATGAGGAGTTTCTTTTCTGGTCCTGTCTATTTGGTGTTTTGTAGGTCTCTTGTATATTTATGGACATCTCTTTCTTAAATTGGGAAAATTTTCTTCTATGATTTTCTTCCAAACATTTTCTGGACCTTGGAGTCTGAAATATTCTTTTTCTTCTCTTCCTAAAATTCTTAGATTTCATCTTTTCATGTCATCTTTCATTTCTTGGATGTTTTGTGTTTGGAAATTTCTGATTTTATTTTTTCTTTTAGAGATATATCAATTTCTGCAACGTTATCTTGAGTGCCTGAGATTCTTTTCTGCTCTTGTATTGAATTGGTGATGCTTACCTTTGTGTTTCCTGATCTTTTCTCTAAGATCTCCAGCTCCAGGGTTTTCTCAGTTTGTGTTTTCATTATTGATTCTAATTCTGTTTTCATGTCTTGCACCATTCCCTTCATCATTTTAATGTGGATTCCACTCTTTCCATGATGGCCTCTATTTTTGGTTTATGTCCTCTCTGTATGCTACTGCATGTGCCTTTATTAGTTTGGCTGAATTTGCCTGCATTTCTTTGGGAGTTTTGTTCATTTCTTCTTTATATGCCTCTAATAACTGGATAAACCTAGAATTGAGATTATTTTTTGTATGTTTCCAATGGATTAGCATATCCATTGCTTTTTGAGGGGGCTGCTGAAACTATGAGGTCCTGATCTTTGTTGGATATGTTTTTAACTGACCTCTAGCAATCTGCTTTTCTGTAACACTCATTGTTCATTCTTGGAGTCTGTATTACATATTGGGCCTGTCTGTCTCTGGTGTCTAGAGTATTCTTCAGGAAGATGAGAGAGGTCCACCAGTTTGAGAGTGGAGGTTGGTGTTTCAGCTTTAGCTAACGGAAAAACTTTGCAGGTACATGTGTGCAAGAGTGGGTATGTGCTTGGAAGTGTGCCTTGAAGGACAGAGTGTTAGGGCATGTAGATGCCTGGAAGAAGGGAGCTTAAGTGCAGGAGGGTGTGCGGGTGCTGGCGCTGTTCACAGGAACAACACAGGTGCCCTGAATACCTCAGTGGCCTACAGGCTTGTCTTACACTTCTCCAGGTGTTAGATCTGTCTGGGCTCCAGGAGTTGTTTGTCTGGACTCCACTCGTAAACCCACAGAATAAGGACTTCAGTGTTGAGAATGCGGTCCCAAGAATCACTATGTTGCCCACATTGAGTGTGTGGGTGGGAAGGATCTGATGTCTGGCTGCTAGTGCAGAGGGACCCTGGACCTGGGACTCTGCATGCACTCACATAAAGAGGCACACTCAACTGATAGCAGGCCTACATGGAAAGCACAGGTATTCCTCTGTTTTCTACTCTCAGACATAGGCTTGATGCTCAACAGGCCTCCAAGTTCGGCACCCAGCTATACAGGCTTCCCAGGGCCTCCCAGGGGTTGATTGTACAGGCCTCCCAGGTCTGCAGTGGTGGCAGCTATCCCTCGAGGAGCCTCTATGGTCCTTGACTGACACAACAGAAATGGCTACCCCAGGTAGGGGTTTCCCTGCCCAGTGGACACCACTGAGCTTACAGATCTGCTACACTCTCATTTGCCCTGCAGGCCCAAATCTGAGAGTAGAGAACAGGGGGAACCTCTGTGCTTTCCAATTAGGCCTGCTAGCAAGTGTGCATGCCTTCAAGTGAGTGCATGCAGAACCCCAGATCCAGGGGCCTGACATCATGTCCCTCCCACACACACCCTCTGAGCTACAGAGAGATTCTTGGGACAGCATTCTCAACATTGAAGCCCATGTTCTGTGGGCCTACCAGTGGAGTCCAGGCAAACAATTCCTGGAGCCCACAGATATGAATACCAAGAGGACAGTAAAACAGGCCTTTAGGCCACTGAGTTGTTCAGGGCACCTGCCTATGTTCCTTGCATCCTCAAATAGAGCCACAACCCGCACACCCTCCTGTGATTAAGCCCACATTCCAACAACTAGCACCCTGTCCTTCATGGCACATTTCTATGTTCACGCCCACGCTTGCTTGCTTGTACTTTTGCATCTGTGCCTGAGACTTTTCTCCCTTAGCCACAACTTAAACACCAAGATCCACTCTCATACTTGTGGACCGTTCTCATCTTCCTGAAAAAAACTTGCAGACACCAGAGAAAATCGACCCAGTCTGAAGAACAAACTCCAGGAACAAATAGTGACAGTTACAGAAAAGCAGATGGCTAGAGGTTGGCATAAGAACACATCAACAAAAATCAGGACCTCATAGCTTCACCAGCAATCCCAAAAAGCAATGAAAATGGTAATTCATCAGAAACACAGGAAAATGATCAGAATTCTAGGCTTTTACAGAAAATAGAGGCACATGAAAAAGAAACGAACAAAATCACAAAGAAATACAGGTAAATACAGCCAAACAAACAGAGGCATGGGTAGAGGCAGATAGAGAGGCAACAAACAAAGCTGTTGAAGAAATCCAGGCAATTGCAGTTAAACAAACAGATGCATAAGTAGAAGCATGATTAGTGGCATATAGAGAGGATACAAACAAAAATCTAAAAAAGCCATCATGGAAAGACAGGAATCCACATTCAAACAGATGAAGGAAATGGTGCAAGACATGAAAACAGAATTAGAATCAATTAAAAAAAAAAACAAACCACAAACTGAGAACACCCTGGAGCTGGAGAACTTAGAGAAAAGATCAGGAAACACAAAGATACACATCACCAATAGCACACAAGAAATGGAAGAGAAAATCTCAGGCGCTGTAGATACACTTGCAAAAATTGACTCATCTCTCAAAGAAAAAGTAAAATCAGAAAAGTTCCAAACACAAAATATCCAAGAAATCAAGGATGCCATGAAAAGGCTAAATCTAAGAATAATAAGAATAGACGATAAAGAAGATTTGAGGCTCCAAGTTCCAGAAAATGTTTCCAAGAAAATCATAGAAGAAAATTTTCCCAACATAAAGAGATGTCCATAAACATACAGTAGGCCTACAGAACACCAAATAGAGTAAACCATAAAAGAAACTCCTCATGTTACATAATAGTCAAAATACTAAATCTAGAGAACAAAGAAAAAAAAATCTTAAAAGCAGCAATGGAAACAGGCTGAGAAACATAAAAAGTGGGAGATCCAAGATGGTGGCACCGGGAGGACAGTGTGTCTGAGCAGAAGGACAGCAGGGTCAGCACAGCAACCAGGAGACTGAACTCTGGGACCTAAAACACCAGAATTTGTGATTACCAGGAAAGAGGAAATCCTATGGTGTGGAAATCAATTGGGACAGACCTCAGGTCATCCATTCAATCCCTGAAAAAGGTCCTGGGGACCAGTGGGCGCTTATCTGCTGGCCTAGATCAGATCATACAGCTTCCTGCAGTGCCCCCAGCCTCCATCCCGAACAGGGTCTCACACCCTCTGGCCCATAGTGAGGTGTTGAGCCTTAGACCAGAGCAGAGGCCTCATTTGCCAGCCCAGAGAGGAGCACACAGCCTCTGGCCCAAATTTTGGCACACAGCTGCCAGCCCAGATTGGGTGAAAAGCCTCCAGCTCAGAGCAGTGCCCCCAGCTACCATCGCAGACGGGGGTGCACAACATCTGGATCAGAATGAGGTACCAAAACTCCGACCCAGAGCGGAGCCCTTAGTTGCTGGCCCAGAGAGAAATGCACAGCCTCCAGACCCAAAAGGGGACGCACAGCTGCCAGCCCAGATAGGAACGCAGAGCCTCCAGACCAGAGCAGGGCCCCCAGCTGCCATCCCAGACCAGGACACACAGTGTCTGGTTCAGAGTGAGGCGCCCAGCCTCTGGACCAGAGCGGCGGACAGCCTGCAGTGCTGACAGCTTCTAGCAAAGAGCACAGGGCCTGGCACACAGAGCCCGCAACAGAGTACGTGTCCCGCCTGCAGGGTCAGCCACAGACCTCAGAGTGCAGCCTGCTGAGCCCAACACAGATTGTAGACCACTGGGTATTCAGGAAAACTGCACCCACAATCCGCGCTTGTTAACTGAACTAGCATCCACATCCCCTCTTGCACTTGCTCCCAACCCCTGTAATCCCAAGCATCTACACTCTCTAGCACTCTCCTTCAAGACATACTTCCCCACACACGCGCGCAAACACATACTTATTCCCCCCACAACAACGATTCTGTGTCAGCAGCTTTTCCTCACTCAGATATAACTGAAGCAATAACACAACTCTCAAACCACTGGACCTCCCTGATCTTCCTGAAGAATACGCCAGACACGAAAGAAAGACGGTTCTAGTCTGAAGTTCAGACTCAAGGAACAAACAGTGAAGATTACAAATGAGCAAATGGCCAAAAGTCAACATAAGAACTCACCCAACAGAAATCAGGAAACCATGGTCCCAGCAGCAACTCCCAAAATCAATGGATACTTTAATTCAGCAGAAACACAGGAAAATGACTTTAAAGATATGCTTATTCAGTTATTAGAGAAACAAAAAGAGGAAATGAACAGAGCTCTCAAAGAAATACAGAAGAATATAATCGCCCATGTCAAGGAACAATTAGAAACATATAGAGAGGAAACAAACAAAAAAATAGGAGCCATATTCAATCAGATGAAGGAAATGGTGCAAAGCATGAAAACAGAATTAGAACCTATAAAGAAAACACAGGGAAAATCCTGCACAGATATAGCTTATGGCAGGTCACTTGCCCAAGTGGGTTTCCTGGTAATGGGAACAGAGACTGTCTCTAACATGAGCCCAGTGGATGTCTCTTTGATCACCCACTTCTGAGAAGTGAGCAGCTTTACCAGTCCACAGAGGAAACATTAGGGAAGACCCTAGAACTCTTTGGCACAGGAGACTAGTTCCTGAACAGAACACCAACAGCACAGGCTCTAAGAGCAACAATCAATAAATGGGACCTCACGAAACTGAAAAGCTTCTGTAAAGCAAAAGACACTGTCATCAAAACAAAACAACAGCCTAAAAACTGGAAAAGGATCTTCACCAACTCTATATCTGACGGAGTTTATTCAATTTGTACCCCCCTGTAGCTCCCTCCCTCTTCCCCTCCAAATTCCATCCTCCCCCCCTCTCACCCACCTGTGCCCTCCCCCAGACCACTAATAAAGGAAGTTCTTTTCCACTCGCTCTGATCCTACTCTATCAGGACTCATCAGAAGTGGCTGCATTGTCTTCTTCTGTGGACTGGTAAGACTGCTCCCCCCTCAGGGGGAGGTGATCAAAGAGCAGCCAATAAGTTCCTGTCAGAGACAGTCCCTGTCCCCATTACTGTGGAACCCACCTGGACACTGAAATGCCCTGGGCTCCCTCTGTGCAGGGGTTCCAGGCATTTCCATGAGTGGTCCTCGACTGAAGTATCATCCTCAAGAGAGACGCCTGTGCCAAAAGGTTTTGGATCTGTTTCTGTCCTTAGGGAACTCCTGTCCTCCCCAAGTCTTACTATCTCCACCTTCTTTCGTAAGATTCCCCATACTCTACCAAAGTTTGGCTATGAGCCTCAAAATCTGCCTTGATACCCTGCAGGGTAGAGCCTTTCAGAGGCCCTCTATGGTAGGCTCCTGTCCTGTTCCCTGTTCTCTCCCTCCTCCAATGTCCATCCTCTTTGCCTTTCTGAATGGGAATTGAGCATCTTAGCCAGTCCTCCTTCTTGATTCCTTAGGTATACAAATTTTAGTATGTATATCCAATATTACAAGTCTAATATCCGCTTATGAGTATATACCCTGTGTGTCTTTCTGCTTCTGGGATACCTCACTCAGGATGATCATTTCCAGTTCCCAACATTTGCCTGAAATTTTCATGATTTCCTTGTTTTTATTGCTGAGTAATTTTACATTGTGTAGATGTATCACAATTTCTGTATCCATTCCTCAATTCAGGGGCATCTAGGCTGTTTCCAGCTTCTGGTTATTACAAGTAAAGCTGTACAAACATGATTGCAGAAATGCCCTGGTTGTGTACTTGAACCCTTTTGGATATATGCCTAGGAGTCATATAGCTGGATCTTGAAGAAAGGCTATTCCTAGTTGTCTGAGGAAGCACCAGATTGATTTCCAGGGTGGTTGTACAAGTTTACATTCCCACCACCAGTTGAGGAGAGTTCCTGTTTCTCTACATCCTCTCCAGCATGTATTGTCACTTGAGTTTTTGATCTTAACCATTCTGATGGGTGTAAGGTGAAATCTCAGGGTTGTTTTGATTTGCATTTCAATTTGATTAAGGACTTTGAACATTTCTTTAAGTGTTTCTCTGCAATTTGATATTTCACTATTGAGAATTCCCTGTTTAGCTCAGTACCCCATTTTTAAATGGATTACTTTATTTGTTGATGTTTAACTCTTGAGTTATTTACATATACTAGATATTAGTCCTCTGTCAGATATAGGATTGGTGAAAATCCTTTCCCAATCTGTAGGCAGTTGTTTTCTGTTATGAGAGTGTCTTTGCTTTACAGAAGCTTTTCAGTTTCATGATATCCCATTTATTGATTGCTGCTGTTAGAGGCTGTGCTGTTGGTTTTCTGTTCAGCAAGTTTTCTCCTATGCAAATGAGTTCCAGGCTCTTCTTCAATTTTTCTTCTAACAGGCTTAGTTTGTCTGGTTTTATATTGAGGTCTCTGATCCACTTGGACTTTAGTTGTGTGCAGGGTGATAAGTACAGATAAATTTTTATTTTTCTACATGTAGAAATCCAGTTAGACTAGCACCATTTGTGGAAGATGCTATCTTTTTTTCCACCGTATGGTTTTGGTATATTTGTCAAAACTCAGTTATCCATAAGTGTGTGGGTTTATTTCTGGGTCTTCTCTCTGATTCCTTTGATCCACCATTCTGTATCTATGCCAGTACCATGGATTTTTTATTACTGTTGCTCTATTGTACAGCTTGAGATCAGGGATGAAGATACCCCCAAAAGATCTTTTATTGTAGAGGATTGTTTTAGCAATTCTGGGTTTCTTGTTATTCCATATGAAATTGAGAATTTTTCTTTCAAGGTCTGTAAATAATTGTGTTGGTAATTTAATGGGAATCACATTGAATCTGTAGATTGCTTTTGATAGGATGGCAACTTTTACTAGGTCAATCCTGCCAAGCCATGAGCATGGGAGATCTTTCCATCTTCTGATATCTTCTTCTAATTCTTTCTTCAGACACTTGAAATTTTTTTTCATGCAAGTTTTTGACTTGCTTGCTTAGGGTCACACCAAGGTACTTTATGTCCTTTGTGGCTATTGTGAAGGGTGTTGTTTTCCTAATTTCTTTCTCAGCCCTTTTGTCCTTTGTATACAGGAAGGCTACTGTTTTTTTTTTGTATAAATTTTGTTTCCAGCCACTTTGCTGAAAGTGTTTATCAGCTGTAGGAGTTCCCTTGTAGAATTTTTTGTGTCCCTCAGGTATACTGTCATATCATCTGCAAATAGTGATAATTTTTGAATTCTTCCTTTCCAGTTTGTAACCCTTTGATCTCCTTTAATTGTCTTATTCCACTAACAAGGATTTCAAGAACTATGTTGAAGAGATATGGAGAGAGTGGACAGCCTTGCCTTGTCCCTGATTTCACTGGGACTGCATTAAGTTTCTCTCCATTTAGTTTGATGTTGGATATAGGCTTACTGTATATTGGCTTTAGTATGTTTAGGTATGTGCCTCGTTGGATTTTGTCATATGCTTTTTCAGCATCTAAGGAGATTATCATGTGCTTTTTTAATTTCAGTTTGTTTATACGGTGAATCACACTGAAGAGTTTCTGTATATTGAACCACCCCTGCATACCTGGGATGAAGCCTACTTGGTCATAGTGGATGATATCTTTGATGTGTTCTTTTATTCAGTTTGCAAGTATTTTGTTGCAGATTTTTCAATCAATGTTCATGAGGAAGATGGGCCTGAATTTCTCTTTCTTTGTTGGGTCTTTGTAAGGTTAAGGTACCAAGGTGACTGTGGCTTCATAGAATGAGTTTGGTAGTGTTCCTTCTTTTTCTATTTTGTGGAAAAGTTTGAAGAGTATTGGTGTTAGGTCTGGTAGAATTCTGTACTGAAAACATCTGCCTTGGGCTCTTTTTTTTTTTTTTTTGGATGGAAAACTTTTGATGACTGCATCTATTTCCTTAGGGGATATAGGACGATTTAATTGATTTACCTGGTCTTGATTCATCTTTGCTAAGTGGAGTCAACCAAGAAAATTGTCCATTTCATTTAGATTTTCAAATTTTGAGGTGTATAGACTTGAAATAAGACCTAATGATTGTTTGGATTTCCTCAGTGTCTGTAGTTATGTCCCCCTTTTCGTTTCTGATTTTGCTGATTTGGACCGTTTCTCTCTGCCTTTTTGTTAGTTTGGCTAGAGGCTTGTCTATCTTGTTGATTTTCTCAAAGAACCAGCTCTTGTTTTCATTGATTCTTGACTTGTTTTTTTTTTAATTTATTAATTTCAGACCCAAGTTTGATTATTTCCAGCTGTCTGCTCCTCTTTGGTGTGTCTGCTTCTTTTTTCTCGAGGGCTTTTGGTTGAGCCATTAAGTTGCTTGAATGAAATGTTTTAAATTACTTCTTGAGGGCACTTAGTGCTCTGAACTTTCCTCTTAGCACTGCTTTCATCATGTCCCATAAGTTTGGGTATGTTGTACCTTTATTTTAATTGAATTCTAGGAAGACTTTTATTTCTTTATTTCTTCCCTGACCCAGCTGTCATTGAGTAGCAAGTTGTTCAGTTTCCATTTGTGTGTAGGCTTTTTGCTACTTCTGTTGTTGTTGAGGTCCAGTTTTAGTCCATGGTAATCAGGTAGGATACAAAGAGTTATTTTAATCTTCTTGTATCTGTTGAGGCTTGCTTTGTGACCAACTATATGGTGTATTTTGGAGAAGGTTCCATGAGGTTCTCAGAAGAAGGTAAATTATTTTGTGTTTGGGTGAACAGTTCTACAGATGTCTCTTAGGTCCATTTAATTAATGACCTCTGTTAGAGTTATTATTTCTTTGTTTAATTTCTATTTTGTTGACCTATCTTTTGTTGAGAGTGGGGTGTTGAAGTCTCCCACTATTAATGTAGGGGGAGCTGTGTGTGGTTTAAGCTTTATTAATGTTTCTTTTACAAATATGGGTGCTCTTGTATTTGGAGTATAGATGTTTAGGATTGTGATGTCTTCCTGGTGGAATTTTCCCTTGATGGGTATGAAATGTCCTTCCCCATCTCTTTATTAATTTTGGATGAAGTTGATCTTATTAGATATTAGAATGGCTATTCCACTTTGCTTGCTTCCTGGGTCCATTTGCTTGCAAAACCTTCTTCCAGCCTTTTACTCTCAGGTAATTATATTTTTTTATTTCTTCCATTGTATCTTCCACACCTGGGATTCTTTCTTCTGTCTCTTGTAGTCTGTTGTTTATACTTAACTCTGTAGTTCCTGTTTTCTTTCCTAAGTTCTCCCTCACCACGATTTCCTCTGTTTGTAAGTTTTCTTTAATTTTTCCAATTCTATCTTCAGATCTTGAACTGTTTTGTTTATTTCCTTAACCTATCTGACTGTATTTTCCTTCAATTCCTTCCCCTGTTTGAATATTCTTCTGTTTCTTTTATTTCTTTCAGTGATTTAATCATTTCTTCTCTGAAAGCCACAAACTGTTTGGCTGCATCATCCTGTATTTCTTTACAGATGACCATAATCTGTTTGATTTTATCTTCCGCTAATTCATTATGCATTTTATTTGTTCCCTCCATTAACCTCTTCATAAGTTTAGATGTAAGGTCATCTTCTTGAATTTCTTTATGTTAGTGTGTTCAGGGCTACTTGCTCCTGGATACCTGGGTTCTGGGAATGCCATACTGCTTTTCCTTTTTTTGGTTGTGCTTTTGCACTGGCCTCTACCCATTTGTCTATCTCAGGTTTTGTCTGTTAGTTTCTGGTGCCTGCTGGAATCCTGGGGTGGGAGAATCCCCTTGGCAGGGTTCTGAAGGAGATCTCCTCAGCTTTTTGAGTATGGTTAACTGACTGGTGGTGCCTCTCAGGAATTGTCACAGTTCACCTCAGGCATATGAACCTGTGTGCTAATGGTGGCATTTAGGAAGGCTCTCCTCTCATCAGGAGAAGTCTTCAAGATAACTGCCCTCCTGCTGACTTTCTTGTTCTTAAGTGAGCTGCTACTGCTGCTGTTAAGCTGTATTTGCTGGGCGCAGCCCTTGTGAGGAACCACAGAGTCCTGTGGTTTCCTCAGTTTAGATAGAAATAACTGGTTGCACCTTGGAGCAGTATTTGAGGGATGTTCCAATGGCTCTCAGGTTTTTGTAGGTCTGAGGTTGGAATGGTGTGCCCCAGTACCCTAGCCGTAATCAGTGGCAGATGAGCACAACACTCATGTGTGCAGTAGGAGGCTAGAGCTTAGAGCCTGTGGGAACCCACAAACTTCTCTGGAGTTGAGTGTCCTGAGCGTTGGAACTAATGTTTTCTCCTAGTCTGTGGTATTTTGGGGTCTGAATGTCTGTCTGGGATGGAGAATAGAGTAAGCAGGCACAGGTGTGTGGCTCTGCCTTGCTGGTGACTGGGAGACTGGGTGCCTGGGTGCCTGGGTGCTTGCAGCAACTGGGAGACTTTTCCTGAGAACTATTCTTTGGGAAGGGGTGGTCAGCTGAGTGCTCTGTGCTATGATATCAAAATGTTCTTCCCCTCACTGTGGGCTACCACCTGACAGAGAAGCTCAGTCTCTGGTGCTCTGGAGCCCTCAGTTCTGTCTGGGATGGTGAGTGGGGCACACAGGCAGGACTCTGTGCTGATGGCTAAACACCCCACTTTGGGCTGGCTCCTGTGTGCCCACCAGACCTGGGTCTTTTTCCAGGGATTGTTTGAGTGACCTGAGGTCAATCCCTATCACTTCCTGCAGCAAAGGGTTTTCTCTTGACTGGAAATCCCAGTCTCTGGTGCTGTGGGTCCCACAGTTCAGGCTGGGACAGTGATCAGAGCATGGCAGTGGCATGTGGCTTGGGGCTGGTGACTGAGCACCTAGCGGGACCCTGGAACTGTTCTTAGCTTTAGCTGCATGGCTTGAGGCTGATTGAGTCCACACCAGAGAGTATCCTCTCACCTGGCAAACATAATTGCTGAAGTTTTAGAGCCCAGAGTTCCATCTGCTGGTCACTGTGTAGATCTTGCTGTGCTGCTTGCCAGAAAGAGTCTCCTCCCAGTGCCGCCATCTTGGATCCCCCTTCAGCTTATTTGCAATTTTTTATAATACTGTTTATAAAATTTAAAAACTAGAAATAGCAAAAAGAACTAGAAATAGCATAGCAAACATTTTAAGTATGAAAAATAAAAAAGTGAGCTAATTCTAAGAGAAATGCCAATGAAAAAAGCCATGTGGATCCTGATTTTATCCAGATGGAGAGAATAATTAATTTCTTCTAGCCATAAGATTAAATGATTAAAGAGCTAAAGATGTCCAGATACTAAAAGCTTCACCCACAAGAGATTAATGTGCCTCTTAACCAGGAGACCATTTCCAAAATAATAAGTGAAACCAACAGAAGCCAACAGCACAGTGATGTTGCCACATAAACAAAGATGAGAGGATTTTAAGAAAAGCCTTTGTCTTGTATGGTTTAGAAACAGAAACTACAGGCTTTCTACAAAAAAAAAGTAGAGCTCTGTCCCTGCACAAATCTGCAGGCATGATTGACACAAAGAGCAGTGTGCCCCTGGAGCCAAGTGGTGGCCTGATTGAGAGACATGAAAAACAGAGCTGATGAACATATACTACTGACAGGAACAGAAACAACAGCAGTGTGGTTGTGTTCCTGTGGGTGGTTACAAAGGGATGTGCTTTAAACCCACCAGGCTAAAGAGCACAATAAAAGCCCTGGTGGGAAAGTATGCTGCATTCTGTTCCCTAAAAATGTTCAGCTGGATCTCTGTCTGATTAGAAGTTTCCGGAGGAAGTCAACTCTAATAAGCAGTAATCAGGGTCAGTACTGAGAGAGTTAGCTCTACCCTTTGTCAGGCAGCCTCAGGTGAACTGTAAAGCATGAGGGCCACCTAGTCCCACCAGTCTTTTCTACATGTGTATTGTTAAAATTGTTCCGTCGAATTATGTTTCTTGGTGAGCTTAGAAAATCCAAGTAGTAGAGGAGTTCCCCACAATACTCATGTGGGGGCCAGAGAGCAACTTATGGACGCATGTGCACACACACACACACACACACACACACATACAAAGCACAAAGAAACACAGAAAGAGAGATGCATGCACACAGATTACAGACCCTACACACACACACACACACACAAACACACACACACACACACATTGCAGATACACATACAATAAATGGAATTTTGAAAAGTTCAACAGTAGAACTGGAGCAATGGTTCAGGGATTAGGAGCAACTGTTGTTTTTCCATGGTAGTTTACAACCAGCTATATAATACCAGTCCTGAGGGATCTGATGCCCTCTGTTGCCCTCCTTGGGAACCAGGCACACATGTGGTGCACACACATACATGCAGAACACCCATACACATACACTGTAATTAAAACAAAAATTACTTGTAGAAGAGCAAGTAGGAGAAACCTGAGTTTCCTCTGGTGAGAGCATCCAGCTGCAAGATCAGACCCTGGCTCAGCAGGGAGGGAGCCAGAGCAGCATACCTGAAGTCCTCTGTAGGGCTGACTTGTCACTGATTGCCAGTCCATCTGTGCATGCATTCTGCTTTCCTGGTTTATGCCTTTCTTCTGCAAGTTCACAAAGTGCCATCTGCAAGTTCTATCTGGTATTAAAATATTAAATAACCACAATGCTCAGGAACCTATCCCTGGTTTTGTTTGGTTAAGCTTTGGTTTTTGGTTTTACCTTCTGAGACAGAGTTTCACTATGTAACTTAGACTGACCTCAACTTGTTAGCCTTCTACCTCAAACCCCAGTTTCAAGACTGCAAATGTACATCACCATGCCTTAGTCTATCCTTTAAAACCTCCTCTTCCAATCTTCCAAGAAAAAAAAGTTAGGCCCAATCTTAATGTCAACATTACTGACTATATTCATTTTCTACCACAGACATAGAATATAATGTCATTCTATTCTAGCAATGACTACTTGCCAAAAACCATAGCTAGGAAGAGCAAAATTAGGTTGAAACCCAGATAACCTGAGGTTTAGACTCACATGTCCACACTCCCTCCTCAGATGGACAGTGGTAACAGGCCAGGATTTTAGGGAAACATCTATTGCTCCAGAAAGCTGAGACTAGTTCCAACAAAGCTGGAAGAAAAGAGGCAATAACACAAATTCAAATCATTATTTTAGGCTGCAGAACTTTTCATCTAATGTATTATTCATAACTATCTGTATCATATATTTTACAAGAACTAGAAAGGACAAGATCAAAGCACCCTGTCTCAACAAAAAGAATATTTGAGGAAATAGAAATACCAATACTTCTATGTGATCATTACATATTTTGTTCATATATTAACTTACTACACTGTGTCCCTTGCACATGTATGATTTCTATATGTCCATTCAAATGGTATTTCATAAAATAAAAACATTCTCTAGAGTATCATTCTCCAGGTCAGGAAATCCTAAGGCACAGGGATTCAAAACCTTTAAAGAATAATGTTAATTGCTAGATGCCTCTGTCTTAACAATTAGATCTTCCCGTAGGCTAAATCAAATGAACAAATCTTTGACATCATCTTCGTTTAAACACAGCACTCACCTCACAACTTCAGGAAAGGCCCCTGATCACCACAGAAAAGCATGAATTGCCTATTAACTGTCTTTTTTCATAATTGAGCACATGTATTCATAACATTACAGAGAAAAGAATGAACAAAAGTACAAATAGAGAGATAATAACTGGGCGCATTTGAGAGTTGTTGAGGTCCTGAGGATCCTAATTTCATCCATGAGTAGTCTACCATGTGTCTTCTTCAAGCAAGTGGATCACTGGTGCAATGGTTTGAAAATATATATCCTTCTTGCAATGCCCATTCCGTTTGATTTTCTGAGTGAGGGTTGATCCACAGAGGGCCTCTAAGAAACTCTACCCAGCAGGGTATCAAAGCAGATGCTGAGACTCATAACCAAACTTTGGACAGACTGCAGGGAATTATATGAAAGAAGGGGGAGATAGTAAGATTTGGAGAGGACAGGAGCTTCAAAATGAGAGCAACAAAACCAAAATATCTGGGCACAGGGGTCTTTTCTGAGACTGATACTCCAACCGAGGACCATGCATGGAGATAACCTAGTACCCCTACTCAGATGTGGCCCACCGCAAAACAGTATTTAAGTGGGTACCCTAGTAAGGGAAATAGGGACTGGCTTTGACATGAACTCAGTGGAAGGCTCTTTGAGGACCCCCCAATGGGGTAGCAGCCTTCCCAGACCACAGAGTAGGACAATGCATCCAGACCTGATGAGACCTCATTAGCTAGGGTCAGATGGAAGAGGAAGAGGACCTCCTCTATCAGTGGCCTTGGAGAAGGGCATAGGAGGAGATAAGGGAGGGAGAGATTGGGACGGATTGAAGGAGGGGCTTATGACTGGGATGCAAAGTGAATAAACTGTAATTAATTTAAAAAATAAAAATTCAATTAAAAATATATCTTAGCCCAAGACAGATAATCTATCTATCTATCTATCTATCTATCTATCTATCTCAATCTATCAAACTGTCTCTCTACATAACTATGTAACTATGTATGTATTTATGTATCTATGCATGTATTTGTATATCTATCTATGAACCTGCATATCTACATATCTATGTATCTATGAATGTATCTATCTATATATCTATCAATTAATCTGTCTATGTATGTATTATCTATGTATCTATATATGTATCTATGTAGCTATGTATCTATGCATGTGTGTATGTATGTCTCTTTCTACCTATCTATCTATCTTCCTGCCTCCTTGTTTGCCACCATGAACTGACTAGTTCTCCTTTGCTGGGAGGTTTGTCCTCTCCCTAGAGATAAGAGTAATCTAGCCAATGATGAGCCTCTCCAACCATGAGCTAAATGAGCCAAGTAAGTCCTTCTTCCCTTCTCTACGTGGTTAATCTCAGGTATTCTGTCACAGACACAGAAAAAAATGACTAACATAGGATCATGCCTCATAAAGCAAATTGAAGAGAATGTAGTGGTATAATCAAATCCATTCTGGAGCATCAACAAGCCTGAGTTAGCAAAAGTTGGCAGTACTGATGCTCATAGGAGGGGAGTTAATGGGTCAAGTTCTAGTGGAAAAGGTAACCGTTGCCTATGCGGGAAATGTGAAAGGACAAGATCTTTCTATCTAACCATTTTTGAAGGAGTTTCTTTGTTTGGTTTAAGGCAAATGGCCTACTGTTTGGTGAAGCTAAAGCTTGGAATGGTTGGGACTTGGAAGTTTTGTTTTTGTTTTGCTTTTTCTGGATTGAAGTCGTTTTTGCATAAAATAAACATTTTAAAGGAAACAGTTCCATGGTGGTTAGCATGTTTGCAATGTGAACAACTACCGTAATAAGACACACTTGGTACAGTCTCCTCAGAGCACCTCTCCTAGGCACTGACAATCACTTATGTGTCTTTTGTTTCAATAAATAGCTTTATAAATTTATATTTACATAGATTATCGCAAAAACATAAATATGTTAAGCCTTAATTTTCTGTTGACTAAATAAGGAAAATAGCCAGACTTATAAAATTGGGAAGATAATACTAGTTTAGATATCTAGTGGAGTTCTGATGCTTTGTTTTTATAATACTATTTTCCACACAAAATGCACACAAATCACTCTATACTCTGGATGTCAATGAGAGCAGGGGAAGGTGGGAAGGACATCTGGGTCATGAATACATGGGTTCCCTGTCCTTTTCTGCTTGTGCCTTCTGTCTATATAGCAAGTTCTGACAAAAATGCAATGTGGGCTTTTAAGCAATACTTCTTGTACTACTTTACTTTAAAAATGTCACTCCATCCCCTAAACAACTGTGAGGTAAATTGTTACCCACAGTATGTTGTTGCAGAAAACTACCAAAATAAAAATGCTCAACTTATCTCAGAGTGTATGGAAAATTGTGGATAACATGATAACTCCATTTGGTGGAGTTGTTATGTACAGATCATACTGTCACAGTACACTGTGAAAAAATCAAAATGAAGATGTCTAAGTGGCAAGCTGTCATTCATCAGGTGCTACTATGTGCCAGGTAGAGAACAAACCAGTCAAGACACTTGTATATCAGAAAATAAATATAAGTTAGTGTTCACTGCTTCTGGCACTGATCTCGGGGGGGGGTGTCAGAAGACTGTTATTTATATAAATATAGGTGCTCTTCTAAATTTCACAAACATTATACAACCTCCAGTATCTTTTTCATCTATTGGGAAGTGAAGCTGAGTCATCAAAACTGCAAGGCTTGCCTGAAGCCTTCACAGCTCTGGGAGATAGGAACACTTTGCTCCTGAGGTTGTTCAACCTCTTTGCCTTTGTAAAGACTTAGAGAGTTGTTGTTCACTTGCCAAACTACTGAGAGCACTGTTGAGGCCATTTCTGAGCAACATACAACAGAGAAAGAGTGTTTTGCTGTGTTATGCTTTCTATGGCTGTACCTTAACTCCCTCAAAGTACATAACAGAATCCTTAGGGGCCAGTTGCATGCCTTTTCAAACCTTATCTCCCACTTAGGGTAGCAGTCTGCCTATTAAGGATTAGGAAATATGCAAAGGCATTGTGATATATATCATAATATCCTTCACACAACATGTAATGTGCTTCAGCCCTGGGGTCCATTTTGTCAAAATGGAGGACAAATGAAATATGCCTACAAGCATTCTGACTGACTCATGAGCTGGTCTGGGAAAAACCTTGAAGAGATGATGTGTTCAAGACACAGGTTTGGACCTAGGGGTTCTCAAAAATATAAAAGTAAAGTAATAAACACTAATAAGCTCCAAACAATAAGTCTAGAGGTTGACCACCATGGCAAAGTATGAATCCAATGAATGCTAACCTGGTGTTAAAAGCACTTGCTGCTCTTCCCAGAGGACCTAAGGTCAGTCCCTCACCTCCATGTGAGATGTTTCACATCTGTCTGTAAATCCAACTCCAAGAGGTTGGACATCCTCTCCTTTCCTCCAAAGACACCCAGGCATTTGTGGCATATGCACACAGAAACATACACAGAAAAAAGTACATCTGTTTTACAGTACACTTATTAAAGCAGCCATAGTACATACCATTAACAGATTTGGGAAGCTAAGAAGAGTTAGGGCAAGACATTTTCAAAACTAAGAGTTATCTTGTAGGTGAAGTGAGAACCAGGGCTAAGCCCAAATAATTTCTTGAACTTCTGCATCTGATCCTCTCCTCCTGGCATATGTGAGGATTGGCACACTGCTAAAGAACAGAACTGCAGAGCCTCTGTGTTCCAGTAAGGAGAAAGGTCACACTGGGCTGGTTTTAAACAGGGGTGTACAGTCAAATCTGCATGCTGAACAGATGAAACCCTCGGTTCCTTCTCTCACTCAGTTCTGGCCTTAGAGATTTACAGCTCTCAAGAAATGTCAGTGGATGCTTCCTCTGAGCATAACTAGCTTCTGAGCAAGGAATGACAGTACTATTTTACACTAATTGTTTTAAAAGGCTTTTGCTATTTTATAAACATATGAAAACTCAGCTCCTGGAAGACTCAATTAATGCCCATGGTTCTAGCCCATTGTAAGGAGCTTTGAACATAGTTAAGCATTCAATAAATGCTTGTTGAAATAAATTTCAGCCAGAAAATTCCTACAGATGTAGTATTTACTGCTATTAGCAGATATAGTATTCTATTCTCTCTCTCCTCTCCTTCCTCCTCCTGTCTCTCTTGTTTCTCTGTGTGCCTTTCCCTGTCACTGTCACTCTCTGTGTGTCTCTGTCCCCTTGGGAACTCCCCTTCTCTGGGAAGAAGGAGAAAGAGCGGAGAGGTCCATAAGAAGTGGGACTGTGAGGAGAGGAGAATGGGAATGGTACCAGGCTGTTAAGTGATTAAGTAAATAAATAGGAAAAAGGGGAAAATCAGAACTAAAGATGACATTGATCAATGTCAATAAAATTAATAAAAGTATTTTATGATGAGGCATCAAATAGAGTTTTTTGGCTTTGATAATCTTTCCATTACAGTAGTTTTTATTGTTTATTTATAAAAACCAATATGCTTTTTAAAAACATTATAGAATATTTAATGCAAAAATGAGAATGCCGTTTGGCATCAAAACCCTTTCTTTTGCATTGCTATCACAATATCAAAGGAAAAAAGAAAGCTGGGAGTAGTAATGGATGCTTGTAATCTGAGTACTGAGAAGGTAGAGTCAGATGGATAAGAGGCTTGCCAGCCAGCATGCCTAGCTGGCATTGTGTGCATTGGCCATGAAACACACCCACCCACACACACACACACACACACACACAGGGGTGTAGTGACCATTGCCAGAAATCCCAATACTTTGGAAGCTGTGCCAGGGGTGTCATGAGTGTGAAGCCAGGCTGGTTTGGGCTATCATGTAAGACCCTGTATAAACCCAATACCAGAGAGTGAGAGATAGAGAGAAAGAGATGGAGTGGAGGCATCCTTACAAGGCCACAGAGGAAGACCAAGCAGCCACTCCTTTTGACACCAAATACCCTAGCGACTGATGGAAAGGGAGGAGGACCTCTCCTGTCAGTGGACTTGGAGAAGAGGTTGGGAGGAGAAGAGGGAGGGAGGTTTTGCGAGGGCAAAAGGGAGGGGGCTACAGCTGGGATACAAAGTGAATAAATTGTAATAAATTAAAAATAAATAAAAAATATAAACAAAGAAATGTGGCTCCTGTGTGGCTCAATTTGTGCAATACAAAATTATAGATATTTAGTTACATGCTACCAGTAAAATTTGAGGTACGGATTCAACTGAGGAAAACAAGCTGTCTTTTGAAACCAGGTGTGATGTTGTACACCTATAATCTAACCATGGGTGTGGTGGGGTCAGGAGGATCAAGAGTTCAAAACCAGCCTCAGGTGCATAACAAGTTCAAGACCAGCTTGTGCTAAATGAGATCCTATCTCCAAAAGCCAAAATTATAATCCATGAATCAATGTGCTATCATATCAAGACTCAGAAAAGTGACAGAGTAGGTTATGAGAGTGACAAAGGCTGGCAGACAGCAGCAAAGGGCAGGAAAGAGGTTTCAAAATCTGTAGTGCCCTCCTGGTACATTTCTCAGTTGATGTGTCCCTATTCCCAGGTGACCCTCACTTGGGTCAAGTTGACAAAAACTAACCAGCCCAGTTGTCTACATAAATTTTCCTATCTTTATGTCTATTAAGATACACATTTAGTTCTTTTTCCCACCAAGGCTGTATGACTCAGGTGAGATTGACTGTATTTCAGCTCCAAGGGTAACTTCTGATTAAGCTCAACTAATAATGATAATCCAGCTCCCTACTTGGGGATTGGCTCAGAACCCAAGCTTAAATCTATCAGTGTGTGACCATGTTTCACAGTCACTATTGTCTCCCATCAACAGAAACTTAACCTTGTCCCACCAAAGGAGTCCATGTTTGAGACAACTGCCTCCACACTGAATGTGAGCAAGGAAGCTTAAGACCCACAAGCAACTGGTCTTCATATCTCCATTACAGGGAAAGCCATCTAAAAACCAGCCAACACATGCAGGAAAACAGAGGGGGGAATTAAAACAGCTGAGCCAGCCCTGGTCACAGCGTGGGGCACTTTGCCTACAGACTTTCTGTTCAAAGCTAACAAATGCTTTCAGGAACTAAGCTGGGCTGAATCAAAGTTTCTCTCATTTGTAGTTAAACCATCCTGATTGACACTATTTTATATAGTACAAATGACTTACAAGGAAAGACAGCTATATACTTAAAGAAAATATCTGAAGTTGACCCACCAAACTGAATTCACACTAACCTCCACTAAATGATGATGGGCACTGTGGGAGCCAGCAATGCCAAAATAAAATGCTGTGTCCCACAGTATGTAATCCTGGTCTTTTATTCTTACAATAAGTATGTGCAGGGTTAATTTTCTGATTTTTAGATTTTATTTTATGAGTGTTTTGCCTGTGTGTATGTATGTATGTCCATGAATGATGCCCACATAGGCCAGAAGTGTCCTTCCTGAACCCTGAGTTACAGGCAGTCATAAGCTGCCTTGTGGGTGCTAGGAACAGAACCCCATCCTCTGCACGTGGAACCAGCATTCTTAACCTCTGAGTCCCAGTCCCAGTGAATGTTTTTAATACATGTGCTCTAACAAAAGTTCTGTGAGGAGAATGACTGATGGACCTTTCCAGAAAACCTTCACATTCTATTAGGAATAATTTATTTTTACTTAACTAGTAGTCATAGTCGTAGTAGCAGTGGTAGTTTGGGAACTAATTATAAGAAAAAGACATTATAGACAAGGTGCTTTTTGGTGGCTTCCCAACCCAAGAATATGTCCACTGAGAAAAATTCCACCTTAATGTCTTCCTCCTCTATCTCTCTCCCCTCCTCACTCATACCCTCTTCCAAAAACAAGCTTACCCAGGACTCCCAGTAGTCACAGTTATACTTCAAACCTTGTTCTCTTGGCCTCAGTTTCTTTTTTAAAAATTATTTTTATTTTTATTAATTACATTTTATTCACTTTGTATCCTCCCTCTATCTCCCCGCATCCTCCCTTCCCAATCCCATGCCCTGCCCCCAGTACACTGATAAGGGAGGTCCTCCTCCCCTTCGCTGTGACTTCGCCCTAGTCTATCAGGTCTAATTAGGAGTGGACGAATTGTCTTCCTCTGTGGCATGGTAAGGCTGCTGCCATCTTCTTATTCTAGAGATAGACACTTCATCAAGACAGGTTTTTTGCCTCTGACTGAAAATTTACTCTTTCCACTTATAACAAGATAGGAAGAGACCTTTTTACATATCAGTGGCAAAATATTAAATTAGGTGTTAGAATTCCTAGCCTAGTACAGAAACTTAGAGACTGAAATGCTCAGCTAGAGGTAGAATGTCTACATCATATCCACTCCTCCCGAGGCTTGGGGAGCATCCCAAAGAGGAAGGCAGAGTGATTGTGAGAGTCAGAGGTAGTGTTTAATGGACACTACAGGACATTGGTTCACATGAACTCACTGTAGCTGTGACTACATGTGCAAGACCTGAAGAAGATAAAAAACAGACTAAAATCCCAGCAAGGGGGTAGGAGGGGTTCACAAAGTCCCACACCTAGCTGAAGAACTATTAGCAACTGGGGACTAAATGCTACCTCAGGGATGCTACCCCTAATAGATTGCCCATGCTCTGGGCATGGTCCTATGTTCACAGATGTCATACTAAGTGGGCACAGTGGGTTTAAAAGACCACATGTAGTTGGGGAAAAAATGGAGGTCAAGCTTAGTATATAAGAGGAGCTGGGGAGATAAATAATGATGATTTAATCAAAACACAGTGTGTACACTATTAAATTCAATAAACATTTTAAAAATGAAGTTTAATTGCTTTTGAATATTATTAGTGACTATAATTTACTCCCTGAATTTCTAGCTGCTATGTGTTTCTATTTCATTTCAAACAGCATATGTCACCCTAAAACTACTTGAACCTTTCTAGTAGATTATTTACTTAGGATTAATTAGAGCTGTGTGGCTGACCACAGCAGTCAAAAGTGTTTACTGAGACAACTGGGGAGCATAAGCTAGGTACCTGCTCATTCTAACAAGCAGCACTCATGTTGTTAAAGCTTCAGAGAGACAGGGTCACTGAAAGGCTTAAGTTTCTATTTACCAGCATAGCAAAACCTGATTGTAGGTTCCACATGACTCTTCTGTGACAATGACAGAGTGCTGAAGCTAAATGGAGAAAAGACACTGCTACATCTTTTTAAATATTAAATAAGTCAAAGGAAAGCCAGATCTTCCTTCCCATACATTTTAAACCTTGCTTAAATTTCAAGGCAATCTTGAAGCAATATTCTAATTTGATTTCTATAACTACAATGAAACATTCTGACCAAAAAATACTTAGAAGAATAAAGGATTATTTCATCTTACAGTCCACCATGCATCATTAAGGAATTCAAATAGGAGATTTAAATAGAAACTGTGGTGGAGGGCTAGAGAGATGGCTCAGCGATTAAGAGCACTGACTGCTCTTCCAGAGGACCCAGATTCAATTGCCAGTACCCACATGGCAGTTCACAACTGTCTGTAACTCCAAGATCTGACACCCTCCCATAAATATACATGTAGTCTCATAAAGATAAAATATAAATGCACATAAAGATAAAAATAATAAATGTACATAAAATTATTTAAAAGAAAGAAAGAAACTATGGAGGAAAGACATCATGGAGAAACATTTTTTGCTGGTTCATTCCCAGGCTCATGCTTAGCTAACTTTCTTACACAGCCCAGGCTCATCTGCCTAGGGAATGGTGTCACTCACAATGGACTTTGCCCTCTTACAACAATTAACAATCAAGACAGTCTCCCCACAGACATGCTCACAGGCCATTTTGATCTAATCAACTCCTTAACCGAAACTTGCAGTTGCCTCTTGGCTGTGTCAGGTTGACAGTTAAAGCTAACTAGGACAGGGGTTTTCAAAAATGCCTAAGGTACTGCAACTGCTAACTTTACATGTCAATTGGGCTGGGCTATGATACCTGGTTGTTTAGCCAAATGTTATTTTATATGTTTAAATGAAGGCATTTTAGGTGTGATTAGTATTTAAAACAAATTTTCAAGGGTGTATGTGTGTGTTTGTATGTGGTATTTGAGTGAGTGGCATATGTACATGGAGGGTGCATGTACCCAAATGCACATTTGAGGCCAGAAGAGGGCATTTGGAGTCTTCCTGTGTCACTTTTCACCTCATTTCCTTGAAACAAGGTCTCTCTGTCCTCACTCCATCCTTCACAGCTCTGGGATAACAAGCATGTGCAGCTATGCCCATATTTTTACATGGAATCAAGACTCCTCCTACTTACTCTCACCCACAGAGTGATCACTCCATTCCCATAAAACAGTAGACTCTGAGGAAAGCAGAAATGCCAGTGAGTCTCATCCAATCAGTTCAAAGCTTTAATAGAAAAAAAAAAAAAAAGCTTTCCCAAAAAAAGAGGAAACACTGCTGATTGACCCACCCACACATTAGCTCCACCCTCCCTGCAGATTCTACTCCTGGGAATTTCTATGACTGTATGACCTTAAAGTGCCTAGAGTCTGATAGACAAAATGATATTCTGTTTCTTTTATTTCTCTGGAAAATGCTGGTTTTTATAAGTATCAGAAATATACTAAAATCATAAAATAAGTAGCCTCAGTGTTTGGGTCTGTGATAGCTTGCTTCCCTCCATGCGTGGAATCCCCATATCTACCTCCAGCACTACCAAAACCAAGCAGAAAACTAACAAAATCAATGTAGGAGAAAAGAAAAAGGCAAGCATACAATTACCTTCCCAGATGAAGTCCACAGGCTTCTTATGCTTTATGAAGGGCCACAATTTTAAATGGGAGCTTACTTGATAAGCGCCTGAAAGAAATAAGCCCACTAATATCTAGTATCTCTGAATTCTTGTGAAATTTTTAAAATTATTTTATTAAACACACACATATACACACAAATATCTGACAAGAATTCTTCCAATATAGAGCAACAATATAGAGCAACATAAATGACTACCTCAAAAAATTCTGAATTCTGTATTAAACAACCAGTTCAATTAGCCATTTACATTCCTGAACACAGCAATTTTTCTCAGCCTTCATTGGAAAGGTTGATAAAGTCAAAGTTCCATTGATTTCCCAGCATTAAACATCTTTCCTCACTGCACTGCTCAAAGCCATGGGTGGCAAGAATTAGCTACCAACTACTGTGTCAGACCATCCTCTGCAATTTGTTAGGTTTTCAGGTGTTTCTGAAGTGTGAAACTGAATGAATAACTGGCAAGGCAATTTTAAAGCAGAACCATGTGAGTTCAGATTCTGCATAGAGAGGAATTTCCCAGGACCATGTCATAAGGTCTAGAGGCACTCAGAATCCAGGATCGTCAGGGTAATCAATTGGAGTTTTTTTTTTCTTTTAGTGTCTTTTTTTCTTTGATTTATAATGAATATTGGCTTCCTTAGTAAGTTTTCCCACCCAGACAATAATGAAAACTATATTTTGCATAGAAGTTGAACTAAGGTTATCTCAGAATTAATTTAAGGTATGACAACTTATAGATAATCTGAAAAATAATTAAAATAAGAAATATGTCATTGTAAATGTTCAAAAAGATTAGAAACAAACTTGTAGTCTGAGTCCGCAGCTGTCCACATAAAATTTTCCTGGCTTGCTTTTTATCCAGTGTTTGATGTGGTATAGAATGAAACAACCTGGTGTAAAAGCTCTAGATATGGCTGCTGAGCAAGAACGGTCTTTTGTTGTAACAGTAAGCACTGCACTATAAAGACATGATCTTTTAAAATGCTCTATTTCCTTATTGAGGACAGATATGTGCTTGCAGTTTGAGGGAGTTGGTTCTTTCCTTCCTGTTCTGATCACAGAAGGCAACCTCAGGTAATCAGGCTTGTTACCAAGTGCCTTCTCACAGTGCCACCCTGCCAACCCACAAACCTTAAATTTTGTTCTATCTGTATCTCTGAAGAATGCTGTGCAACCACTGAGAACTGAGGGCTTCCTTACTGTTACTCAGAAATTACTGTTAATTCCAGAAAATACACTTATATCCCAATAAGGTATCTATTTTATCAATGCTAAGCGATGTTCAAAATATACACAAGGGAACTAGAGGTGAACAGAACCAAGAAATCTGGGCACAGCGGCCTTTTCTGAGACTGATACTCCTACCAAGTACCATGCATAGAGAAAACCTAGAACACCTGCACAGATGTAGCCAATGGCAGCTCAGTGTCCAAGTGGGTTCCCTAGTAATGGGAACAGGGACTGGCTCTGACATGAATTCAGTGGGTAACTCTTTGATCACCTGCCCCTGATGGGGGATCAGCTTAACCAAGCCACAGAGGAAGACAATGCAGCCAGTCCTAATGAGACCTGATTGGCTGGAGTCAGATGTAATGAAGCAGAGGCTGAGAATCATTGCCAAACTTTGGAGAGAGTTCAGAGAATTTTATAAACAGTCTTAAAACAATAATGTTAAAAAGGAAGTTTCAGACAATGCAGCCAGTCCTGAAGAGACCTGATAAACTAGGGTCAGAGGGAAGGGAGTAGGACCTCCCCCATCAGTGGACTTGAGGAGGGGAATGGGAGGAGATGAGGAAGGGAGGGTGGGCTTGGAAGGGACTGAGGGAGGGGGCTACAGCTGAGATACAAAGTGAATAAACTGGAATTAATAAAATAAATAAATATATTTTTGCTACAAACATCAGCAAAACACAAAAGGTTACATGCAGAAAAATGTATTCCTGGAGCATGTTGTTTAGAATGATAACTAATAAAATTAGCTTAAAAAATGAAGAAACAATGTCTTTTAAAATGATGCACAAGGACGAGGTTAACTCAGTGGTAGAGTATGTGGGTAGCATACATGAGGCTCTGGGTTTGATTTCCAGCACCACAAAAATAAATAAAATCAAGTAAAACAACATAACAACTGTCAAACAAACAACTGAACCCACTCAGATTGCCCAAAGAGAAATTGAGTAAATAACCCTCAGGAACCCAGTGATCTTCAGATGAAGATCAACCTAGCTTTAATGAAATAATCAGGTGGGGAGAAATGAGAAGTCTAGGAGAAAAAGGAAGTGACTCAAAGCTGTAGTCTAAGAAAATGGGGACATCTTCGAGTTTCACCCATAGCTTCACAGTGTTTTAAACTGAATGATACTTGTAGTCTCCTCTGAATATCAAAAGCTTTATTTCAGAGGCAAAGAAGGTGAGTCCCACTTTGCAAGCTTCATAATTTAGTGAAGAGCCTTCTCCCCAAGAACAGGCTTGTAAAACATAGGTAGTTTTACAGCAGGCTATTTAATGAAAAATAAAAACATTTGGGATTTATTTTTAATTTCTTTCTGTTATAAAATGTCAATGTTTTAAGTGTTTATCTTTTTTTTTATGTGTATGAATGTTTTACCTGAGTGTATGACTATGCACTTTGTACATGCAGTACCTTAAGAGGTCAGAAGAGGACAATGGATCCTGAGACTGTACTTACACGTTATTGTGAGCTCATATGGGTGCTGGGATTAACATGAGTCCTCTGGAAGAACAGCTATTGCTCTTTATTTATTCATTTATTATTTTTTTAAAGTGTTTATTAATTACAATTTATTCATTTGTATCCCCCCTATAGCTCCCTCCCTCCTCCCTACCCAAACCCTCCCTTCCTCCCCCATCTCCACGCATGCCCCTCCCCAGATCCACTGATAGGGAAGGTTTTCCTTTCCTTCCTTCTCATCCTAGTCTATCAGGTCTCATCAGGAGTGGCTGCATTGTCTGCCTCTGTGGCCTGGTAAGGCTGCTCCCTCCTCAGGGGGAGGTATCAAAGAGCAGGCCAATCAGTTCATGTCAGAAACAGTCCCTTTTCCCATTACTGTGGAACCCACTTGGACACTGAACTGCCATGGGCTACATCTGTGCAGGGGTTCTAGGTTATCTCCATGAATGGTCCTTGGTTGGAGTATCAGTCTCAGTAAAGACCCCTGTGTTCAGAATTTTTGGTTCTGTTGCTCTCCTTGTGGAGCTCCTCTCCTCTCCAAGTCTTACTCTTTTCCATTTCTTTCATAAGATTCCCAGCACTCTGAAATCTACACACCTAGGGAAGATGTACAAGAAGGAGGACCCAGGTTTGTCGTGCCCACCTCACCAGCAAGGAAGACACCACAACAGGATTCTTCTGGAGCACGTTTTATTGGGAATACATCATGCTATTCAGCTGCTTAGCTAGCAGTAATAGGCGGAAGACCCCCTGAGCTACGGACTGACGCTGCTTAAATAGGACTTAAGAGGGCGTGTACTTCCATGATTGGTCAGTGTCTCAAATCCTCATTAGCATAGCCCCTGGTGGGCTATGCACCTGCGCACACGAGTTGTTTACCACTGCCGTGTCCATGAAGAATGCGGAAACCAGCACCATCTTGTAATGGCAAATGCCGGCTCCTGACATCTCCCCCTTTTTTATTAATTAGGATGCAAGAGAAACTTCAGGTACCGATCAAGCCTTACCTTCTACAGTTCGGCGATGGAGATACCATTTTTTAAAGAGTAGGGAATCACCTTGTCTCGTGCAATGAGGCAAGACTCTGAGACGTGCAAAGGCTGATATCCCAGGGCAAATCCATGCTTTTTCTGGTGCAATGGGACAAACCCTCAGAGTGCAAAGGCCATGAATAAAGGAAAATATGCATCGAAAGACTGATAGGGAGAGATTGGTTCATGTGGTAACACGGTGGGATACACGACCGTCAGTCCATTAATTCAATGCAGCCAGCCATACGCTCAGTGATTGCCCTAATTCAATAGCTGCCAAAGCTTGTACAACCATAGCATTATCATGTGCTTTTTAAAAAAAAAAAAACACCAAATACAAATACAAGCAAAAATAAGCATCAATTTCCCTATAACAGCAATAAAATAGCATTGCCTATAGTAACATTAGGAGACATGGGCAAAATGCCTGTACTGGTGACCAAAAAGGTAGTGATACTAACATCCTCTTTACTATCAACCAATGTAGTCCCTGAACCTTCTCTTTCAATCCACTAGTGACTTGAGCAAGCACCTCTAGAATTACTCCTGAACAGACTTTACTATTCTCCAAAGGGTCAAGTCAATATCCCAAGATATCATTTTTTAACCAAATACAAGGGAAATCAGGTTTGCTCTTTTTGGTGGTAAAGCAGAGAGTTTCTATTAGAGTAAAATTTGTGACTGTATATTTCTTGTGTGCTTCATCATTAGGTTTAAAGCAAGGCACTTCCTGTCCACAGAAGACCAACAGGAACACAGGTAGAACCGACGATTCACTGTGCACTGGCATCAGTACTGGCCACGTCTTTGTCACTGCCCACAGCTGGATTGTGTCTCCTGTGTAGGTCATCATTACCAGCATCATTATTCCCATCAGCACAAGTTTCTTCCACAGCATCATCATTCTCAGGTGTCCTTACGATTCTTGTTAATCTTGTTGATATCCAAATAGGATTCTCCTGATCCTTTCAGCAGAAAGTCGGATCCGATCCTTCCCGCGTGTCAGTCCTGAATCCACCTCAAAGAGGGGTCTCCGCTGGTTCTCTATGGATGTTTCTTCCCGGGTTTCGGCAACACTTGTCGCGCCCACCTCGCCAGCAAGGAAGACGCCACAACAGGATTCTTCTGGAGCACGCTTCATTGGGAATACATCATGCTATTCAGCTGCTTAGCTAGCAGTAAAAGGCGGAAGACCCTGAGCTACGGACTGACGCTGCTTAAATAGGACTTAAGACGGCGTGTACTTCTATGATTGGTCCGTGTCTCAAATCCTCATTAGCATAGCCCCTGGCGGGCTATGCACATGTGCACACGAGTTGTTTACCACTGCCGTGTCCACGAAGAACGCAGAAACCAGCACCATCTTGTAATGGCAAATGCTGGCTCCTGACACAGGTTGGTATGATCAATGCTCATTTGGATGGACTAATGGGAGGGACATTGAATGGGGGAGAAAACAAGCAACAGGACAGGAGCATACCAAAGAGGACCTATGAAAGAATCAGTATAGCAATGTATCAAAACAGATATTAAGACTCTTGGTTAAGCCCTTGGCAGAGGGCTGGAAGTAATAATAAATATAGGGGAAGTT
>CM053765.1:51535501-51554953 GCA_028658305.1 Pachyuromys duprasi | reverse complement strand
GGGAAAGGAATAAAGAGAAAATGAAAATGTATTTTTGTTTTAACTACTCTAACATGATTTTGCAAAATAACAACAATGTTTTTAATGATTATGCTCATATGTATATATATATGAAATAAATGATATCAGTTGTTACTATAAAAAAAAGGGGGTATGGAGCTAAAAAGAGAACTGACTGTAGAGGATTATAGAATTGCAGAAAAACACTTAAAGAAATGCCTATATATATATATATATATATAAAATGCCTCTATATACATATATATATATGGTTGTTGTGGCCTCTGTGCAAGCTTATTTGGTTCTGGCAGATTTTTCAAATAAGTGACTATGCATAGGTGCATAGGAACCCTCCCTTCATAACCTCCTGGCTTCATTAACATTTTCATTCTGCATGTGGTGGTTTAAATAAGAAATGTCCCCTGGAAGCTCAACATTTAAACTCTTGGTCCCCAGTTGGTGGTGATGTTTGGAGAGGTGGAACACCCTTGCTAAACAAAATACATCACTGGGAGAGGGCTTTAAGAGTTTATAACTTCTCGGGATGTGAAGAGATGGCTCAAAGGTTAAGAGTACTGGCTGCTCTTCCGGAGGTCTAGAGTTCAATTGCCAGCAAACACAAGGTGGCTCCCAACATTCTATAATGATATCTGTTGCTCCCTTCTGGTGTGAAGGAATACATGCAGACAGAACATGACATACATAATAAATAGATAACTACATAGATAGATAGATAGATAGATAATAAATAATTAATAAGTAATAAGTATTTTTTAAAGATTAACTTCTCCTCACCTTCAGTTCTCTCTGTCTCTGCTTCTGTTGTGGTTTGTGGTTGAGGATGTGACCTCTCAACTTCCTGCCACCTGATACCATCCCTACCCACCATAGTGGAGTCTTAATCTCTGGAACTGTAAGCCAGATTAAATTATTTCATTTACCTTCGTCAGTCATGATATTTTACCACAGTAACAGAAGAGTAACTAATACACTGACAACTTCTGCTTTCTTCTAGTTATTATTATTATTATTATCATTATTAAATAACTACCTATACTACAGAATAAGTAATATTTGATGAAGAAAACTTAAAAGCATTTGATTTGTTTGGCCCCAGGAAAAGGGGAAGGAAGAGAATTTAGAAAATCATTTAGACTATCCCCAGTAGGTGAGAGATGCTATGCAACACAGCTGTGGAGGACCATGCACTAAAGAGTAGGAGAAGGGAAGCAGAGAGTTTCTCCTGGCTTGACTCCAGTATCTCCCTGACCCTGCCAAATTGTCTTCTTTCCATATCCCTGGACTTTACTGGACACCATTACCCTTAGCCTTGACAAAGCAAGTAGGCAACGCCGCTTCTGCCAGCCTCCAGACAACCTCATCCTATGTGCATATATTAATGAGACATAGACCAGCATCTGTTTTGTGAGTGTCCTGAGGGTGATTTGCAAACTTTCTCTTTGTGTAATGTGCTCCGTGGAAGGATATCTGAGTAAGATGTCAGGCAATTTAGAGATGCAGGGAAGAGCTAAAGAAAGAGAGAATGAGAAATTTTAGCAGAAGAAGGCTTCTATCCTTATGTTAGTCAGAACGGCCATTGTCTCTAGCCTCTCTGTGTACAGCCAGCTGAGTCTCCTTCTGTTAATCCTAAACCATTTTATCAGGTAAACATTCACTATTTTAATGGTAGTTTATAATTCAACCCAAATCACTAATCTTTAAACTTTAAGCCCTTGTTTATATTCAAGGAAAAAATGACAACTGACTAGTCACTATTATGCAGTGACTAGGTAAGTGCTTGTCAGTGTATCAGATTTTCTGATGGAAAAAAAACATTTTTTACATACATTTGTTAGTGGGTTGGTAGTATAAATGTCAGACAAACACAGTGTAAATGGCAGTTGTGAACAGTCATATCAGGCTGGACTGAGGGCCTCATGATTAAGAGCAGTTGCTGCCCTTGCAGAGATCCCACATGGTGGCTCACAACTTTCTTTAACTCCTGTTCCAGGAGATCTGATACCCTCTTCTGACCTCTGTAGATACCAGGCACTCACGTAGTGCACAGGCAACACACACACACAAATATACATGTTTTTAAAAGAACAGTTGTATTGCTATAACCTTTAAGATAAATTAGACTCATTTCATTTTGAAATTTCTCTTTAAAGTCTCTTATATCTTCTGACTAAAATGCCCAAGTTAATACATTTTCTTCACTGAGATTTATGTTCTTGCCTTTTGATGCTTTTGCAACAAAAGAAAAATGTCTTTTACATATCCTAATTCTTGAAGTGTTTCCTGAACTAATCCACCTTGAGACAAAATAAAATATGACTAAGCACTATATTTAGGTTGACTGGAACAATTACATTTACAGTAATTGTTACACATAATTACTAAAAGTGTATATTGAGGGAGGCAACCATTTATTTACAAATGTTATAATGACAAGATGCTTTGGAGGTGTAAATAGTTAACACAGGAAAAATACTGGTAGTTCATAACACTAAATTCAACTGTTTCTGATACACGGTTCTTAAACAGCAAATCTAGAGTGAATTCTCTTACAACTTCTGGTTACTAGGTAACTCTTTTTCCTATTTCTGTTAGTTTAATTTATTCTTTAAATATATGTGTCTGAGCCAGAAAAGTGACTTTTAAAACACAATGACAATATGCAGTTTTTTGAGATGAAGTTGATGTCTGTGAAACTCAGTCATATTTTCACAAGGGACTGACTCCTGCCAGCTTCCCTCTCTTTGAGGGAGGCAAACATGTGCCTTCTTTGACTCCTTGTAACCTTCACCCTACTTCTCCTCCAGGGTGTCCTTAATCACAACAAGCTCTGGCTCTGGGCTGTTGGGAGTTCCAGGGACAAAGATGAAGCCTGGAAACTGTTTTCTCTCTGTTTTGGGGAAACATGATCTTCTCTCACAGATAGTCCCTTACCCCCGGGAGGTCTCAATATCACGGGCTATGAACACATGAGGTGAGCTTTGAAGTGAATACGCTGACAGTCCCCCCCCACAGAACTGGGGACCAAGCAGGAACTGCAAGCCTTCTGAGTGTCCTTTCCTGAATGACAGGAGCCCTCTCTGTTTAAGGATATCACCAGAGTCTCTGACCCAGAGGACTGTGGACTCTCAAAGGTCAGAAAAAGCCCTTGCACGATCTCGGTGATAATGTTTCTGGAATGCTGGAAACCGGCTTTGTGCTGCTGTATCAAACTGAGGTGATAACCCAGAAGTGATTTTACCCCATCAGTGTACTTGCTGGAATCTGTAGAATGTGGGTCTTGGGCTGCTGCTCTACTGATTCAGAATGGTGTCTGGGGCCCTCCAGTGGATACTGATGAAATAGCAGTGGTGCTCTCTGCAACTGTTTGCAGTCCCTCTGAGAGGCATCAATAGGTAAATAAACATGATGCAAGTTGCCTTCTGGGTCTGGCTTCTCCACTTGGAGAGCATGTCTGGAGAGAAGAAACAAGAGTTCCAGGGTACAGTCCTTTGTGTTGGGGAAGTCAGGGCAGCAGCTTGAAGGTAGCCGTGCACATCATATCATCAGTCAGGAAGTAGAAAGAGGCTTCAATTATAGTTTTTAAAACGTGGTATGTCCTTGAGAGTTTTACTTCAGAAAATATGTGAGCCTACCTCAGGACATTACTACATATAAATATGCTTGTTTGCTTTCACTGCATCATTATCATCATCATCAATATTATTACTTAAGTAGAATGTCTTAACTTTAAGCAAACTAACTTCATCACCACCACCCTCATTTGAAATGATTCTTGGATTAGCTCACAAAATGGCACAAGCGCAACGTGTAGTATTAAAGTACCCACTAGTGGTGCATGCTTATAGCTCCAGCACTTTGGAGATGACCGGGAAGACCAGAAGTAAAAAGTCATCCTTCCTACATTGAGGGTTCATGGCCGCTTTCTGTACCAACATTGCTCTTGTGAACATGAACTTTTCTAAGACCCGCCAGACATTCTGCAAGAAATGTGGTATGCACCAGCCTCACAAAGTGATGCAGTACAAGAAGAACAAGGGTTCTTTGTATGCCCAGGAGAAACAGCATTATGATAGGAAACAGAGCATCTATGGTGGGCAGAATAAGCTTATTTGCCGCAAAAAGGCTAACACTACAACGAAGATTGTGATGAGACTTGAGTGTGTTGAGCCCAACTGCAAGCCTAAGATCTTGAATGCTGGCTGCTAAGAGATGTAAGCATGTTGAACTGGGAGGGGAAAAGAAGAGAAAGGGCCGAATGAGATGGTTCTAAGATGATTTTGCTATGAAGAAAATAAAATGAAATCATGGACTTTTATCCACCTCAAAAAAGAAAAGAAAAGAAAAGAAAGAAAGTTCATAACCAACTTAAGGAACATGAGACCCTGTCTCAAGGAGAAGAAAGGAGAGAGATTAGATTAAGACTGAGATTACAAATTCTACCTTATTCCCAGTGGGGGGAAAGATATGTGCTGAGTTTAGTTGTTCCTACCACATTTTTAAAAAAGGAAAACTTAAAGGAGGAAGGAAGGAAAGAAAGGGGAATTTTCCTAGACCATACACAAGCTGTGCACTGGGCTATGGAATCACACAAAGAACAAAATATGCATGCTGCCTTCTCTCCTGGAATTTATGTCTGAAAGGAGGACAAGAGTTGAGAAAAACCGTTGCTTATCACAAGCATATGGAAGCAGCAAACACACAGAGAACACTGAGGACCCCATTTCCCATTAGGACTTCACCACTGGTCCCCAGAGATGGTATGCAGGGTTTTGTTCTAAGGCTTTTACTGTTAATTACAATAGAGGGTGATAAAAACAAAGGACACCTCAAAAGTTTGAGAAACCTAGGCTAGGACTTAGGTTTTTGTTTGATTGTTTGTTTTACTGACTTTTTTAAAAAATTGAATCATAATGAAGTAACTGTGTTTGCTTCAAACTGAAAAAAAAATAATATGAAGAATAATAATCTGCTTCAAGGGTGTCTTCAGTGTGATGGGACCACAAACTAAACATAAGCCTTTGTTCAGCCTGCATGGAAAATATGAAGGGGCTTCAGCAGCACAGCCACAGTACTCAGTCCTTGAAATGCATTCAGCAAGGACTGCTATTGGTCATGCAGACAGCTGAAGCAAAGGGTCAACTGACAACTTTTTCTCATTGTCTCAGCTGGTCCTCAAGGTCAGCTTTGTTCTGTAAATCTCCATGAGGCCACATTGTGCTCAGAGGGAATCTTTGCAGGTGAGTTTGAGGGGAGAGAGGATGTTAAGGGATTTCGTGAGTTATTTTCACAAAATGAACACAATATTCTGAAACAATGAACATAGATTCTCTGAGGGAAAGGCTCCGGGAAGTGACACAGATGAGAGTACACTTATGGACTGGGGCCAATTTGAGAAAGTACTGGAAATCCAAGTGTGGGTGCTTCCGATGTATAAAATGAAGCCATTTGGGGATATCTGCATAAACTTCTCTCTTGGGCCGGAAGGAAGCTACTAGGAAATTGTGACAAACTATCAGGAAATGACTAAGGAAGAGTGGCAAGAGGTACAAGAGTAACACTGTCAAAATTAATGGGAAGAAGCAATGTGGGAGACTGAGAGGGAACTGAGGTCACTCCTAAGTTCCTGCTCACTTCACTAGAAGAATTCCCTGAGGATCAGCAACTGAGAGGTCAGTTCAGAACAAGCAAAAGGAGCAGGCCATAAAAGTAGGTTGCACTGTTAGCCATGTTCCAAATGAGAGTGAAGTGCAGTGAGGTTAAGAAATATGTCCCTTGGATGTGGTTCAATGATACAGTGCTTGTCTAGAATGCATGAGACCCAGTTCTTTCCTAGCACTATGTTCAGGGAGAGAGGGGTGGGGAAGGGAAAGAAGAGGCATGCCCAAGCTTACCCAGCAGGAAATTGCAAATCACTCCCTGCATTCAGATCAGTTTGACTCAATGTTATACTTTTAGCCTGTACAGCTGAGCAACCCATTCCAAATTCTTTGCTCATAAAGAGTCCCTAAGTTGATTACTAGCATACAAGATCACTGTACCCCAAAACTTTGGAGTCAGTCTCTCGTAAAGGAAAATCAAGCCCACTGGGCACAGCTCATTCAGCTCAGTAATCTGATTTTAATAAAGAGGCTGGATTAGTCCTTCAATCTGGGAGGACCTTATCTCTAAAATCTTGTGTACACCTTGCATGAGAACATGCAAAACTTGCAGAAACTGAAGCAGAGACTGTGCCAGTGGGTTTAGCAGCATCATGCCGTGAATTACATTGACTGCCACATATGGGTGATTCTCCTGAAATATGTGCTTACCACATTATGAAACTCTAATTGTTTTTTTTTCCTATCCTGTATGAACTGCCTGGAAGATGAGATGCCAATTAACATATAGTATAATTACAGCTGCTCTCACCCTATTCAATAGTAGTGTTCTTTTCCATCAGACTCAGGTAAATGATCCTAATTTTGTTTAGTTTACAGCATCCTATTTTAGTCCTGGAAACAGGAAAGACCATGAAGAACCAAAGCAATGCTAGAGAGTAATAACATGGCTAGGCATATCACAATACCCAAATTTAAGTCAAATTATGGGGATATAATGACAAAAAAAATGTGGTACCAGCATATAACAGACAACTAGACAGAGGACCAGGAAAGAAACCAAGAGAGCTATGTCCATTGTGCTGACTAGTTTAATAAGAGTTGTTTAGTAAGAGAGAACTTCAACTGAGAACACATCCACACTAGATCGGCCTCTGAGCAAGCCCGTGGTGCACTGTCTTGATTGATGGTTGATGTGGCAGACACAGTTCACTGTGTGCAATACCAACCCTGAACTAGTGGTTCTGTAAGAGAGCAGGCTGATATGCTCCTGTTCTTTTCCATATTTTCTCTATCTTCCAAGATCTATCCTCTTTTCCTTTCTGAATGAGGATTGAGCATCTTACCCAGGATCCTCCTTACAACAGAGTGCCTCTGAAGGATTCTACCTAGCAGGGTATTAAAGCAGAGACTGGGACTCACAGACAAACTTTGAGCAGAGTTCAGGGAATCTTATGAAAGAAAAGGGAGATAAAAAGACCTGGAAAAGATTGGAGCTCCACAAAGAGAGCAATCAAAAAACGTGGGCCCAGAGATATTTCCTGAGACTAATACTCCAACCAAAGACCATGCATGCAGATTACCTAGAAGCCCTGCACAGATGTAGCTCATGGCACCTCAGTGTCCAAGTAGGTTCACTGGTAATGGGAAAAAAGAATGTCTCTGACATGAACTTAGTGGTTGGCTCTTTGATCACCTCTCCCTAAAAGGGGTGGCAGGCAGCCTTACCAGGCCACAGAGGAAGACAGTGTAGACAGTCCTGATGAGACCTGATAGTCTAGGGTCAGATGGAAGAGGAAGAGATTCTCCCTTATCATTGAAGTGGGAGAAGGGCATGGAAGGAGAAGAGAGAGGGCAGGATTAGGAGAGGATGAGGGAGGGGGCTACAGCTGGAATACAAAGTGAATAAATTGTAATAAATAAAATAATTTAAATGAAAAAAGAAAGAAAGCATGCTGAACAAGTCTTGGGAAGCAAGCCAGTAAGCAGCACTCCTCTATACCCTCTCCTTCAGCTTCTGCCTCCAGGTTCCTGCCCTGTATGAGTTCCTGCTCTAAATTCCTTCAGTAATGGACTTGATGGGAAACTATAAGTTGAAATAAGCCCTTTCCTATCCAAGTTGCTTTTTGTCATGGTGTTTTATCACAACAATAGAAACCTAAGACTAATTTTTGACAAAAGTGCAGGAGAAGAAAGATAGCCTTTTCAGCAAATGGTACTGGTAAAACTTGATATCTACCTGCAGAAAAATAAAACTAAATTCATATCTTTTATGTTGTGCAAGAATGAATTCAAACTACATCAAACGTTTTAATTCAAAATATGCTGAAACTCCTAAACAAAGGCATGTAACATAGACTTCAAACATTGGGGTCAGCAATAGCTTTCTGAATAAAACTTTAATAGCACAGCAACCAGCCCCAAGGATCAACAGATGGAACTACAAGAAATTCAAGTTTCTGCACAGCAAGACAAAATATCAGGAGAACACACAGACAGCCCACAGAATGGAAGAAAATATTTGCCAACAACATTTCAGATAATTCAGATAAATTTTAAACTCTCAAAAACTAAATGCAAAGGAGATAAAACTCCCAACAACATGTTGGCTAATTAATTGAGCAGATGATTTTCGAAATAAGAAACACAAATGCCCAATACTATTTTTTAAATATACTCAACATCCCTAATCATTAAGTAACTGCAAATTAAAACTACTTTGAGATGCCACTTTCTCTAGTCAGAATGAATATCACAAAGAAATCTGACAACAAATCTTGGAAAGGATGTATGGAAACAGAAACCTTATTCATTGCTGGTGGGAGTGAAAATCAATCCAGCCATTAAGGATCTATAAAAAGTAAAACATATACTTTATTTTCAAATGATCCTGCAATTCTACTCCTGAGCACAAACCCAGAGAACTCCACATCCCACTATAGAGATATTTGCACATACAAGTTTATTCATGGTCCATTCACTAGAGCAAGGAAATGGAATCAAACTAGATGAACATCAGTAGGTGAATGAATTTGTAAGAGTATTTTGCCTGCATGTATATATGTGTATCATGTGCATGTCTGATGCTGGAGGTCAGAAGAGGGCATCTGATCCCCTGAAACTGGAACTACAGGTGGTTGTGAACTGCCATGTGGGTGTTGGGAAGTTAACCCAGGTTCTTTTCAAGATCAGCAAGTGCTCATAAGTCCTGAGCCATCTGTCCAGCCTCACACATTTTTTTTAATCTAGATTCTGCATGTGAAAGAAAGCATGAGCTCTTTCTGGATCTGACTTGTCTCTCTTAACACGATCTGCAGCTCCACATACTTTTCTGCAAAGAACGTAATTCTGTTGTTCCTATCTGAACAAAACTCTATTTTACATGCACATTTTCTTTAACAATCTGCTGACAGGCATCCAAGGTCACTCCATAACTGGTTGTTGTGAGCAGTGCTGCAGTTACCATGGATACACAGGCGCCTCGGCAATACACATCATAAGATTCCTTTGGGAGAAGGCTCAGAGGTGGTAGAGCTGGATCATAGAGCGGGTCTGTCTGGGTTTAGTTTCAGAAACCTCCATGCTGATTTCCATGTGGCTTCACCAGCTGAAAATTCCACAAATAGTGTAAAAGGATTTCTTTTTCCAGTATCTTGCCAACATTTGTTGGTGTTTGTTTTCTTGATGACATTCTAAGTAAAGTGTAATGTAATTTCAAAGTCATTTTTATTTGACAAAGATGTAGAACTTTTTTTCATGTATTTCAGAGACATTTGAAAAGTTCAATTGCCCATTTGTTAATTGGATTATTTGCTTTTTGGAATCTAATTATTTTAGTTCTTTATATATGTGTCTATTAATCCCATGTCTGATGAATAACTGACAAGGATACTTCCACATTCTTTAGAATGTCTCTTCATACTGACAGCTTTTTATTTCACTGTATGGAAGATTTTGCTATAATGCAATTACACTTCTCAGTCCTAAATCAGAAAAGCAAATCTATGCCAACCTCAAAAATACCCTTATAATAAACCTATCTTTAGTTTGGATAATTGAAATTTGTAAATATATTTCTCAGCCTAAAACTAAATTTTTAATTAGTGTTTTTGTACTTCCCACTAATATTTATTTTTTGTCATATATCCCCCAAATTCTCTGTACTTGAAATTGTGATTAATTCCTTGATTGTTTCTTTGATTTTCACTGGTGTTATTTAAACGTCCACATGCCTATTTTTATATAACCTTTCTACTTGGGCTTTCTAAAAATGCTAAAGGTAACATGGGTCTTACGGAAGGAGACAGGTTCACAGCCCTAGCTGCTGCATGGTGATTATTTTCATCCTTTCCTTCTGTGTGGTGGTTAAAGGTAAAAGAGAAAAAGAGTCACGGTTGAGAGTTTGTTGGTAACAGACATGGAGGAGGCACACAGTCTTGTTCATCATTCTCTTTTGGCCTCAATATTAACATTTCTTGGATCATAATGTTTCCCTTATTGTTTCACAATTAACATGGTGCACCCAGTGGGAACATTGGCCCAACACTAATGAGTTTTTCACAGGAGAAACAAGAGCAGGATTCTAGGAGCCAAGGTAAAACAATTAGAGGGAAAAGGAGATGGCTGGCTCCTCACCTAAACTGAATTGCTTTTAAGATACAGAAACAGATTTTTAATTAAGTAATCTCTTTGTTTTTCACTTCCTTTAAAATGTAAGGGTCAAATTCCCCTTGCAAATGCTAAGAGCCAGATGTTATATTGATTGCCTGTGATGACTGAGTTGACTACAACCAGAAGTGTCCCATTTAGGTAGGTGCAGCAAACCTTGTTTTGTTGTTGTTTCCCTTTTGTTATATAAAGTGCTATTTAGAATAATTAATAACTGCTGTCTTTCTCCTTTTGCATCTCATTTCTATTTTCAAATACGGTTCTAGGGCAGAGAATGTGGATTAGTGAAGGAGTGTTTAACTAGCATGTTTCAAGTTCTGGATGCAATCCCCAATATACAATAAATCTTTAATTCAATACATAAATCAAAATATTATGCTAATCTGGGTGTAGTGGCACATGCCTGTAGTCCCAGCACTCTCGTAGGCTGAGTCAAGTGGATCACTCTGAGTTCAAGGCTCATCTGATCTACAAAAGTGAGTCCAAGACAGCCACGGATACACAGAGGAAAGTAATATATAATATAATATTATAATATATATTCTCTAAGAAATATGTATTTTCTAAGAATATATATTCTCTAAGATATATGACATGAAGATTTATTCTATAGGATATAAAGACATGAAGATTTGTGATAACTTCTACATTTGCAGAACTTCACTATGCTTAGAGATTGCTTTAAGCTGTCCTTCCTGGCACTTGACTCCAAATCTGATGAACTGAGTTCAACCCTCAGGATTCACATGGTGCATGAAGAGTATGAACTCCCACAAGTTGCCAACTGACCTCCATGCATGGGCACACAAATAAGTAAATACATAGAAGCAATTTATCATTTTTAAAGCTACTCTTCCAGTGCTCACACCTCATTAAATCTTCATTTCAGTAAAAGAAGAAAATGTTCATCTCACACCTGGTTCTCAGCCTCTCTCCTCTCCCCTCTTTCCCCATCTTATCTTTCCCTCCATCCTTGTAGGCCAGTGAAGACAGCCTCTTCAAGCATCAGCGTCCCCAATTCCATTGGCTCCCTGTCCTGCTGCTCTGCACAGTCCTGTGCATACTGTCCATGCTGGCACTTTAGCTCACATATTTCACTGCTTCATCTTTCACCAACAAGAAAGATAGCAAACAAGCTACTTTTATCCATACAACAAAATATGAAAGGTATGAAAAGGAAGATGTGCCCAGAGCTTGGATCTCCATCATCAGACTCTTTTCCTCCTCCATTTCTTGACTCTTTTTCTATTCACAGTTTCCTTCTTATTTGAGATTCCCCCCCCCCAAAAAAATGGCTTTAACTAGCACTTAGAGGCCCCAGGAAAAAGGGGACACCACTTCTGCAGAGGCTACAAATACATGCCCCCCTACAGTAAGCAAGCCTGAAGCATCAGTCAGCTTCATTCATGTCTTGATTTTGCCAAGCTTGCTCTTCTTTGTCTTTGCCATGCACATTTCTTTCCCTGCCACCTTAACCTCTGCCTAATAAATCAGAAACCATCTGGGGAAATGTGGTGGCCTAGAAAAACTCCAAAACATAACTATTTGAGGGGGAACATCAGTCATCAGGGGTGTGGGGCATGAACTATTGCAGTCTGGGTGACCTTGCAGGCCACCATTAACTGCTTCCCTCTTAGCAGCATCTAACACTTTCACAAGGATTGAGCTCATTCACCACCTTGTACTAACTCTTATCTGAGATAAAACATTCCATCTTAAAGGGAGGCTCCTTAAAATACCCTGATGTTCTAAATAGAACACTCCACCTTGCAGGGAATTTCGCTGAAACTTGGAAATTAAACAACTCAGTTCTTTAGAAGGTTCCTGAAACTGAACAGATTCACTAGGCCTCTCTATCCCCAAGCATATAAGCAATAAGGACTTCTAAGAGACACTAGCAGACAAGATGAGCTGCCTATGAGAGGCTTAGCCCAGATGGGCTGCCTAGATGCGACTGAGACCAGCTTCACTTCCTGGAAGATGGCCTCCTCAGACTGTCAAACTGGCTGCAAGTTGTGCCATGAGCACCAGGATCCAGCTTTCCAGCTTTGAGGAGCCATCACTCATGCTGAATCAGACTTCCGGTCATAAAGTTGTTTTTGAGTCATTTCTGCTCCTGTAATTAACCCCAGTAGAACTCAGTGGTTCACCAAGTTGGACTGTAGAAGTATCCCTACTTTGGTCTGTCGCTGGTTCCCTCTCTGAGGTGAATAGATGCTTGTTCACATCTTCTGGGAAACAGTATCACATAACATTCACCAACACCCCTGACCTTTCCTGAGTAATATAGAGCCTACAGCAGTCTTCTCTTAGCTGTGCTTTGGCTCTTGAATAAAGCCCATAGCCTGAACTCTTTTCAGAATCTCCAACTAGAATATAACAGTGGGACTTCAATTGCACTCCCTGTTCTTCCTCCCCATTATCATATCCAAGTGAGTTTATCACTAGTCCAGTGAGCTGTGACTTGCAGGACCTGCACACTATGCTTTCATCCCACGGACTTGTAAGACTGCCCTGGGACTAGCCTTAGTCACAGAATGCAGAAGAGATGATACTGTAAGTGTTTCAGATCTTGGGAAGATCTGGGACTTTTCTGCATTTGAGCCCATGGGAATTCTGAAGTACTGCTGAAGGCCCCAAACATCGCAGTGTCCCCAAATGTCATCAAATCTCTAGATGACCCAAAAACCAAGTGAGTGACAGTACTGGCCACTGGTGAGTTTACATTGGTGTGCAGCTGTGTCCATATTGAAGAACTCCAAGAAAATAAAACTTTTTTATTTTGCTTTGTTTTGTTATACTTTACTTTAAGCCAGTATTTTAAGTTTAGTGTGCAATAAAAAATATAATAATAATAATAATAATAATACAAGCCCAACAAGTACAAAGGTCAAACAGTGTTAAGGTATAAAAATTGTTTTCAAGGGTATGCAAAGATGGCTCAGTGATTAAGAGCACTGAATGTTCTTTCAGAGGACCCAGGTTCAATTCCCAGAACCCACATGGCAGCTGACAACTGTCTGTAACTCCAAGATCTGACTTTTTTACACAGACATACATGCAATGCAGGCAAAACACCAATGCTCATAAAATTAAAACAACAACAACAACTAATACATTAAAAACTGTTTTAAAGAAAACCTCACAGATCTAAGATGGCAGAGACGGGAGGACACTGTGTCTGAGGAATGGGACGCACAGTGACTAGGAGACTGAACTCTGGGTCCTAAAACACCAGCAATTGTGATTCCCAGGTAAGAGAAAAACCTACAGTGTGGAAAGCATTCTGGTCAACTCAGATAACACCCTGAAGAGTTTCCCTGTCTGGGCATGCACTCGGTGGCCAGACCATAGCCATATGCCTGTGTGTCCTGATCACCTTCCGAGGCTGAACTGTGGACACCAAAACACCAGAGACTGGGATTCCCAGTCGTGAAAAAAATCCCACAGGGAAGGAAGCAAACGGGACTGACCTCAGTTCATCCAGTCTTTTCCTGGAAAAGGTCCCCATGGACAGGCAGGCTCACAGCCAGCCCAGAGCAGGGCTCCAACTGCCAGCCCAGAGACCTGCTGCACGCCTGACTCTCCATCACAGCAGAACAGTGTGCCTCAGAGCACCAGAAACTGGGTTTCCCTGTTGGGGGAAAACCCCAAAGCGAGGAAAGAGCAAGTCCAAGCTTGAAGCGCTCAGCTGGAAAATTTCTCAGAAGCATCCTGGGTCCTTGCAAGCACCCAGTAGCCAGCTTGGAACCACGACAGGCCTGCGCCTGCACCTGTACAATCTATGAGACAGCCTAGACAAAACTGTGGAACCCAAAACATCAAAGATTGGGTCTTCCTGTTGGAAGGAAACCTCATGGTGTGGGGGAAGCATCTAGCCCTACCTAAGGACACCCAGCTCTGGAAAAGTTTCTGGGTTTCCCAGGCTCCAGCTCTAGACTCCTGCTGCACACATGAGAGCTGCACTCACCTGCCACTGATTACCGCTTCAGTACTGGGGCACAGAGCTTCAACCTCAGACCTACAGAAGCCTAGGATTCCCAAGATCAGCACCCAGATGCTGCTCCAAGGGGAAATCAGTTATCCCTAACTAAACAGACCAAACTGTGGGGCACCCAGTTTACATCAGCAGCACACTAAGTTTAGAGCAAGAAACCCAGAAGCAGGGGAGCTGTCTCCAGGATTTCTCTGGGTAAGAGGAGAGTACCCTTGCCTAACAAAGACCACAGTTACCACTCAGGTCTATAAGCCTGAGGTGAACTGTGGCAATTCCTGAAAAACACCGGCCATTCAGTGACCCATACCCAGAAAGCTGAGGAGGCCTCCTTCAGGAAAAATCATCTACCTGCCAAGGGAATTCTCCCAACCCAAGGATTCCAGGAAGCACCAGAAATTAACACCGAACACCTAAGATAGCCCAACGGGTAGAGGCCAGCATAAAAGCTCAACCAACAAAAGACAGAGCAATATGGCATCTTCAGAACTCAATTATCCAGAGGCACATAGCTCTGAACACCCTAACATAAGTGAAATTCAAGAAGTTGACCTTACATTTATGCTTCTGAGGAGGTTAATGGAGGAGGCAAATAATATGTGTAAAGAATTAGAGGAAGATAGAGTCAAACAGAGTATGGCCATCCACAAAGAAATATGGGAAGATGCAGCAAAACAGTTAGTGGACTTTAGAGAGAAAGTACTTAAATCAAAGAAAGAAATAAAAGAAACAGAGCAATGTTCAAACAAACAGCTAAAGGAATTGAAGGAAAACAGGAAAATACAGTCAGACAGGTGAAGGAAAAAAACAAAACAGTTCAGGATCTGAAGACAGAATTGGAGAAATTAAAGAAAACACAAGTGGGGGAAATCATGGAGAAAAGAACTTAGGGAATAAATCAGGAACTACAGAGGTAAGCATAACCAACAGACTACAAGAGTTGGAAGAAAGAATCTCAGGTGTGGAAGATACAATGAAAGAAATGGATGTATCCATCAAAGAAAATGTTAAATCTAAGGAACTCCTGGCACAGCTCATCCAAGAAACCCAAGACAACATGAAATGACAAAACCAAAGAATAATAGGAAGAGAGGAAAAAGAAGAGTCCCTCCTCCAAGGCCCAGAAAATATTTTCAACCAAATCATAGAAGAAAATTTCCCCAACTTAAAGGAGAAGCCTATAAGAATACAGGAGGTTTACAGAACACCTAATAAATTAGACCAGAAAAGAAAATCCTCCTGCCACATAATAATCAAAACAGTAAGTATAAAGAACAAAGAAAAAATACTAAAAGCTGCAAGGGAAAAAGGCCAAGTAACATGTACTGGCAAACGCATCAGAATCACACTCAACAGAGACTATGAAAGCCAGAAGGGCCTGGATGGATACCATGCAGACCCTAAGAGGACACAGACGTAAACCCATGTTAGTATACCCAGCAAAACCCTCAGTCATCATAGATGGAGAAAACAAGATATTTAATGACAAAAAAAAAAAAAATTAAACAATACCTATCCTCAAATCCAGTGTTACAGAACATACTAGAAGGAAAAATACAACCCAGGAAAGCTAACTACATTCAGAAAAACACAGGACATATATAAGCCAACTACAGTAAAACAAAAAGCAGTCAAGCACACAAACACTACCACAGTCAACATCGATATCAAAGGATCTAACAGCCACTGCTCATTAATATCCCTCAATATCAATGGACTCAAGTCCCCTTCCAATGCCTGCAAATCTCATGTCCTCCTCCAGCACCATGTCTGCCTGGATCTGACATGCTTCCTACCATGATGATAATGGACTAAACATCTGAAACTTCTTTAGGCTCAGACCCACAGCATTGCACATGCTACACAATGGCCCTGCAACCTTATCCTTAGCTCCCAAGTGTTGTTTTAAAGTCAAAGTTTGGGAGGATCCAAGATGGCTGCCAGGAGAGGAAACCGTGCCTGAGGAGTAGGACAGCAGAAACAACGCAGCAACCAGGAGACTGAACTCTGGGACCTAAAACACCAGCATTTATGATTGCCAGGTGAGCAGAACTCCCACGGCAACGAAATCAAGTGGGAAAATCCTAGGGACACCCAGTTATTCCCCGAAAAATCTCTGGGTGACCGGTGGCACACAGCTTTGATCTGAACGAGCAGCTACACTTGGTGCCCACAGCCACCATACCAGACTGGGTCTCACAGTCTTCAGGCCAGATGGAGGAGGACGCGGGTACCGTTTTGACTGACCTGCACACTGCGGGTACACACTGCTCAGGTCCGCCAACGACCACCTCAGTCCAAGTGTGTGTCCACGGGCCAGACTGAGAAGGCCTTGGGCACCATTTCAGACAGGCCTGCAAACTGTGGATGCAAACTGCTCGGCAACGCCTGCAACCAATCCAGACCCACTGTGTGCCCCAAATATCATCTCAGACCGTGGTGCACAGCCCCTGGCCCAGAAAAGGGTGCCAAGTCTCCAGTCCAGGGGAGAGCCCTTAGCAGCAAGCCCAGGGCAGAGCACAGAGCCCCCAGCAGACACCTCAAACCGGGACACTCAGCCTCTAGCACACAGTGAGGAACAAAGTCTCCAGACCAGAAGGGTGACCAGCCTGCAGTGCTCACAGACTCTAGCACAGAGCACGAAGCCGGGCACACAGAAACCACAACAGAGTTCAACCGAGACAAAAACACACACTAACAAACCACTAGAACTCCCTGATCTTCTTGAAAAATATTCCTGACACAAGAGATTGACAGTTCCAGCCTGAAGTTCAGCCTTAAAGCACAAACAGCTCCTTGATTATACATAAACAAATGCCCAGAAATCGGCAAGAGAACTCACCCAACAAAAATCAGGACACCATGGTCCCACCAGAAACACGCAAAAGCAGTGGAGATTTCAACTCAGTGGAGACATAGGAAAATTATGTTAAAGCTATGATTATGCAGATATTGGAGGAACAAAAAGAGAGACAAAAAGAGGAAATGAACAAGGCCCTCAAAGAAATGGAGAAGAATTTAACTGCCCACATGGAGAAACAATTAAAGATAAACAGAGAGGAAACAAACAAATTAGGAGACAACAGTCAATCAGTTGAAGGAAATGGTACAAAGCATGAAAACGGAATTAGAAAATAAAAAGAAGACACAAAGGAAGAAGAACGTGGAACTGGAGAACTTGGAGAAAAAATCAGGAACCACAAAGGTAAGCATCACATAGAATACAAGACATGGAAGAGAGAATCTCTGGAGCTGAGGATACGCTGGCTGAAATGGATTCCTCACTCAAAAATAAAATCAGAAAAGTCCCAAGCACAAAACATCCAAGAAATTAAGGATGCCATCAAAAGACATAACCTAAGAATAATTGGAATAGATGAAAAAGAAGACTCCAGGCTCCAAGGACCGGAAAATATTTTTAAGAAAATCATAGAAGAAAATTTTCCCAACTTAAAAAAAGAAATGTCCATAAACATACAAGAAGCCTACAGAACACCAAATAGAATAGATCAGAAAAGAAATACCTCTTATCACATCATAGTCAAAACACTAAACCTACAAAACAAAGAAAAAATATTAAAGGCAGCAAGGGAAAAGAGTCAAGTAACATATGAAGGTAGACCAATCAGACTCACACCAGACTTCTCATGAGAAACTATGAAAGCCAGAAGGGCCTGGGCAGAAGTCATGCAGTCTTTAAGGGAACAGATGCCAACCAAAGCTACTATACCCAGCAAAGCTTTCAATCAACATAGATGGAGAAAACAAAATTTTCCATGACAAAACAAAATTCATGCAATACCTACACAGCAACCCAGCCCTACAGAAGGTACTAGAAGGAAAACTTCAGTCCAACGGAAATAACTACACCAAAGACAATATCGGATACAGAAAATTTCCCAACGACATCAACAACAAAAAAACAATGAATCACAATAAGACCACCAACTCCACAATGAAAGGAACTAACAGTCATTGGTCACTATTATCTATCCACATCAATGGACTCAACTCTCCAATAAAAAGACACAGACTAACAGAAGGGCTGCAGAAACAGGATCCAACATTCTGCTGCATCCAAGAAACACACCTACGCAACAAAGATAAACACTACCTCAGAGTAAAGGGCTGGAAAACCATTTTCCAAGCAAATGGACCCAGAAAACAAGCTGGGGTTGCAATCCTAGTATCTAATAAGATAGACTTTCAACCAAAGTTAATCAAGAAAGATGAGGAGGGGCACTTCCTTCTCATCAAAGGAAAATTCCAACAGGAGGACATCACAATTTTGAACATTTATGCCCCAAATACAAGAACACCTACATATATAAATCAAACATTATTAAAACTGAAATCACACATTGATCCCAACACCCTAATAGTGGGAGACTTCAACACTCCACTCTCACCAAGGAACAGATCATCCGGTCAGAAGCAAAACAGAGAAACAAGAGACTCACAAAGACCCTAAATCAAATGGACCTAATAGATGTCTACAGAATGTTTCATCCAAGATCAAAAGAGTATACCTTCTTTTTCAGCACCTCATGAAACCTTCTCCAAAATAGACCTTATAAATGGTCACAAAGCAAGCCTCAGCAGATACAGGAAGATTGAAGTAATCCCTTGAATCCTATCTGACCATCACGGTCTAAAGCTGGACCTCAACAACAACAGAAATAGCAAACGGCCTGCACATACATGGAAACTGAACAACTTGCTACTCAAGGACAGCTTGGTTAGGGAAGAAATCAAGAAAGAAATTAAAAACCTCTTAGAATTCAATGATAATGAAAGCACAACATACCCAAACTTATGGGACACAATGAAGGCAGTGCTACGAGGAAAGTTCATAGCACTAAGTGCCTTCAAGAAGAAATTTGAAACATCTCATACAAGCAACTTGATAGCCCAACTGGACGCTCTAGAAAAAAAAGAAGCAGATACACCCAAGAGGAGCAGACGGCTGGAAATAATCAAGCTCAGGGCTGAAATCAATCAATTAGAAACGAAGAAAACTATACAAAGAATCAATGAAACCAGGAGCTGGTTCTTTGAGAAAATCAACAAAATAGACAAGCCCCTAGCCAAACTAACAAAAAGGCAGAGAGAAATGGTCCAAATCAGCAAAATCAGAAACGAAAAGGAGGACATAACTACAGACACTGATGA
>CM053765.1:51517442-51535001 GCA_028658305.1 Pachyuromys duprasi | reverse complement strand
AGAACCTGGAAACAACCCAGATGTCCATCACTTGAGGAATGGATACAGAAATTGTGGTACTTTTACATAATGGAATACTACTCAGCAATAAAAAAATGAGGAAATCATGAAATTCTCAGGCAAATGGTGGGACCTGGAAACGATCATCCTAAGTGAGGTATCCCAAAAGCAGAAAGAAACATATGGTATATACTCACTTATATAGACCTATAGGATAGGAAGGTCATGGTGAAATATACACACCTAGGGAAGATATACAAGGAGGAGGACCCAGGTTGATAAGATCAATGCTCGTTTAGATGAACAAATAGGATGGACATTGAATGGAGGAGAAAACAAGCAACAGGACAGGAGCATACCAAAGAGGACCTCTGAAAGAATCAGTATAGCAATGTATCAAAGCAGATATTAAGATTCACAATCAAGCCCTTGGCAGAGGGTGGGAAGTAATAATAAAAATAGGGGAAGTTAGTAGGAGTTGGGGAGAACAAGAGCTCCACAAAGACTAAACTGAGCAGGGCACAGGGGTCTTATATAAGACAGTTTCTCCAACCAAGGACCATATATGGATATGGCCTAGAACCCCCGCTCAGATGTGGCCCATGATAGCTCAGTGTCGAACTGAAGACCCTAGTAAGGGAAACAGGGACTGTTTCAGTCTTGAACTTGATGGCTGACTCTTTGACCCTCCTCCATACATGCCAGGGAGTAACAACCTGGCTAGATCCCAGGGGAGGACATTGCAGCCAGCCCTGAGGAGACAAGATGAGCTGGGGTTGGATAGAAGGGGAGGAGGTCCTCCCCTGTTGGTGAACTTGGAGGAGGCAGGGAAGAGATGAGGGAGAGTTGGGGAGGGTGGGAGGGAATGAGGGAGGGAGCTACGCATGGGATGCAAAAAACCTAACCTGTGATTGATATAAAAATAAATAAAATTTTTAAAAAAGCTAAAAAATATAAATGAACTCAACTCTCCAATAAAAAGACACATACTAATAAAATGGATATGTAAACAAGATCCAACAATCTGTTGCACACATGAAACACCCATAAGTCACAAAGATAGACATTACCTTAGAGTAAAAGGCTGAAAGAGAGTTTTCCAAGCTAATGGACCCAAGAAGCAAGCAGGAGTAGCCATTCTAATATCTAAGAAAATAAATTTTCAAACATTTATATAAACATTAATAAAACTGAAACCATCAATAGATCCCCACATTAGTAGTGGGAGACTTCAACACCCCACTCTCAACAAAGGACAGGTCAACAAAACAGAAAATAAGCAAAGGAACAATGACTCCGACAGAGGTCACAATTCAAATGGACCTAACAGATATCTACCGAACCTTTCACCCAAACAAAAAAGAATTTCCCTTCTTCCCAGCAATTCATGGAACCCTCTCCAAAATAGACCATATGGTTGGTCACAAAGCAAGCCGTAACAGATATGAGAAGATTAAAATAATTCATTGTATCCTATCCAATCACCTTGGTCTAAAGCTGGACCACAACAACAACAGAAATAGCAAAAAGCCTACACAGACATGGAAATCGAACAACTCGCTACTCAATGACAACTGGGTCAGAGGAGAAATACAGAAAGAAATCAAAGACTTCCTAGCATTCAATGAAAATGAAGGCACAACATACCCAAACTTATGGGACACAATGAAAGCAGTGCTAAGAGGAAAATTCATAGCACTAATTGCCTTCAAGAAGAAATTTGAAACGTCTCGTACAAGCAACTTAAAGGCTCACCAGAAACCCTTAGAAAAAAAGAGGAACCGACATACCCAAGAGGAGTAGATGGCTGGAAATAAACTCAAGGCTGAAATCAATAAATTAGAAACAAATAAAACAATTCAAAGAATCAATGAAACAAAAAGCTGGTTCTTTGAGAAAATCAACAAGATAGACAAACCCTTAGCCAAACTAACTAAAAGGCAGAGAGATTCTATCCAAATAAGTAAAGTCAGAAATAAATAAAGGGACATAACTACAGACACTGAGGAAATCCAAAAATCATCGGGTCTTACTTCAAAAGCCTGTATTCCACAAAATTTGAAAATCTAAATGAAATGAACATTTTTTTTCAATTTATTCCACTTGCCAAGGCTAAATCAAGACCAGGTTAATCAATTAAATAGTCCTATATTCCCCAAGGAAATAGAAGCAGTCATCGAAAGTCTCCATCCAAAAAAAGCCCAGGGCCAAATGGTTTCAGAGCAGAATTCTACCAGACTTTCAAAGAAGAGCTAACACCAATACTCTTCAAACTATTCCACAAAACAGAAACAGAAGGAAGATTACCAAACTCATTTTATGAAGCCACAGTCAAGTTGACACCTAAACCTCAAAAAGGCCCAAAGAAATTTCAGGCCAATCTCTCTTATGAACATTGATGAAAAAATATTCAATAAAATACTCACAAACCAAATCAAAGAACATATCAAAGGTATCATCTACTATGACCAAGTAGGCCTCATGCTAGACATGCAGGCGTGGTTCAATATATGGAAATCCATAAATACGATCCACCATATAAACAAACTGAAAGAAAAAAATGAAATGATAATCTCCTTAGATGCTGAAAAAGTACTTGATAAAACCCAAAATTCATTTATGTGTAACATCCTGGAGGGATCAGGAATACAAGGCACATAAGTAAACATAGTGAAGGCAATATACAGCAAGCCTATAGCCAGCATCAAACTAAACTGAGAAAAACTTAAAGCAATCATACTGAAATCAGGGACAAGGCAAGACTGCCCCTTCTCTCCATACGTCTTTAACATAGTATTTTAAGTCCTTGATAGAGCAATAAGAACATTAAAAGAGATGAAGACAATTCAGTTCAGAAAGGATGAAGTCAGAGTATCACTATTTGCAGATGAGATGATATTATACATTAGTGATCTGAAATTTCTACCAAGGAACACCTGCAGCTGATTAGCACCATAATCAATGTGGCTGGATACAAAGTCAATTCATAAAAATCAGTAGCCCTCCTGTATACAAAAGACAAAAGGGCTGAGAAAGAAATTAGGGGGGAAAACACCCACCACACCCTTCACAATAGCCACAAAGGACATAAAGTACCTTGGTATAACTCTAACCAAGCAAGTCAAAGGCTTGTAAGAAAAAAACTTTCAGTCTCTGAAGAAAGAAATAGAGGGATATCAGAAAATGGAAAGCTCTCCCATGCTCACGGCTTGGCAGGATTGACACCGTAAAAGTTGCCATCCTAGCAAAAGCAATCTACAGATTCAATGCGATTCCCACCAAATCACCAACACAATTCTTTCCAGACCTTGACAGAAAACTTCATATGGAATAACAGAAACCCAGAATCACTAAAACAATCCTCTACAATAAAAGATCTTCTGGAGGTATCTCCATCCCTGATCTCAAACCTTACTATAGAGCACGTTATGAAAACTGCATGGTACTGGCATAGAAACAGAATGGTGGATCCATGGAATCAAAGAGAAGATGCAGAAATAAACACTTATGGACACCTGATTTTTGACAAAGATGCCAAAACCATACAATGGAAAAAAAATAGCATCTTCAACAAATGGTTCTGAAATAACTGGATGTCTACATGTAGAAAAACGCAAATAGATCCATACTTATCACCCTGCACAAAACTAAAGTCCACGTAGATTAAAGACCTCAATATAAAAATGGACCCACTAAACCTGTTAGAAATAAAATGGAGAGCCTGGAATTCATTGGCACAGGAGACAATTTCCTGAACAGAACACCTACAGCATAGGCTCTAAGTTCAACATTTAATAAATGGAACCTCATGAAACTGAAAAGTTTCTGTAAAGCAAAGGCCACTGCCATCAGAACAAAACGACAGCCTACAGATTGGGAAAGGATCTTCAGCAACCCTATATCAGACAGAGGGCTAATGTCTAGAATATATAAAGAACTTAAGAAGTTGAAAAGCAACAAACCAAGTACTCCAATTAAAAATGGAGTACAGAGCTAAATAGAGAATTTTCTTTTTTATTAAGTTTTATTTTTTATATTAATCACAGGTTATTTACTTTGTATCCCAGCCATAGGCCCCTCCCTCATTCCCTCCTAACCCCACCCTCCCTCCCTCATCTGCTCCCTGCTCTTTTCCAATCCACTGCTAGGGGAGGTCCTCCTCCCCTTCCATCTGATCCTAGCTTATCAGGCATCTTCAGGACTGGCTGCCATGGCCTCTTCTGTGGCCTAGCAAGACTGTTCCTCCCTCGGGAGCTGGAGGTGGGAAGTAAAGGAGCCAGTCTTTGAGTTCATATTAGAAACAGTTCCTGTTCCCCTTTCTAGGGAAACCCACTTGATTACTGAGCTACCATGGGCTACATCTGAGCAGGGGTTCTAGGTTATATACATTCATTGTCCTTGGTTGGAGAAACAGTTTCATAGAGAAATCCCATGCCCTGATATATTTTGTCATTGTGGAGTATCTGACTTCTCCTGGTCATATTAATTCCCCCTTTTATCGTATGATTCCATGCGATCTGGCAAAGGTTTGGTTATGAGTCTCTGCATTTGCTTGGATACACTGCTAGGTAGAGTCTTTCAGCGGCCCTTTGTGGTAGACTCCTGTCCTGTTACTTGTTTTCCCTTACTTCCCATGCAAAGGTTAAAAACTCAAGTGACAACACATGCTGGAGAGGATGTGGAGAATTGGGAACGCTCCTCCATTGCTGGTAAGAATGTAAACTTGTACAACCACTTTGGAAATCAATCTGGCATTTTCTCAGATAATTAAGAATAGTGATTCCTCAAGATCCAGCTATACCACTCTTAGGCATATATCCAAAAGAAGCTCAAGTACACAACAAGGACATTTGCTCAACCATGTTTGTAGCAGCTTTATTTGTAATAGCCAGAAGCTGGGAACAACCCAGATGTCCATCAGCTGAGGAATGGATACAGAAATTGTGGTACTTTTATACAATGGAATACTACTCAGCAATTAAAAACAAGGAAATCATGGCATTTGCAGGCAAATGGTGGGATCTAGAAAAGATCATCCTGAGTGAGGTATCCCAAGAGCACAAATACACACATGGTATATACTCACTAATATAGACCTATAAGATAGGATAAACATGCTAAAATATGTGCACCTAATAAAGATAAACAAGAAAGAGGACCCAGAGTAAGATGATCAATCCTCACTTAGAGAATTCTCAATAGAGAAACGTTGAATGTCAGAAAAACACTTAAGGAAATGCTCAACAACTTTAGTCATCAGGGAAATGCAAATCAAAACTACCCTGAGACTTCACCTTACACCCATCAAAATAGCTAAGATCAAATACTCAGTTGACAGCACATGCTGGAGAAAATGTAGAGAATGAGGAACCTTACTCCATTGCTGATGGGAATGTAGACTTATGCAACTACTTTGGAAATCAATCTGGCACTTTCTCAGACAAATAGAATACTGATTCTTCAAGACCCAGCTGTACCACTCCTAGGCATATATCCAAAAGATGATCAAGTACAAAACAAGGACATTTGCTCAACCATGTTTGTAGCAGCTTTATTTGTAATAGCCAAAAGCTGCAAACAAACCAGATACCCCTCAGTTGAGGAATGGATACAGAAATAATGGTACATTTACACGATGGAGTACTACTCAGCAATTACAAATGAAGAAATCATGAAATTTGCAGGCAAATGGTGGGATCTAGAAAAAGATCATCCTGAGTGAGATGTCCCAGAATCAGAAAGAAACATATGGTATATACTGATTTATAAGTGGATATTAGACATATAATATAGGACAATCATGCTAAAATCAGTACACCTAAGGAAGCTAACTAAGAAGGAGGACCCTGGGCAAGATGCTCAATCTTCATTCAGAAAGGCAAATGAGACAGGCATTGGAAGATAGAGAAAACAGGGAAGAAGACAGGAGTCTATCTCAGATGGCCTCCGAAAGACTTTACCCAGCAAGGTATCAAAATTTATGCTGAGATGCATTGCCAAACTCTTGGCAGAGTACAGGCAATCTAATGAAAGAAGGGGGAGAGAGAAAGACCTAGAGGGAACAGGAGCTCCACAAAGGGAGCAACAGAACCAAAAAATTTGGGTACAGGGTTTTTTTCAGAGACAGATACTCGAAACAAGGACAATGCATGGAGATAACTTAGAACCCCTGTGCAAAAGTAGCCCAAGGCATCTCAGTATCAAAGAGGGTTCCCCAATAATAGGACCAGGGGCCATCTTTGACATGAACTCATGGCCTGGCTCTTGGATCACCTCAACCTCAGGGGGGAGCAGCCTTGATAGGCCACAGAGGAAGACAAAAAAGCCAGTCCTGATGAGACCTGATAGACTATGGTCAGATGGAAGGGGAGGAAGATCTCCCCTATCATTGGACTGGGGGAGGCGCATAGGAGAAGAAGAGGGAGAGTGGGATTGGGAAGGGATGGGGAGGGGGCTACAGCTCAGATAAAATGTGAATAAACTGTAATTAATAATATATAAGTATAAAAAATGTTTTAAAACAAACTTTTGTGCTAACAGTGCCCATGCCTCATAGACTCCTGTGTGTAAAGACCATCTCCAGCTTCACCACACAGAGTATGTCCCAAGGCCAATGGCACTACTTTTAAATGCATGTCCAAGCCTGGCAATGGTTGTACATATCTGGAATTCCAGGATTGAAAAATGGAGATTAAGTTACAGATTGTCCTCAGCTATATGGTGGATGCTAGCCTGGACTAGATCAGATAATGTCTTTTAAAATGAAAGAGAGACTAACTGAATGCATAGTCACATCCTGATACATTCAACTGGATCAAGAATTCTGGGTTTAAGGACCATGCATGAAGATAACCTAGAACCCCTACACAGATATAGTCCATGGTAGCTCAGTGAGCCAGAGGGAACCCTAGTAAGGGGAACAGGGACTGTGTCTGGCATGAACTCAGTGGCTGGCTCTTTGATCACCTAACCCTGAGGGGGTAACAGCATTACTAGGCCACAGAGGAAGACAATGAAGCCAGTCCTGATGAGACCTGATAGACTAGGGTCAGAGGGAAGGGGAGGAGGACCTTCCCTATCAGTGTACTGGTGGAGGGGCATGGGAGGAAACAAGGGAGGGGGATACAGCTGGGAAACAAAATCAATAAATAGTAATAAAAATTAATTTAAAAAGAATTCTGGCGAAACTATAGCTTTTCCAGAGAACTTTTTGGGGTCAGGGATATAGGCAAGGATATCATGAAATTTGCAAGTAAATGGTGGGAACTGGAAAGGATCATCCTGAATGAGCTATCCCAGAAGCAGAAAGACACACATAGTATATACTCACTCATATAGACACATAATATAGGATGAACCTACTAAAATCTGTACACCTAAAGAAACTAATCAAGAGGGAGGACTTTTGCTAAAATGCCCAATCCCTATCCAGAAGGGCAAAGGGGATGGACATCAGAAGAAGGAGAGGGCAGGAAATGGGTCAGGAGCCTGCCACAGAGGGCCTTGGAAGGGCTCTGCCCTGCAGACTATAAAAACAGATGCTGAGACTTATGGCCAACACTTGGGCAGGGTGAAGGGAATATTACGAGGGGAGTGGGAAACAGTGGGAACTGGAGAGGACAGGAACTCCAAAGGAGAGCAACAGAACCAAGTGGTTTGAGCACAGGGGTCTTTCCTGAGATTGATGGTTCAACCAGGTACCATTCGTGGAGGTAGCTTAGGACCCCTGCACAAGTGTGGCCCATGGCAGTTCAATGTCCAAGTGGGTTCCATAGTAATGTGAACAGGGACTGTCTCTAACATGAACTGATTGGCCTGCTTTTTGATCACCTCCGCCGGAGGGGAGAGCAGCCTTGCCAGGCCACAGAGGAAGACAATGCAGCCACTCCTGATGAGACCTGATGGACTGGGATCAGAGGGAAGGCAAGGAGGACCTCCACTATCAGTGGTGACCTGTGTGTATGCACACATACATAAATACATACAAACATAAGTGTAAATTGTGTGTGAGACCAAACTGGCCACACATAACTGAGTAATTAATAAAGACAGCTTAAATATGAGGAAAACAGTTTAACAAATCAATATTAAAATATTATTGCTATAGTTCTTCATTTTTTATATTGACCTGCACCTTAAAACCCAGATCATGTTAACAAAAACTGGGTGGGTAAAAAATTAGAAATTGGAAAGTAAAACATTCAAATAAGATAATTAAAGACATAGCTTTTACTTCTCAACAATTAGAGAAATATATGTGAAGGGATGCTCTGGGAATCAAAATCTTAGAGAGAAGGACTGGAATAAAGTACAATGACATCTATATGTTCGAGAGAGTCTAAATAAAGATGAAAGCAAAATCAAATAAGACCTGTATTCAAAATAATGGAAATGTAAAGAAATATAAAAACAGGACATGAAACAAGATAAAAGAGACTAAACACACAAAAGTCAAGGGGCTTCAGACTGAATGCAAAGCTGCTATTTTAAAAAGATCCAAAGAATACAAAGTGGTGGGGGTAAGACAAAAGGAAAGTGGGTGCTGGAGAGATGGCTCAGTGGGTAAGAGCACTGTCTGCTCTTCCAAAGGACCCGAGTTCAATTCCCAGCACCCACATGGCAGCTCACAATTGTCTAGAACTCCAGTTGCAAGGGATCTGACACCTTCACTCCAATGTACATAAAATAAAATTTAAAAATAAAATTATTTTAAGAAATGATAAAAGGAAAGTGACAAAGAAGGATATGAAGGATAGTGACAAAGAAGCAGTGATGGAATTATAGTATCAACTGAAGGACATTTAGTGCTGAGGAAATACATAAGGCACATTCCTCAGGATCACATCAGAAGTCATAAATGTAAAAGCTGGTCAGAGTTGTTCTGAAATACATACTGCAGGTGTTTGTACATTTTCAGTAAGTCAGAAAGTTCCAGTACATGACCTCCATTTTGACAAATCAAGTAAGCAAAATATAAGCCATGACAATGCTGTAAAAATAATGCCTAATGAGACCAATCTAATGGTAATTACCTGGTGCAAATCACATTATGCACCCCACAAACAAAACATTACATCTCAAAATATTCTAGCCAACCTATTTTAGAAAGAAATAAAACTATCATTAGCAACAATTTAGAGATAACAAAATGAAAGTATGACTTATAAAAGAATAAGATATCAATGAAGCACTGAAAGAAAAATTCACAGACACTTTAAATAGTAACCATAAGGTATCAAAATCAGTTAACTGAATACCTGTGAAAAGAAGCAAAAGCTCTTAGAACCTTCCTGCAGTCAGGCTAGCATTTTCCTGCAGCCTTGGGGGCTACATTCCATAGCTTCAGTCTGAGTCCAGTCCAGGAGGAAGAAAAAAACAAAACAAAACACCAAAACAGTAATTATCAACAAAACCAAAACATTATCTTGTCTTGCTTGGTATCTACCTTGAAACCAGCAAAAATTTATTATAGTAAACCTTAGCCGTGAGGGAAGTCGTGCACATCCAGGCCAGAGAGTGTGGACCAGATAGGTGCTAAGTTCTGGGAGGTGGTCAGCAATAAGCATGGCAGAGGCCCCACTGTTACCTACCCAGGGGACAGCGACCTGCAGCTGGAGCGGATCTGTGTGCACTACAATGAAGCCTCAAGCTAACTTGGTGGACTGAGGATCCAAGTCCATACACTCTGTTTGCTCAAGTCTTTTTGGCAACTTTGTTTTTGGTCCGTCTGGGGCAGGCAACAACTGGGCCAAGGGCCACTACATCAAAGGTGCTGAGTTGGTCGACTCAGTCCTAGACATGGTGCCTAAGGAGGCAGAGAGCTGTGACTGCCTGCAAGGCTTCCAGCTGACCCACTCGCTGGGTGGAGGCACAGGCTCCGACATGGGCATTGCTGCTCATCATCAAGATCTGAGTACCCTGACCGCATCCTGAACACCTTCAGCATGGTGCCCTCACCCACAGTGTCCGACACCGGGATTGAGCCCTACAACGCCACCCTGTTTGTCCACCAGCTGGTGGGAACACGGGCCGAACCTACTGCATAGATGAGGCCCTCTACATCTGTTTCTGCACCCTCAAGCTCACCACACCAACCTACAGGGACCTGAACCACCCGGAGTCAGCCACCATGAGCGGTGTCACCACCTACCCCTGCTTCCCAGGCCAGCTCAGTAATGACCTCCGCAAGCTGGCCTTCAAATGGTGCCCTTCCCGAGTCTCCATTTCTTCATGCCTGGCTTTGCCCCTCTCACCAGCCGCAGAAGCCAGCAGTACTGTGCCTTCACTGTGCCTGAACTCACCCAACAGTTCTTCCTTGCCAAGAACATGATGGCAGCCTGTGACCCTCGCCTTGGCCGGTACCTCACCGTGGCAGATGTCTTCTGTGGACGGATGTCCATGAAGGAGGTGGACGAGCAGGAGCTCAGTGTGCAGAACAAGAACAGCAGTTACTTGGTGGAGTGGATCCCCAACAACGGTTGTCTGAGACACCCTGCCACGCGCTCTCAAAATGGCAGCCACCTTCACCGGAAACAGCAATGCCATCCTGGAGCTGTTCAAGAGCATCTTGGAGCAGTTGCCGGCGATGTTCCGCTGGAAGGCCTTCCTCCACTGTACATGGGCAAGGACATGGACGAGATGGAATGCACCAAAGCCGAGAGCAACATGAATGACCTCATCTCCGAGTATCAGCAACACCAGGATGCCACTGCAAAGGAGGAAGAAGATTTGGGGATTAAGCAGGAGAGGTCTAAGGCAGAGAGTCCTGAGTCACCTAAGGCTGCTCAGTTCCCTCAACTTGCTTCCTCCCCCAACCCATTTTCCTCCTTCAGAGTTTCTCTCTTCAGGCTCTGTCTTATTTTTTGTTTTGTTTTGTTGTTTGTTTTTTTCATTGCGAGTTTACTACTGCCTGGCTCATAGTAGGTGCTCAATAAATATTTGTTTGTGGAATGTCTCCTTTCTCTTTCCACTCTGATAAACCTAGATTTCTGCCATTCTGAGCTTTGCCCCAATATTTCTTCCTGGGAATCATACTTCATTAACTGTCCGGTTAACAGTCTCCCAACATCTTCTCTAAGACCCTGAGTTCTTTTCCAGACCCTATATAGAACCAGCCCAGCACTAAGAACCCAGTCAGCAGCCGCCACCATAAAAAGCTAAGTAGTGGATGGGGAAACGAGGGTGGAGGGTTCATAGGTAGAGGTGACTAGGAAGAGAGGGGTGGGGTTTTCCAGACAAGACCATTTAGAGGAGAATCCACTGAGGCTTTCAGTCAACGGAGTTTTGTTTTGTTTTGTTTTGTTTTTCCCTGCTTCATCTCTCAGCCTCAGGAGAGGAACTAACAATATTATCTCCATTTATAGCCTCCCAGCTGTCCTGGGCCAAAGATGCCATTGGGGGTGTCTTACCCCCATTGTTCCCCCCATCTCCAAGAGTTATCCAAAAGTGGGTGGGGGTGGACAAAGCCTTGGTCTCTGAATGTCCAGAAACTGTGCAGTCCACTTAACCTCTAAACTTGAAAGGTATGCTGCCACCTGGTGTTTGGGAGACTCCCCAGAAGGGAGGTGACATCTTTGCTTCTGCCATTTTCCTCCTGCCCTCGGTTTGGTCATACCCTTCTACCTTCCTATTTTGTGTTGAACTTGCTGCTTTCTTTCATATTGAAAAGATGACCTTGTCCCAAGAGCCAAAAAATAAATGGGAATTCGGGGGGGGGGGGCCTGCGGGGGAGAAACAATAAAGCAAGTTAAGGATAAGCATGAGGAAGAAACTCATTCCATTAATCAATTAATGAAAAAGGACAGTAAGAAGCTGAAACAATGCCTGTAATCCCAACCCTCAGGAGGCAGAGGCAAACGGATCTCTGTGAGTTCGATGCCAGCCTAATACACAATGTGAGTCCAGGATAGCCACGGCTACACAAAAAAAAAAAAAAAAAAAAAAAAAAACTGTCTCAAAAACTCCACAAAAAGAAAAAAGAAAGAAAAAAGATAAAAAGAAAGAAAGCTGAAAATAGTAAAGTTGGTAAGTAAGCCCCAAAAGATGACTTTCAGAAAGAATCAATGACAGCTCTTTGTTCTTTAATAATTTCATACATGCATACAATGTTTTTAGAACATATTCACTCCTACTTTGTCTTCCCAGCAACAACAGATTCCCACACATACTTCAATTTCCTGTTATAGGTTTTTTTTTTCTTTTTTTTAAAAATAATCCACTGGATACAATCAATGTTCCCTGCATGTTATGGGTTTGGGACAGTCTATTAGAGACCCTTTCAAAAATTTTTGGAAACATTTAAAAAGTCTTTACAGATAAATTAAAAGCTATAATCATACCCACACACACACACACAAACACAAACCTACCCAATTATTCTGCAAAATTCTAACTATCACTGGCTGGATATATTTGAATGAACTAAGTTTGCTCCCAGAAAACTGCTTTGAATTTGAGGAAAGGTAAAACAAGACATTAGGGAATTCAAAGTTGATCTCCAAAAGCAATAAATAAGAAGTACAAGGTTTGCCTATGAGGCATCATGTGAGAGCAGGTGATTCTCTCTCACTTCTTTTACTGTAGCACTCTGCAGTCTTGTCCACCAGGGTCAGAGGAGCCTAGAATGAAGAGAGCTTTCTGGCTTTTTATCCCCAAACACACTAGAAGCTGTGAAAACAACAGGAACTCCAAAAGTCCACAGTGGATCACTGTGCTAGCTCTAGGGCTGTGCCTTCATGTGCGCTACAGGGTTTAGGAGTTCTATTTGTCCGTGCTCAGGAGACTTCATGAAAAGACATGCTGTCATCTTCCATGGAGTAATACCTATAGCACTCTTCATTTTCAAGTGATTCACTGCACTCATTCAAAGAAAGAATCATGAGCAGCTCACACTTTTAATCCCAGGGCTCCAGGAGGCAAAGGAGTGAGGATCTCAGCGAGTTTGAAGCCAGCCTGCTGGTCTACAAACGGAGCCCAAGAGAAACCCTGCCTCAAAAACAAAAAACAAAACCAAACAAAAACAACCGAAAACAGACTTTTAGGTGAAAAACACTGCATCAAACTGTAATAATTCAAAATTTAGGGCTAAAAATGCTTGCTCTTAATGAGAACAGTGCATTTTCATGGGAAAGATAGACACAATTGGAAAATAAATAGATCATAATTCTGACTACATGAGGGGACCTATGAAAGGAGGCCATAGAGGTCAGGAAACTTCATTGAGACAGTATTTCCAAGAACAAATGTGTAGGGCTAGCAAGACAGCTCAGTAGGTAAAGGCATTTGCCATCAAACTTGGTGACCTGAATTCAATCTGAGTTTGAGCCTTGACACCTATATGATGTAAGGAAAGAACCAACTCCCAAGAGTTGATCTCTGCATGTGTATACACCTACACACAGAGGCACACAAGATAAACAAATAAACAACATCAAAACAACAAATGTTTTTAAGAATGAGTGTGTCAGTGGTAAAATCGTAGCACTTACATCTTGGGAGTAACCAATGGCTGGATGTCTAGTTGGACTTAAAACCCACTCAACATACCTTCTACCATAGACCTAGTCAATTACCAACAGCTGGAGATGTCATAGGTTAAGAGGAGAAAGTATGTCTGTCAGTTTCCTAAACTAATACAATTTCTGTTTTCTTTTACCCACATGAGTATAGCTCTGACCACCCTCACCCCATCAAAGAAGCTTCTTTTTGCTACATGTGGAGTAGGTTGCAGAGACCCACAACTGGTCAAAATAAAAATAAGTGTTCTTAAGATGCCCAACTCCAACTGTTACTGGCAATTCCACCCCTACCATTAAAGCTCAGGGAAAATCACAGAAGAGAAGGAGAAAATATTGTAAGAGCCTGAGGCTCAGGATGCCTGTGGAGAGGGTGCACACTCCAGACCAAACACAGAAAAATGCAGAAGCTACCAGAAAATTTTAAATGAGCATATAGACAGTGAGCGGAGGGTTGATCAGGAAATTTTTGAAGGCCAACAGCTAGCTAAAGTCCATAAGGGTCACCAGGACATCTGGGCTGATGTCTCCTGGCATGTCATTGAGAGAAATACCCTAGTGTATCAGGTGACAGTCTGAAGAAGGCAGCTAGACAGAGACCAAATGCGATGGCCTCCTAGGCAGAAGCTTCAGAGGACCCAATCTCAGTGCAACAGGAATTTTGGCTAATGTAGGGGAAAGGGTAGGGGAGGGAAGGGACATGTGTTTCCTGGCAAACATTCTGCTCACAGCCCAGGTCATTCACAAAGAGTGATAAGGTGCCTATCTCAAGGTTATCCTCAGCACACAAAGCTCATGCTCTCCCTGTGTGGAGTCAGTTCACATTGTCACTGCTTATTATTATCAATTTGCCCTTTGTAGTGCATCTGTGTGACTCCTGTCCACAGTGTAATCTGTGGACATTATTGCTTGCCAGTCATCAAAGTGTTTTTAAGATCCTGAAACCTCTATTTCCTTCTCTGTAAAAGGCAGGCAACAATGCGGTGTAGTTCACAGGCAATGAAGACTCAGAACAAGCCTCCTGGGACAGTGAGGACAGAGTATTTCTTACAGGCCAGGCAGTGTTCTGTTCTTGCACTCAGCCCGTCAACTCTCACACACCTGTGTAGATCTGTGATTCTCCCCTTCATGCATGTAAGGAAGCAGGCCCAGAGAAGTTATGGAACGTGCCCAGACTTACTCAGGTGGCAAAGCTGACCCTGGGACTCACTGTGTGTCCCAGAGCTCCTTCTGCCTCTGTCACTTCAGATTCCTGTGTAAAGTTAGCGTGAATGGGATTTCTCCTTAAACGGCCTGTACTGTTTTCCCTCTTTTCTGGGCAAAGAAACATTTCATAATACTTTTTTTTTCTTTTTTAAAGTCTGTAATGCATTTTATTATAAAATACTGAGTGGATGAGACATACAAGAATTGTGAACCTATAAACCTGATTGGATATGGTAAGCAAGTGTAGTTACTAGAGTAGAAGGGAAATTTCTGATCCCAGACTATTAAATCAAACCTAATCGTAAAAGAGTTGTAGTCTATTCCTGTTGGAATTAGAGCTCTTCATCTTTTAAATGCCCTGCCTACGCATTAAAATACATGGCCATCGACATTCTGAAACAGTTGTTACATTTATTATTGTTTTTGAAAATTATCACTAAGTAATATGACTGGTTCTCATAAACTGGAAGTAGAGAGAGGTGGGAGAGAAGAGAGAGGAATTTTCATGGTAGAGTACAAGGCTTCTTCAAAAATAACCCCAAATGAGAGGAAGGATCTCCTTCTCTTCCCTGTCCTCCTTTACTTCCCCCTCCTCCTCCCCCTCCTCCTTCCCCTCCTCCTCTTCCTTTCCTCTCTAACTCCCTCCCCTTCTACTTCTTCCCCCTCCTCCTCCCCCTACTCATTCTTTTTCTTTCAGGAACAAGTGTTCTCAAGCCATTCTTCTTGGGAAAGGTCATTCCTTAAATGGTGTGTACATGGTTGGATAGTTAAAGCGACCTTCCAAAAATGAGTCATTTTTTCTTTTCTTAATAACAACTCAGGCCTCAAATGGAGGAATCAAATCTTCATTATTGAAAAAGAAAAACAAACTAAAAAACAGACAAACAAAACAATTGGATTTCAAAATTAAGACAATGTTCTGGGTGATCCTGGTTTCAATATTTTATTTAACTCTCTTATGGAAGACTAAAAAGCTACTATTTTTTTCTTTTTTATATTAATTATACTTTATTCACTTTGTATCCCAGCTGTAGCACCCTCCCTCTCTCCCTCCCAATCCCACTCCCCCTCATCTCTTCCCATGCCCCTCTCCAAGTTCACTGATAAGGGAGGTCCTTTTCCCCTTCCATCTGACCCTAGCTTATCAAGTCTTAACAAGGCTGGCTGCATTGTCCTTCTCTGTGGCCTAGCAAGTCGTCTCCCCCCTCAGGAGGAGGTAGTCAAAGAGCCAGCCATTGAGTTCATGTCTGAGACATTCACTGTTCCCATTACTAGGGAACTCACTTGGATACTGAGCTTCCCTGTGCTACATCAGAATGGGGGTTCTAGGTAATATCCATGAATGGTGCTTGGTTATCAGTCTCAGAAAAGACCCCTGTGCCCAGATTTTTGGTTCTCTTGTTCTCCTTGTGTAGCTCCTGTCCTCTTCAGGTCTTACTATCTCCCTGTTCTTTCCTAAGGTTCTCTGCACTCTGTCCAAAGTTTGGTTATAGGTCTCAGCATCTGCTTTGATACAATGTTGGGTTGAGTCTTTCAGAGGCCCTCTGTGAAATGCTACTGTCCTGTTTCCTGTTTTCTCCTTCCAATGTCCATCCTGTTTGTCTTTCTAAATGAGGATTGATCGTCCTACCCAGGGTCTTCATTCTTGCTTGGTTTCTTTATGTGTACAGATTTGTGTAGGTTTATCCTATATTATATGTCTAGTATCCACTTATAAGTGAGTATATACTGTGTCTTTCTGCTTATGGGATACCTCACTGAGGATGATCTAAAAAGCTATCATTATCCTCTAATCCTGATAATACTTTTTAAGATTTATTCTTTTACTTTATGTATATGACTATCAAGCCTACAGGTATGTATGTGTTCCACATGTGTGCCTTGTACCTGCAAATGCCAAAAGAAGGCACAGATTCCCTTGAACTGGAATACAGTTTTTAACTGCTGCATGTGCACTGGAAACTGAACCCAGGTTGTCTGCAAGAGCAGCAGGTATTCTTAAGTACAGAGTTATCTCTGCAAGCCTTAGGCAATACTTTAAAAAATGCTTAAGGGCTAAAATTGTAGGTCAGTTGGCAAAGTGTTTGCCTAGCATGTGAGAAGTACTCGGTCCAGTTCCTAGCACTACATAAACCCACTGCAGTCTCTCTCTCTCTCTCTCTCTCTCTCTCTCTCTCTCTCTCTCTCTCTCTCTCTCTCTCTCTCTCTCTCTCTCTCTCTCTCTCTCTCACACACACACACACACACACACAAACACACAGACACACACACACACACACACAGCATCACTTCAGAGGTAGAGGTGACTGGATCAGATATTCAGTTATGCTTAGCAACACAGTGAACACAGTGGACTGAGGCAATCCCAGACTACTTGAGACATTGTCTTTAGAAAACATTTCTGCAACAAGATAGACAAGCCCCTAGCCAAACTAACAAAAAGGCAGAGAAAAAGGTTCCAAATCAGCAAAATCAGAAACAAAAAGGGGGACATAACAACAGACACTGAGGAAATCCAAACAATCATTAGGTCTTACTACCAAAGCCTATATGCCACAAAATTTGAAAATCTAAATGAAATGGAGAATTTTCTTGAGAGATTCCACCTACCTAAATTAAGCGAAGATCAGATAGGAAGATTGAATAGACCTATATCCCCCAAGGAAATAGAAGAAGTCATCAACAGCCTCCCTACCAAAAAAAGCCCTGGGCCAGATGTTTTTAGTGCAGAATTCTACCAGACCTTCAAAGAAGTCCTAACACCAATTCTCTATAAAGTGTTCCACAAAATAGAAATAGAAGGAAGATTACCGAACTCTTTCTATGAAGCCACAGTCAC
>CM053765.1:51499540-51516942 GCA_028658305.1 Pachyuromys duprasi | reverse complement strand
TGGGGGAGTCAATGTAGCGATGTATCAGAGCAGATATTAAGACTCGCGATCAAGACTTTGGCAGAGGACGAGAAGTAATGATAGATCTGGGGGAGGTTGTTGAGACTTGGGGAGAACAAGAGCTCCACAAAGACCAAACTGAGCAGGGCATAGGGGTCTTGTATGAGACGGTTTCTACAATCATAGACCATGTGTGGATATGGCCTGGAACCCCCGCTCAGATGGGGCCCATGATTGCTCGTTGTCGGACTGAAGACCCTAGTGAGGGAAACAGGGACTGTTTCAGTCATGATCTTGATGGCTGACTCTTTGACCCTCCCCCATACAAGCCGGGGAGTGACAGACTGGCTAGATCCCAGGGGAGGGGATTGCAGCCAGCCCTGAGGAGACAGGATGAACTGGGTTTGGATGGAAGGGGAGGAGGTCCTCCCCTGTTGTGGACTTGGAGGAGGCGGGGAGGAGGGAGATGAGGGAGGGAGTGGTAGGGTGGGAGGGAATGAGGGAGGAGGCTATGCCTGGGATGCAAAGTACCTAACCTGTGATTGATACAAAAATAAATTAAAAAAAAAAGAATACAAGTACTGCAATGTAGAGGTGTGTCATTTATAGCAATGGAGACAATAGAAAAAAGGGGACATTAAAGTAAATCAAGAGTCTTATTGAAACATGTTCAGTTTACAAGGAACATTAGCTGTCTAATGGTACATACTGTTTCTAATGGTTCATGTTCTGTTTCTCTATTTGACATTTAATGGGTGCTTTTCCATTCTAAAATATACATGATGCTGAAAAGATGGCCCAGCTATAAACAGCAATTATTTTTCTTGCAGAAGATCCCGGTCTGATTCTCAGTACCCACATGATGGCCCGTAACAATCTACAACTCCAGTCCCAGGGGACCCAATGCCCTCTTCTGACTTCTGTGGAAACTACACACACATGTGTGCACAGATATATATGCTCACAAACCACTCACATAAAACTAAATAAATAAATAAAATAAAAATATACATTCTGGACAAATGTGATGGTCCATCTGTAATTCTAACACACAGCACACTGAGGAAGGAAGATTGCCATGAATTCAAAGACAGCCTGGGCTAAAAAGTGAGACCCTATTCAAAAATAAAGAACAACAGAGAAATATGTGTGTGTCTACATGGTGTTCTCAAAAATAGAAACCTAGGTTAAAAATCCACAAATTTGATGTAACCATTTACCTATTGCTGAATATTCATTTATAATTTGTATAATTATAAGGAACTGTCAGCATAAATTCTCTTCATATATATTAATTAAAACACCTGATTATTTTATTACAATAATTCCTAAACATGTAAAGACTTGATCAAAGTATATGTACATTTTAATGCTTTTGATTAACACTGTCAATGTTTTTCTTCAGACAGATTATACCAATTTTCATAGCCAAAACTTTCCACTTCATATATTTTTCTTTTATAAAAATAAAGCCTTTTCCCTATTTGTAATATAATACAAAAATAGTAGCTAACCTTTATTGAGAAATTAATGCATAAAAAGCCCTATGGTTGGGCAAACATTACTTGAAGCTTTCACATTTTTTTTGAAAATTTAGATGCTGGACCTGATCTCCCAAAGGATAAAAGCATCAGCTCAGACAAGAGAAAGAAAGAAGACAAGGAGATGGGAATTAAAGTTTGGTTTTAGGCATGTGAATTTTGAGATAGTTATTCTTTTCTAAAAGTACTAAGTCTTATTTTTCTAAGTACCTTTAGAGTCATAGCAAAATAAAATAAAAGGTGCAGAGTTTCGGTGGTCATGGTGGTGCATGACTTTAATCCCAGCACTTGAGAAGCAGAGGCAGGAGAATCTCTGAGAGTCCAAGGCCAGTGTCATTGACACAGCAAGTTCCAGAACAGCTGGTTCTCCATAGAGAGGTTCTGTTTCAGAAATTACAATAATTTTTTTAGAAAAGGAAGAAAGGAAAGAAGGTAGGAAGGAAGTAAAGAAGGGAAAAAAATCCAAGCTTGGGCCTCGAGAAATGGCACAGCAGTTAAGAGGACTACATGTTCCTCTAGAGGACACAGGTTCAATTCCCAGAACATGGCAGCTTATGACAGTTCATAACTCCAAGGGATGCATGGCATGCGCATGGTGTACAGATATATGCATGTAGGCAAAATACCCATACATATAAAATTTTTAAAAATGTTAAGAAAGAGAAAAAAAAAGGAAGGAAGGAAAGAAGAAACTGAAGCTTACAAAGAGCTAAGTAAACTTCCAAGTGACCCTCAGATATTGTCAGAGCTAAGATTTGAATCCAAGTTATTCATGTTTTACACCCTCTTTCAACCAAAAAAAATCATAACCCTATGGTGATTTAACTAACTGATAACTAATTAACAATTAGTGCTTTGTAGTGGTGTAGTATTTGTTACATTGTATTCAATTTTTTTGTCTTCAACCTAATGCAACTTACCTAAGAAAGCTGGCTTACAGTTCCAGAGGGAGAATTCTTAACAGCAGAGGAAGCACTACAGCAGACAGCAGGACAGCTGGCCAATCAGACTTCTCCTTGGACTTGGGTTAGGCCAACAGAAAGCCTGAATTAGCCAGTGGGCAACCACACTGGGTCTCAGGATCCCAGTGTAGCACTGAGCCTTTTTCAGCTTGAGCTTTTGAGCAAAAAAAAAAACCATATCCTGGGTTGATATACGTCAGCTAACAAGAACAATAAGCCAAAAGAAGAGCTACAGAAGCCAAAAAACAAGGTTAGTATATTTTGAGACTTTCCCAGAACTATAGATTTGATGCATTAGGGCTTTGTTTTAGTTTTGATAAGTGGTGCTATCTATGTGCTGAGTTTTAAAGCCTGAATGGCCTGTCTATCATGGAGTCAGTTGTGCCAAGATCTGAGGGCCTACTAAGGTCTGGGTCCCTATTACACTTTTCACCCACACATATGTAACAGAGAGGGCAAACTGGAAGGGGGCAAGGCCATAAGCTCATAAAGCCCACCCTAGTGACATAGTCCTCCAACAAGCTGTACTTCACAGAAGTTGCATAACCTTCCTGAATGAAATCACAAAGTAGGAGTCAAATGTTCAAATGTCTGAGCCTGTCAGTTATGTTTCTCATTCAAACCTCCAAATGTTTTTTTAGTCACTTGCAGTTAATATTTCATTCATGCATCGTTCTATTTCATGACAGACAGCATTGAGTGAAGACAGTCACAGACACTCACATGATGGATATTACAATCCATAGCAAGAAAGGTGGCAAACTCAAGTTACAGAAGAAAACTCAACCAATACCAAGGAAAACTTGTTTGGTTTTAAGTGTTTTGTTGGTGGTGGTGTTTGTGTTTGTTTGCTTGTTTGTTTGTTCTCTTCTTAATCCATCCCTGGTAGTAGCAATTTTGAAAGTTAAGTCAGTACTGCAGTGTGAAAGGCCCAATGCTAGGTCCTATCGTAGGTTGAGGAGCCTTAATCTAAACCTGTGGCTCAGCTAAAAACTTCACTCCTGCGGCCCAACAATCACCATTGAGTTTCAGGGCTGACACAGGGTTGTGCATTCTTGTGAGGTGGTACACAATGCTGTGATTTCCTAGGCTGCAAGAAGATTAAAATACAGGAATGAGAGAAGTGGGAAATAGTAAGATATGAACAGGACAGGAGCTCCACAAGGAGAGTAACAGAACCAAAAAATCTGAGCACAGGGGTCTTTCCTGAGACTGATATTCCAACCAAGGACCATGCATGGAGATAACCTAGACCCCTGCACAGATGCCCACAGCAGTTCGGTGTCCAAGTCCGTTCCATAGAAATGGGAACAGGGGCTGTCTCTGACATGAACTGATTGGCCTGCTCTTTGATCATCTCCCCTTGAATGGGGAGCAGCCTTACCAGGCAACAGAGGAAGACAATACCACCACTCCTGATGAGAACTAATAGACTAGGATTAGAAGAAAGGAAAAGAAGACTCCCCCTATCAGTTGACTTGGGGAGGGGCATGCATGGAGAAGGGGGAGGGAGGGGTTGGGAGAGGAGGGAGGAGGGAGCTACAGGGGGGATACGAAGTGAATAAAGTGTAATTACTAAAAAAAAAAATTCTCCTAGCTTCTCTTCCTGGCAGAACCTTCACCAATGTCACTCATGGTACATATTGTGAGGGTAGGGAAAACAGAGTCTACCAATCACCTTACCAAAAAAATCCTTTAGACAAGAGACTCATTCCAACAGGCCCCTCACTGGCAGGATCTTCGGTTTCTACAACCTAAAGGAGCAGCATCTCGTAGAGAGGAAAATTGATAAAGTTATGAGCAAAGTGACTCTTGATCCATTCCATCATCAGAAAACTGATATTATATGCAACTAAGAAAGAAAGATTAGCATGGAAGATGTTAGGTGAACAGACAACTAGAAAGATGCATCCATAGCTGAACTGTATGTTCCATACCTGAGAATATTTGCTCAAATACACTGATGTGTTATTCTTGTCAGAAACCCAGTGTACAAAGCTGCCATTTCACCTGATTACAGTTTCCTACATATTGTATGTACTGTTATTAATGAATGTAATGTGTAAAGAAGCTCATTAAAAGCATTGATCCAATCATTCTCATTGACTGCTTGACTCATGCTAAGGACCTCCCCAATCATTATTTTACACAGATCTCTGAATAATTAGGTAAAGATTATGGCTCCCAGAATAAACACAACTAGATGCATAACCTCTCTTACAGAATGCTGGTGGGTATAGTTCTCCTGCACATGTTCCATCATTCTTTCCTATTTATTGTTTTACTTTGTCCTTTCAATAGCAGTAGGATTATTGAGAAAATACGTTCAAAAAACACAGCCTAGTAGGGACAGATAACCACCAGTAAGGCCTTGGGTCCCTACTAAACCCCTAACCCAGTCTTATTTCACTTTATCAGGCTTTTATACACTATCATTCTTTCAAAGTATATCCTTTTAATTTTCATTTTTTATTTTTTATATTAATTACAGTTTATTCACTTTGTATCCCAGCTGTAGCCCCCTCCCTCATTCTTTCCCAATACCACCCTCCCTCCATCTTCTCCCATGTCCCTCTCCAAGTCCACTGAGTATATCTTTTTAAACAGGGAACAGGACAGAAGCGTACCACAGACAGCCTCTAAGAGACTCTACCCAGCAGGGTATAAAGCAGAGGCTGAGACTCACAGACAAATTCTGGGCAGAGTGCATGGAATCTTATGAAAGAAGGGGGAGATATACAGACATGAAGGGATCTAGAACTCCACAAGGAGAATAACAAAACCAAAAAATTATAGCCCAGGAATCTTTTCTGAGAATGATACTCCAACCAAAGACCATTCATGGTGATAACCTAGAACCCCTGAACAGATGTAGTCCATAGCAACTCACTTTCCAAGTGGGTTTCCTAGTAAGGGGAAGAGGAGCTATCTCTGACATAAACTCAGTGGGTGGCTCTTTGCTCACCAACCCCTGAGGGGGAGAGCAGCTTTACCAGGCCACAGAGAAAGACAATGTAACCAGTCCTGATGAGATCTGATATGCTAGGGTCAGATGGAAGGGGAGGAGGACCTCCCTTATCAGTGGACTGGGGGAAGGGCATGGAAGGAAAAGAGCAAGGGAGAGCAGGATTGGGAGGGAATGAAGAAATCATGAAATTCTCAGGTAAATGGTGGGACCTGGAAACGATCATCCTGAGTGAGATATCCCAAAAGCAGAAAGACATACATGGTATGTACTCAATTAGATAGACCTATAAGATAGGATAAACATACTGAAATCTATACACCTAAAGAAGATAAAGAAGAAAGAGGACCTGGGGTGAGATGATCAATCCTCACTTAGAAAGTCAAATGGCATGGACATTGGATGTAGGAGAAAACAAGTAGCAGGACAAGAGCCAACCACAGAGGGCCTCAGAAAGACTCTACCTAGCAGGGTATCAAAGCAAATATTAAGACACATAACCTAACCTTTGGCAGAATGCAGGGAATCATATGAAAGAAGGGTGCGTTAGTAAGACCTGGAGAGGACAGGAGCTCCACAAGGACCAAATATATCAGGGCACAGGAGTCTTTTATGAGACTGTTTCTCCAACCAAGGACCATATAGACCATAGAACCCCTGCTTGAATGTAGCAAATGGTAGCTCAGTATCCAAGTGTGTACGCTAGTAAGGGGAACAGGGACTATTTTGGACATGAACTCAATGGCTGGCTCTTCAATACCCACCCCCTGAGGGAGGAGCAACCTTGCTAGGCCACAGAAGAGAACATTGCACCCATTCCTGATAATCTAGAGTTAGATGGAAGGGGATGAGGTCCTCCTTATCAGTGGACTTGGAAAGGGGCAGGGAGGAGTTGAGGGAGGGATGGGGGAGATAGGAAGGGAATGCAGGAAGGGGCTACAGCTGGGATACAAAGTACATAACCTGTGATTAATATAAAATAAAATAAAAATGTTTTTAAAAATACCAGAAAAAAATCGCTAAGCCAGGGCACCATGATGCAAATCTGACTCTGATAAAAGCTTTGACTCACCCAAGAATTTGCAGATACTAGCTGCCAAATACAGTACACAGTTGCAGAGATAAGTAGATTCACCTGTCTCAGAGACAGTGTCTAGTGGCTGTAGAAAATATGAGCTGAACATAATACATTTGCATTTTTAAGTTATTTACTAAGTACATGAGAATAAATTCATTACCATTTAAATATTTTAAAAGAATAATGCATGAACCTGTACCCTTGAATCTATTTCATCCATCCTATAAAAGTCGTCGGTAGAGATAACAATAAGATGATGATAATAATAGTAAATACTAATGTTGCCACACACTGGGCACTTCTCATGAAGAGTAAGTATCTCAGTTAGTTTTATGTCAACTTGACATCGCTTGAGTCATCTGAAAGGAGGCGACCTCAAAACAGAAACTAGGTCCATAATAAGATTATTCTGTGGACAAGCCTATAAGGCATTTTACTTATTATTGATTAATGTGTGAGGACCCAGTCCACTGTGGGTGGGACTCCCCCTTAGGCTGGTGGTCCTGGGTTCCATAAAAAAGCAGCCTAAATGAGACTGGAGAAACAAGCCAATTAGCAGCATCCCTCCATGGTCTCTGCATCAGTTTTTGCTTCAGGTTCCCTCCCTTTCTTATTTCCTGCCTTAGCTTCCGTAAGTGGACTATGGTTCAAGATATGTAAGCTAAATAAACCCTTTCTCCCCCAAGTTGCTTTTGGTTAAGGTGTTTCATCACAGAAATAATGATACAAACTAAGACAATAAGGAAATAACAGCAACAACAGAACTAACTACTTTTACTGAACACATTAGGCACCAGCCTGTTTCCAGGTACTTTGTGATGGCTCCTTCTGCTCTCAGGAACTCTCAGTAAGATTCTGGTACTATAATAGTCCCCGCTTGTCCCCAGTTTTGCTTTTGGTTTTGCTTACCTGCATTCAACCACTGCTGAAAAATATAAGTACAGGAAATGCACAAAATGAAATCTCATGTTGTCCTGCTCCATCCTTCCTGGAGCATTTCCTTCCATTGCCAACATGCACAGGACACACTGTCCTCATTAGTCACTCAGTAGCCAATCAGACAGTACTTGCTGTAGAATGAAAGGGTTCATTACTACATCACCAATGCTTCCTTGTCACTTCACCTTATCATTTGGTCCTCTCTCATCACCATAGCTTAGCAACAGTGTGCTTGCATTGTTCCTAGCATCTTAAGAAAATCAAAAGCATTCTGTCTAATATATTGTTGATACTGTATGTTTGGGGGCTGAGGGAATAAAGAGCTCAATGATAGAGTACTTACCTAGTGCTAATGAGGCCCTACATTCAATCCACAGTGTGGGAAATTTTAAAAATACATGCTGTGTCAGAATTTAAAGTATCATTATAAAACCCATCACTTTGCACAATCAAAATACACTAATAATTTTTCTTTTAAAAAAGAATCGGGGGAAAAGATAACTTCAATATCTCGAGAAAGAATAAAATGCTCATACTCAACTGCTGAAGATAACATCACTGATTATTAACATGAAGTTATGCTCACAGTTTATTCTTCTTCTAAACAGCAATGGTACTATCCACTTAGGTGAAATTTATATCCGCCTCCGGATATAATCCCACTGGAAGATATATGAACTTCAGCATATGAGCCTGACAGGGGCCCAATTCAGATCATAAAATTCATACAAGGTTCCAATCTCCAAGGTGTTGCTTTCTTTACCGAGATTTCCCTATTAGCCTTCCATACTCCACTCTAGTACTTCCTTTTTATTAAAGAACCTTTTAGATGTGGTGCCCATGACAATAAATGCAGCAGTTAGGAGGGAGGCAGAGGCAGGCAAACCTCTGCTCTTCTGAGGATAGCCTGGTCTACATAGCAAGCTCCAGGCTAGCCAGGGGCACATAGTGAGATACAGTCAAAGAAGAAATTAACAAAAAGAGGGAGAAAGAGAGGAAGAGAGAGAGTGCTCATTTTCTAGCACCTATATTGGGAAGTCCAAGAACTCCTATAACTCCAGCATCTGAGGATCTGTCATGATTTTCTAGCCTCTGAAGGGACCCTCTCTCACACACACACACAGAGAGAGAGAGAGAGAGAGAGAGAGAGAGAGAGAAGAGAGAGAAATAACAGGCTACAATGTCTTCCTATGCGGCCTAGCAAGGCTGCTCCTCCTTCAGGGGGTGGGGGGATGTCAGACAGACAGCCATTGAGTTCATGTCAGAAATAGTCCCTGTTCCCCTTACTAGGAAACCCACTTGGATACTGAGCTATCATGGGCTATATCCAAGCAGGTGTTCTAGGTTATATCCATACATGGTCCTTGGTTGGAGATACAAAGAAATCATGAAATTTGCAGACAAATGGTGGGATCTAGAAGAGATCATCCTGAGTGAGGTATCCCAGAAACAGAAAAACACACATAGCATATACTCACTTATCAGTGGGTACTAGACCTATAACATAGGATAAATGTACTAAAATCTGTACACCTAAAGAAGATAAACAAGAAAGAGGACCCAGAGTAAGATGCTCAATCCTCACTTAGAAAGACAAATGGGATAGACATTGGAAATATGAGAAAACAAGTAACAGGACAGGAGCCTGCCACAGAGGGCCCCTGAAAGACTCTTCCTAGCAGTGTATCAAAGCAGATGCTATGACTCATAACCAAAACATGGGAGTGCAGGGAATCATATGAAAGAAGGGGGAGTTAGTATGACCTGGAGAAGACAGGCGCTCCACAAGAACCAAATATATTTGGGCCCAGGGGGCTTTTCTGAGACTGTTTTTCTAATCAAGGACCATGATTGGATATAACCTAGAACCCTTGCCCAGCTATAGCCCATCGCAGCTCATTATCCAAGTGGGTTCCCTAATAGGGGAACAGGGACTGTTTCAGACATGAACCCAATGGCTGGTTCTTTGACCTCCTTCTACCTCCCCCGCTCCACCCCCAAGGTAGGAGCAGCCTTGCTAGACCACAGAGGAGGACACTGTAGCCAGCCCTGAAGAGACCTGATAAGCTAGGATCAGATGGAAGAGGAGGAGGACCTCCCCCACTAGTGGACTTAGAGAGGGGCAGGAAGGAGATGAGGGAGGGAGTGTGGGATTGGGAGGAAATGAGAGAGGGGGCTACAGCTGGGATACAAAGTAAATAAACTGTAATTAATATAAAAAAATGTTTTAAAAGGCTTTTATTAAGTATTGCAACACATACCTGCAAGGTCATCTCTTGGGAGTCAGAGATAAAAGAAGCGTAAGTTTACAGCTGCCTGGACTACATGGAAGTAATTTGTCTCAAAAATAAAAGAGCCTAATAAAATTGATGCCTAGAACCAGCATAGTGAAAGAACCAAACCAACTCTTGTAAACTGTCTTGTGACTCACTTTTATGTGTGACTTTATTGCATATGTGTGCACACAACACACACTCACACACATACACACACACACAAGAAAACAGAAATCTTCCTTAATCTCGGCCAGAATAATGTTTCCACTGTTATATTTATTCCCTTACCATATGTCTCAGTCCGAACATGCAGAAGCAGTCATAATTCTGTCACCATGCTGACCTGTTAGACCTAGATAGTCTTATCTGTCATATTTGCTGCTTTTGTCACTAATCTCAGTAGCTATTCAATGCATGAGAATAAACAAAATTTCTTTTTTCTGCTAATTATATTTCATGATTTCCCATCATTAACTTTCTCATTCATCTTAAACTTTCGTTGGTTCATCTTTTTCTTTTCCATATCATCATTTAATATTTTCAAACCCCATCCAGGTATAATTTTTTCAGTTCTCCCTTCCTGTGCAGACAAATACTGAAAGCATCAAGTAGGCCTGTTTTATTCATTTATTTTGTGTGTATCTAATATATGCATGTGTGTGCACATCTGTATGCAGGTACACCAGTGGAGAGCAGAAGCTGATGTTGAGCATCTCTGTCTATCCATTTCCACCTCATGTTTTGAACCTAAAACTCACTGTTTTGGCTATGCTGGATGACCAACAACCCCCTAAGACCTATCTGCCTCTGCCACCACCCAGCTCTGGAACTACAGACTTAACTGCCACACCCAAATTTTCATGGATGTTGGGGATCATAATCCAGGTCACCATGCATTTGCAGAAGTCACATTGCCCACTGAGCCAACTCCTCATCCACTAAAGTTATACCTTCATTCTAACAATCCCAAAGTCTGTCTGTGTCACATAGCTCCCTGTTGAGTGTCAGGTCTACACAAATCCCAAGAGCAACTACCTATCAGTATAAAACCTGCTCTACATCAAATCCACCCCCAATTCTATAGATGAGACCTTTCCCTTTCTAATACTTTCTTTATTGAACCAAGATACTACATGCCAGGTTGAAGGTACCACTGAAAGTGGGAATGAGGACAAGATAAAGGTGAATGATGGGATGATGAGGATGTTTATAATAGTGAAAATGATGACAGCAGCAACAGTAACACAGTGAATGGCATAGTTATTTTGCCAGGTTGTGGGCCATAGCCTAATCCTACTACTCCTATGCACTCTCCTCTTAATACTGCCAAACTAACCCCCACTCCCCCAAACAAAACTGACATTACCCATTCTGTCTCTTTCTATCCTCTCCTCTCCATGTTGTCACCCTCCATCTCCCAAACTTGTTTAATACACACTAATTCTTAAAAGTTCAACTTATCTCCGTGTGTGGTCCTTGATTGGTGTATCAGTCTCAGAAAAGATCCCTGGGCCAAGATTTTTTAGTTCTGTTACTCTCCTTGTAGAGCTTCTGCCCCTTCCAGGTCCTTCTATTTCCTCCTTCTTTCATAAGATTCCCTGCACTCTGCCCAAACTTTGGCTATGACTCTCAGCATCTACTTTAACACTTTGCTGGGTATAGTCTTTTCAAAGGTCTTCTGTGGAACGTTCCTGTCCCGTTCCCTGTTTTCTCTCTCTTGCGATGTCCATCCCCTTTGCCTTTCTGAATGAAGATTGAGCATCTTATCCAGGGTCCTCCGTATTGCTTAGCTTCTTTAGGTGTACAGAGTTTTGTATGTTTATCCTATACTATACGACTAATTTCCACTTATAAGTGAGTATATACCATGTATGTCTTTCTGCTTCTGGGATACCTCACTTCGGATGATCTTTTCCCATGATTTGCCTGCAAATTTCATGATTTCCTTGTTTTTAATTGTTGCATAGTATTCCAATCAAGGACTATTCATGGAGATAACCTAGAATCCCTGAACATATGTAGCCCATGGCAGCTCAGTCTCCAACTAGATACCTTAGTAAGGGGAGCAGGGACTGTCTCTGATATGAACTCAGTGGCTGGTTTTTTGATCACCTTCCCCTGGCGGGGGTGGGGGGTACAGCCACACCAAGCCACAGAGGAGTACAATGCAGCCAGTTCTTCTGCGACCTCATAAGCTAGGGTCAGATGGAAGGGAAAGAGGTCCTCCCCTATCAATAGACTGGTAGAGGGGCAGGAGAAGAGAAGACAGAGGGAGAATGGGATTACAAAGGGATGAGGGAGGGGTTACAGCTGGGATACAAAATGAATAAATTGTAATAGATAAACATTTTTAATAAGGTCATCTTAATCAGACTACTGAAATGGTTCAAAGGTTAAGAGCAGGTACAGAATACTCTTGGATCAAAGGTGTGTGATAGGGTTCAACCACACCAAACAAGAAACAGGGTTTTATAGTTCAAAATTGGAGTTCACAATGGGATCAAATATTCCTGCAACAACTTTCCGCCTTATTCTTTTTATTTTTATATTAATTACAGTTTATTCACTTTGTATCCCAGCTGTAGTCCCCTACCTCCTCCTCTCCCAATTTCACCCTCCCTCATCTCCTCCTATGCTCTTCTCTAAGTACAAGGATAGGGGAGGTCCTCCTCCAATTCCATCTGAGCTTAGCTTGTCAGGTCTCATTCGAACTGGCTGCATTGTCTTCCTCTACACCTTTAATCCAAGAGCTTTCTATAGACTGGGTTTAACAAAGTTAACCATAGGTCAAAAGGTAGAGCAAGAAACCAGGTGACAGGGATTAAAGAGTAGGAGGAACTTTGAGTTGAGGTGTATTTAAGACAGAGTGGAGTAGTAGAAAACAAGCTTTTCACTTTAAGCTCTGGCTTTAGCTTAGGCTTCAGCTCCTCAACTCATGGCTTTTGGGGCTTTGAGCTAGCAATTCTTTGGCCTTGGGTTTTTTTCCCCCTTTTCCTCCTGGACTGTCAGTTGAGCTAGTGAGCCTTTTGGGTTTTTCCATATGGACATAAGCTGAAAAGGAAAGTCAGCTGGGTGCTTTTTCTGCCTCTCTGAACCTTCAAGTTTTCACCCCCACTCCCCAACCCCAAAAAAGAGCAAGTATTACTCTTGCTGAAGACCCAACTTTGGTTATCAGCATTCAAATTAGATGGTTCACAACTACCTCCAGCTCCAGGGAATATGGTATCCTCTTTTTGCTTCTAGGGGCACCTTCATTCACATTCACATATACATAATTTAAAATAAATTAATTCTTTTAATAAGCTTAAATCAACACCTCTGGTAAAGAGTTCAAGAGATTCTATGTTCCAGTGGGATTAGGCTTGTCTTGGGATAAGGTTTGGAACACCAAACTAAAGATTTTTTTTCTCTTGGCTTTCTGTACTTTTCTCCTTCACAACTATACCAATGGTTTTCTTTTCCCATGAAAAATCACACACACACACACACACACACACACACACACACCATGAACTAAGAAGTCGTTTACACCTATGAAGAGAAATTGAATATAATATTGCTTCCCCAATTACTAGTCCAAGTTATTTAGAGTACATATAATATAGAGTACAATCTCAATTTTTAAAAATATAAAATGGCATATTAAGTCATATTAGGTATCATTTTCTTATGTAGAATTGATAGCAACCATCCTATATAACACCTTCTGGAAAAAATGCAGAAATGGGTGACTCCCATGAGCTATTCTATAGCACTTAAATGTCTTCAGACTGTCAGAGCACAGCTAATCTTGAAGTAAATTTGAAAGCAATAAAACAGCTAATAGAATTGCAAGGTGCTCAGGTTCAGGTTATATCCTGCAGACCAAATCAATTATATGCAAACTACAGTACATTTGTGAGGACTACCATAGATACCGGTGACTCATGAGCTCTTGAACCATTTCAAGTTGCTAAACACTTAATGATGGAACAGATCACCAACACCAAGAACATAATCAATACAACGACACAGAAGCTGGGTTTATTACATTTCAAAGTAGCTAAGTTTAAACAGATTACAAGATAATACAAAACGTATTGATGAATGGACACAGAAGAACCCCTTAACAAATGGGATGAAACATTGCCTCAGAAGAAACTCTTAACAACTGGGGTGAAACACTGTCTCACCAACAAGAACAGATTTTGATTGAATGTGTCTCTAAACTCAAGGATTTCCCTAGACCTAAGAGCTGAGAGTTACTTAAAAATAAAAACAGCCCACACTGGCAAGGAATTTGGCAGGTATAGGTTCTGTTTGACTAGGATTCCAAGCTGACCAGTCATCAGTCCACAAGCAGCTTGATTATAAATTCTCCCCATCCCAAGAAATAGCTATACAATTGTCAGGGGTGTTAGTGTGGGATTGTAATCATCCCCCAAATTATTCTGTAAACAGTTATTTACTAATAGACTAACAACTTGATTTTTAAATCTTTTTTCTGCCATCTACTTTCAAAATTGTGATTGAGTGCATTTAGCCTAAATCATCCTTTACAAACTAATTTTCTAAGACAAAAGAAAACTAAGAGGCTGTGTTGCAGAGAGCAACAGATTGCAACTGTGATGACTCAAGCAGGTCAAAATATATCCCTTCTGGGAGCAGAATGTGTAAATATTCCCTCAACCTTCATGTGTGGAAGAACTTGTGCTGTACATTACCTTCCCACATAGAGTAAAGAAACACAGAGATATAGGAGAATTAAGTATAAAAAGGACAAAATTTATATTTTTATACTGCTGACAGTAAGCCTCATTGCTTTAGAGTTGCAATAGATATGCCTTGAATCACAAATTCTAATACCAAATAACTTTGATTTGCATCATGAACTATAGATTTTCAAGAATCTAGATGCACATCTTCTTGAGTGATAATATTACCTAGAAATACTACTGTATCTAATTTTAGCTGAAGAAACGAAAGTTCAAAAAACTAAGTGGTTTGCCCAAGGTCAATCAACCAGTTAGGAATAAACAATAGATTGACTACTAAATCTAGCAATTCTAGCAGTTTTCCCAATGTACATATTTCTAATATACATCTGTCACTACCTAAGTATATCTATACCCTATGAACCCACTTATTCCATAAACATTTCTTGAACTTCCACTAAGTTCTTAGTGCAATGTTGTGTACTGGTTACTCAAATAAAATCAAATAACCTTATTGACCCAGGAAGTCAGTAACATCATTAGCATTATCAATAGAGTCATTTTTATTAATGTACCATGTGCCAGATACCATTACAATCTCTGAAAGCATTAACTCAATTCAATCTCATAAAAAAAACTCTTTTATATTAGGTAGCATTAACACTGGCATTCCTATTTGTGTAACTGAAGGTTAACCAAACTATCCCGTAGACTGAGAAGTAGTAAAGAGTAACTTACTAGGACAACATTAGTGAATTTTCAACACAGTGATAGTTCTGCTGGAGTCTAAATCATGAACTGTGAAAGGTAGAAAGGAAAGCAAACATTTCCTCTCTGTGGAGGTTTGAATAAGAATGGCCCCCATAGGCTCATATATTTGAATGCTTGGTCATTGGGGAGAGGCACTACTTGAGATGGATTAAGAGGTGTGCACTTGGTAGAGGAAGTGAGTCGCTGAGGATGGCATTTGAGGTTTCAAAAGCCCAAGCCAGGCCAACTGACCCACCCCCAACCCCAACCTCCAACCCCCCCCCCACTGCCTCTCTCCCTCTCTCTGCCTATAGATCAGCATGTAGATCTCAGCAACTGCTCCAGCATCTGTCTGCATGCTGTCGTATTTCCCACCATGATGACAATTGACTAAACCTCCGAAACTGTAGGTCAGCTCCAATTAAGTGTGTTATAGAGTTGCCTTGGACATAGTGCCTCTTCACAGCAATAGAACAGTGACTATGAAAGATGCCAAGGCTGAGGAACTCTTGGATATATATTATGTGTTGCTTAGCCTCCCTATCTTGTGTTGTTCCTCTTGCTCAACCTAATCCATCATTCAAAACTTATTAAACTTATTAACCAGTTAAAACTAGTTAATCAGGGTTTTTTTGGAAAGATTAAAGAAGTTAAGAATGATTTCAAAATGTCTAAGAGGAACAAAGAGGATGGAGAAACTGAAACACTGAGGTGGGTGTTACTCCTTGAAGAGGAGGACAAAGGAAACCGTACATGTTAGTACATACATGTCCAGCCAAAGTTGTGCACATCACACAGGCAAGAAGATAAGCCCTTTGTCTAATTTGCATTAAAATAAATGCCATGGAAACTCTTAAATTGTTTAGTTGTAGGCATATTGAGGGATTTACTAGACAGCCAAGGAATTCGTCAAATAAGCAGTTGAATAAACAAATCTGGACACCCTTAAACAGTTCCAGAAAGACAATTGGGAAGTTGCCAGCTTCATTACACTATTTAAAGTCATGAGACTAGATGAGCTCATCAATACAGAAGGAACAAGAAGAGCATCACGTCCTGAGGTCTGCAGTGCCCACTACTGAGAGGTCAGATGGATGAGGAATAGCCAGCAAAGCCAACCAAGAAATAATGGATAGCAATGGGGAATTGAGAACATATCATGGAGAATAAAATCAGTGGGAGAAGGTCAAATTCAAATGATAGTGTTGGACTCCTGAGGTGGGGAGACCATCCGTTCCTCAGGATAGATGCCAGACCCCAATAACTCACAAAGACAAGGCTTGTTGCAAACAGCAAGAGGTGTTTACTAGTAGCCGGCATGCCGGGGCTCTGCACACAGCTCCCACACAAGGGGGTGGTACAGAGCGCCCAGCAACGGAATCACAGAATTTATAAAAGCAAAAACCACAAAACAGGAGGGGGTCTAGGGGTAAGGGACTTTCCTAACAGGGCAGTCTGTGATTGGCTGTGCCCAGATGTGGTGACTAGGGGACAGTTAGAGACTGTATCCATAACTACAGAATGGCGTCTCTTAGAAATGTTTTGTATCAGATCTGGGTTTGGTATTGTATCAGATCCGGGTTTGGTAATGATTAAAGCTCATAAGTCTCAGTTCCCATGGTTAGTTCCCATGGTTAGGACCAAGTTAAAATTTGCCATCCTTACAATAGATGAGTTTTTAGTAATGCAGCAATCACTGCCAACTCTAACTATAGTAATTCTAATGAAGTAACTACAAGAAATACTGAACTAAATACTAAGAGAGGCTGAGAGGCAAATTGGAGACAGGAAGATAAGAACTCGGAAGTTCTGGTGTAAAGAAATGCCAGGAAATAGAGCACTTATTAGTACACCCAGTAACTGGTGTTTACTGGTATTGCTGTGTTTTTAAGTTGGGAGGAATGTGTGCATGGCTGGATGCGGTGGAAAAATGATGCAGTAGGGAGCAGAACGATAATGCAGAAGCAAGAAGAAAGTAGTGGAGCAACAGCCTTGAGTAGCCATTACAAGTGAGGTGACTGACCTCAGCTAAGAGTACAAACAGTTCCTCTGGAATAATAGACAAGGCAGAGTCCAGAGGCATGCAGGAGCACTGATGAGACCTGGAGCATGTCTGCAATTTTCTCAGATAATGGAAACGTAAGTCAGCACCTGAAAAAAATCAAAACTGAGAAATACCGTAAGAAGGATTGGCAAG
>CM053765.1:51477310-51499440 GCA_028658305.1 Pachyuromys duprasi | reverse complement strand
CTTTGCAGCCAGCCCTGAGGAGACAGGATAAGCTGGGGTTGGATGGAAGGGAAGGAGGTCCTCCCCTGTTGGTGGACTTGGAGGGGGCGGGGAAGAAGGAGATGAGGGAGGGAGTGGGAGGGTAGGAGGAAATGGGGGAGGGGGCTACGCCTGGGATTCAAAGTACCTAACCTGTGATTGAGATAAAAATAAATAAATTTTTTAAAAAAAGAAGGATTGGCAAGAAAATTAATATCTAAAAAAACACACAAAAGGATGAGTTGCCAAGGATGTTGAAAAATGGATTCAATCATACACTACTGCCAAACATGAAAGTTGGTAGGAACACTTGAAAAAAAATGCCTTTATTTTGTGATGGCAAAGATTCACACATCCCATAACCCAGCAAAGTCGTCTCTGGGGATTAATGTTATAAAACTGAGTGTGTGTGTGTGTGTGTGTGTGTGTGTGTGTGTGTGTAGGAGCGCATGTGAAACCTACCAGTCAAAACTCTACATGGCTCTTCACGGGAACTTATGTGTCTCTTCCCAGCTCAGAAACTCTCAGTTACTTCCTCCATTCTGCCCTGCTGAGCACCTAGTGAGGCTTCCTCAGGCTTGTTTAACTTTTGCTCTCCATCTTCCTGCCCCATATCATAGAGAGTTCTCTGTGCTTTGGGACAGTCCCATTTTAGACATGCCTCTCTGGTTTTGGTACCCCCCAGATCCATGCCCCAGACCTGCCCCATAGACTGCCACACCCTAATCTCTATGATCAGGGTCATTTGTAAGCTTTATCCTCCGGGCACGTCAGATCCTTACTTTTAAGATTTAATAAACCACTGAAGATATGGGAAATTCTGAAACAGTATATACCATTATCATTAATCCTGTCATTTTGCCTCATGCACTTTAAAGCTCCATTATCAGGCATGCATTTGTTATTGCCACGACTACTTTATATATCAGCCTTCTTTTGTTTGCTTGCTTTCTTGCTTGTTTGCTTAGGTTTCTTGTAGTGTTGGTTGTGGTGGTTTGTTCTGGGGATTGTTCTGTTTTGTTGTTTGAGTTTTGATTTTAGGGTCTTTCTATGTATCCCAGGCTAGCCTCAAGCTCAAGATCCTTCTGCCTCACCCTCCTAAATGCTTAGGTACACAGGAAAATGTCAACGCCTCCAGCTCTACTTAATCTATTCAATACAATGACATTTCCTTTGTGTCCTGTGGTAATGTTTGTCTCAGGGTTTTATTTGCCACTGTATCATTTTCCATCTGTTTATTCTTAACCTACACACCACTGAGGCTGTGTTCATTTTTCTCTCTTATTTTTTTCTCTTTGTCTTTTAGACGGGATAATTTCAATCCATCTACCTTAAATTTCCATAAATCTTACTTCTGCCATCTTCAATCTACTTTTAAACATTTTCATTAGATTCTTCCAGATATATTTGTCAGTTCTAAAGTTTTCATTTTATTTACTCACTGGGAAATGACAAGAGCAAAGAGTATATGTGTGTGTGTGAAATGTCACAGTGAAACTTTTTATTTGTGTACTAACAAAAACTAACTTTTTAAAGATTTTATTTATTTTATTCATATGAGTGCTCTACCTAGATGTATGCCTACATGCCAGAAGAGGGCATCAGGTCCAACATAGATGGTTGTGAGCCACCATGTGGTTGCTGGGATTTAAACTCAGGACCTCTGGAAAAGTAGCCAGTGCTCTTAACCTCAGAACCATCTCTTCAGCACCCAAAACTAATTTTTTAATTGAAGTATTAGAAATAAAAATATATTCCTTGTTATCTTTGAGCATAGTAACAATTTCTTCTTGGAGACCTTTCTTTGCTAAGTGTGAAATCTGATTATCCTCATGTCAGTCTTTTTCCTTGGCATGGGTCAACTTTCTTGTATCTTTATGGTCAATAAATTTATGTCATTGTTTATTCAGAGGAATTTGTTGTTGTTGTTGTTGTTTGACCAGGACTGGATGTGTATCTGAGGCCAGTCTCTAACTTGAGATATTCTGCCTGTGCCTCCGGGAGCTAGAAATACAGGTGTGTGCTGCCACCCGAGCCTTCCTGCCCTGTAGCTTTCGGTTGAATCTCAGGATGATACATTAACGAGATTCTGGATTCTTGCTCTGTAAACACCGGCTTCCTAATTTGATCAGTGGCCCTCTCCTTTAGCCCAGGCTTGGCAAGATCATAGCCAGTTTTACAGAAGCATTTTTTTTCTTTTTTGAGTAATCATTGATGTGTTGATTACTTTAATTTTGAGCTATTTGAGCCATGCTAAAGCATGATGGAGAGTTCTAATATAGAACATTTTATCCATTCTCTAAAAGTGTCAACCACAACAGAGTGAATTGAGGCTTCTTTATGAACTTGTAAAATAAGTGATGTTTCTATTGTCACTTCTAATTATAATAAAGCCATATGTCCTCTTGTGGATTGCTTGGCATAGTGTCCAAGTATTGATGGCTCTTGGGATTTTACAAAGATTAATTCGGATGAACTCATAAGTCTGTTGGCAGAGGTATCTAGTGGGTGTTCCTGTCTGCGTGTGACTGCTATTGAGGATAATATAATGATATGAAGTTGAGGCTTCCCTGCCCAGCACCACCTTCAGATTCAATTGTTAGTCTGAATCTGCATTCTTCCAGCATCGTATTTTTATCATCTCAGATGAGACTGACAAGTGAGAACAATGGATTTTAGAAATGTTACTTTACATTTTGCTTCTGTGTCCAAGAGATTCCCTTCTCAACATCTAAGTTACATAACAAACACTAGCATCTTCTGGACAAATCAATATACAACAAGAGAAGAATAACTAAGAATAACAGTGTTTGTACAAAGTTAGTATGCACTTCCAATGACACCACTGGTCAAGTGAAAGGGCGGTCAGCCACTCACATTACAAGATTAAAAATTGCTACAACACCAGAAAAGCTGAGCAAGAAGGAGGACCCTGGGTTAAATGATCAATCCTCACTCAGAAAGGCAAACAGGACAGACACCAGAAGGAGAAAAGAGGGAACAGGACAGGAGCCTACCACAGAGGGCCTCTGAAAGACTCCACCCAGGAGGGTTTCAAAGCAGATGCTGATACTCATATCCAAACTTTGGGCAGAGTGCAGGGAATCTTATGAAAGAAGGGGAAGAGAGAAACACCTGGAGTGGGCAAGAGTTCCACAGGAGAGCAACAGAATAAAAAAATCTGGGCACAGAGGCCTTTTCTAATATTGGTATTCCAACCAAGGACTATGCATGAAGATAAGCTAGAGCCCCTGCACAGATGTACCTCATGGCAGCTCAGAGTGGGTTCCCTAGCAATGGGAACAGGAATTGTCTCTGACATGAACTCAGTGGCTGACTCTTTGATCACCTCTCCCTGATGGGGGAGGGGCCTTACCAGGCCACAGAAGAAGACTATGCAGCCAGTCCTGATGAGACTTGATAAGCTAGAGTCCGAGGTATCGAAGCAGAGGCTGAAAATCATAGCCAAACTTTGGGCAATGTGCAGGGAATTTTATAAACAGTCTTAAAACAAAAATGTTAAAAAAGGAAGTTTCAGACAATGCAGACAGGTCTGATGAGACCTGATAAACTGGGGTCAGAGGGAAGGGAGGAGAACCTCCCCTATCAGTGGACTTGGGGAGGAGCATGTAAGGAGATGAGGGAGAGTGGGATTAGAAGGGGCTGAGGGAGCAGGCTACAGCTGGGATACAAAGTGAATAAACTGTAATTAATAAAATAAATAAATTTTTTGCTACAAGTGTCAGCAAAATACAATGTGTTACATCTAGGAAAATGTTTTCTCAGAGCCTGTTATTTAGAATGATAAGTAATGACATTAGTTTAAAAAGTGAAGGAAAATGTTTTTTAAATGATGCACAAGGACTAGGTTAGCTCAGTGGTAGAGTATGTGGGTAGCATACATGAGGCTCTAGGTTTGATTTCCAGCACTACAAAAATAAGTAAAATCAAATAAAACAACATAACCCTTTGTCCTGTCAAACAAACAACTGAACCCACTCAGATTACCCAAAGATGAATTAATAACCATCAAGAACCCAGAGATCTTCAGTTGATGATCGGGCTAGCTTTAATGAAATTACCAGGTTGGGAGAAATGAGAAGTCTAGGAGAAAAAGGAAGTGACTCAAAGCCGTAGTCTAAGACAAAGGGGACATCCTCAAGTTTCACCCGTAGCTTCAGAGTGTTTTAAACTAAATGACTCTTGTAGTCTCCTCTGAATATCAAAAGCTTTATTTCAGAGGCAAGGGAGGTGAGTCCCACACTTAACAGGCTTCCTAATTTAGTCAAGAGCCTTCTCCCCAAGAACAAGCTTGTAAAACATAGCTAGTTTTACAGCAGGCTATTTAATGAAAAATAAAAATAGAAACATTTGGGGTTTATTTTTACTTTCTCTTATAAATAAATGTCAATGTTTTAAGTGTTTATCTTTTTTATGTGTGTGAATGCTTTACCTGTGTGTATGACTATGCACTTTGTACATGCAGTAACCTCAGTAGCCAGAAGAGGACAATGGATCCTGAGACTGTAGTTACAGGTGATTGTGAGCTCGTGTGGGTGCTGAGATTAACATGAGTCCTCTGGAAGAACAGCTAGTGCTCTTTTTTAAATTTATTATTTATTTATTTATTTTAAATTTTTATTAATTACACTTTATTCACTTTGTATCCCCCCTGTAGCTCCCTCCCTCCTCCTCACCCAATCACTTCATCCCTCCCCCTGCTCCACACATGCCCCTCCCCAAGTCCACTGATAGGGGAGTCTTCCTTTCCTTCCTTCTTATCCTAGTATATTAGGTCTCATCTAGGAGTGGCTGCATTGTCTTCCTCTGTGGTCTGGTAAGGCTGTTCCTGAGGTGTTCAAAGAGCAGGCCAATCAGTTCATATCAGAGACAGTCCCTGTTCCCATTACTGTGGAACCCACTTGGACACTGAAATGCCATGGGCTATATCTGTGCAGGGATTCTAGGTTATCTCCATGAATGGTCCTTGGTTGGAGTATCAGTCTCAGAAAAGACCCCTGTGCCCAGACTTTTTGGTTCTGTAGCTCTCCTTATGGAGCTCCTGTCCTCTCCAGATCTTACTATTTCCTATTTCTTTCATAAGAGTCCCAGAACTCTGCCCAAAGGTTGGCCATAAGTATCATTATCTGCTTTGATACCCTGCAGGATGGATCCTTTCATAGGCCCTCTGTGGCAGACTCCTGACTTGTTCCCTGTTTTCTCCTTCTTCTGATGTCCATCCTATTTGCCTTTGTGAGTGGGATTGAGCATTTTAGCCAGAGTTCTCCTTTTGATTAGTTTCTTTAGGTGTATAAATTTTAGTAGGTTTATCCTATATTATATTTCTAATATCCACATATGAATGAGTATATACCCTGTGTCTTTCTGCTTCAGGTTCACCTCACACAGGATAATCTTTTCCAATTCCCATCATTTACCTGCAAATTTCATGTTAGAGAGGTTGTGGAGAAAGGGGAACCCTCCACCACTGCTTGTGGAAATGTAAACTTGTACAACCACTCTGGAAATCTGGCCCTTTCTCAGACAAATAGGAATAGCACTTCCTCAAAATCCAGCTATACTCCTAAGCATTTATCCAAAAGACACTCAAGTATACAACCAGGACATTTGCTCAACCATGTTTGTAGCAGCTTTATTTGTAATAGCCAGAAGCTGGAAACAAAGGAGATACCCCTCAACTGAGGAATGGATAGAGAAATTGTGGTAAATCTACACAATGAAATATTACTCAGCAATAAAAAAAAAGGATATCATGAAATTTGCAGCTGGTACTCTTAATCACTTAGCTATCTGCAAAATCTGAGAGAAACTGAGGGAGAGGCAACCATAATCATAATACAATACATAGAAAAGTCTCTTTTCAAATAAAAAAAAACAATATTGCTTTAAATTTAAAAAAATATATATTTGGGAGATCCAAGATGGCGGCCCCAGGAGGACTCTGTGTCTGAGGTGTAGGACAGCAGTGTCGGCACAGTGACCAGGAGACTGAAATCTGGGACCTAAAACACCAGCGTTTGTGATTGCCAGGTGAGCAGAATTCCTACAGTGAGGAAATCAAGTGGGAAAGTCCTAGGGACACCCAGTTTATCCCTGGAAAAACTCCAGGTGACCTGCTGCTCACAGCCCTGCTCTGAACACAAAGCCTCCCTCAGCCATGCGAGCCACCATCCCAGACCAGGACACATAGTATCCGGACTTGACTGAGGCACCCCAGATACCATTATAGACTGGGATGCATCAGCGGGCGCATATCTGCTAGCCTTGATCTGAACAGGAAGCCTCCGATGGTGCCACACACACACTTACTCTCCCTCAACAACGATACTGCACCAGCGGCCTTTCCTCCCACAGGTACAACTAAGGCAACAACACACACTCTCAAACTACTGAGACAACCTGATCTTCTTGAAGAATACTCCAGACAACAGAGTGACAGTTCCAGACTGAAGTTCAGCTTCAAGGAACAAACAGCTCTTTGATTATATATAAACAAATGGCCAAAAGTCGACATAAGAACTCACCCAACAAAAATCAGGACACCATGGCACCACCAGAAACACCCAAAAGCAATGGAGATTTTAATTCAGTGGAGACACATGAAAATTATGTTAAAGCTATGCTTATGCAGCTACAAGAGGAACAAAAAGAGGAAATGAACAAGGCCCTCAAAGAAATACTGAAGAATATAACTGCCCACATAGAGGAAAAATTAAAGACATATAGAGAGGAAACAAACAAAAAATAGGAGCCACATTCAATCAGATGAAGGAAATGGAACAAAGCATGAAAACAGAATTAAAAATCTATAAAGAAAACACTAACAGAGAAAAACCTGGAACTGGAGAACTTAGAGAAAAGATCAGGAACCACAAAGGTAAGCATCACCAATAGAATACAAGAGATGGAATAGAGAATCTCAAGAGCTGAAGATACACTTGCTGAAATTGATTCCTCACTCAAAGAAAAAATAAAATCAGAAAAGTCACAAACAGAAAACATCCAAGAAATCAAGGACGCCATGAAAAGATGAAACTTAAGAATAATAGGAATAGATGAAAAAGAAGACTCCAGGCTCCAAGGACCAGAAAATATTTTCAAGAAAACCATAGAAGAAAATTTCCCTAATTTAAAAAGAAATGACCATAAACATACAAGAAGTCTACAGAACACCAAATAGACTAGACCACAAAAGAAATACCTCTCATCACATCATAGTCAAAGCACTAAACCTACAAAACAAACAAAAGATATTAAAGGCAGAAAGGGAAAAGGGTCAACTAACATATGAAGGTAGACCCATCAGAATCACACCAGACTTCTCATCAGAAACTATGAAAGCTCAAAGGGCCTGGGCAGAGGTCATGCAGTCTTTAACTGAACACAGATGCCAACAGAGACTACTATACCCAGCAAAGCTTTCAATCAATATAGATGGATAAAACAAAATATTCCATGAAAAAACAAAATGTAAGCAATATCTACACAGCAACCCAGCCCTACAGAAGATACTAGAAGGAAAACTTCAATCCAATGAAAACAACTACACCAGAGAAAATAAAAGATACATATAAATTCCCAACAAATATGGGGGGAAAAAAGCAGTGAATCATCTTAAGACCACCAAATCCACAATAAAAGAAACTAACAGTCATTAGTCACTAATATCTATCAACATCAACTCTCCAGTAAAAAGACACAGACTAACAGAATAGTTGCAGAAACAGGATCCAACATTCTGCTGCATCCAAGACACACATCTATGTAACAAAAATAAACACTACCTCAGAGTAAAGGGCTGGAAAAAGGTTTTCAAGCAAATGGGCCCAGAAAACAAGCTGGGGTAACGATCCTAGTATCTAATAAAATAGATTTTCAACCAAAACTTATCAAGAAAAATGAGGAGGGGCACTTCCTTCTCATCATAGGAAAACTCCAAGAGGAGGACATCACAATTTTGAACATCTATGCCCCAAATACAAGACCACCTACATATGTAAATCAAACAATATTAAAACTGAAATCACACATTGATCCCAACACCCTAATAGTGGGAGACTTCAACACTCAACTCTCACCAAGGGACAGATCATCTGGTCAGAAGCAAAATAGGGAAAAAAGGGCACTCACAGACACCCTAAATCAAAAGGACTTCATAGATGTCTACAGAACTTTTCGCCCCAGATCAAAAGAGTATACATTCTTTTCAGCACCTCATAGAACCATCTCCAAAATAGACCTTATACTTGGTCACAAAGCAAGCCTCAGCACATACAAGAAGATTGAAATAATCCCTTGTATCCTATCTGACCATCATGGTCTAAAACTGGACCTCAACAACAATAGAAACAGCAAAAAGCCTGCACATACATGAAAATTGAACAACTTGCTACTCAAGGACAGCTTGGTTGGGGAAGAAATAAAGAAAGAAATTAAAGTCTTCCTAGAATTCAATGAAAATGAAAGCACAACATACCCAAACTTATGGGACACAATGAAGTCAGTACTAAGAGGAAAGTTCATAGCACTAAGTGCCTTCAAAAAGAAATTTGAAACATCTCATACAAGAAACTTAATGGCCCAACTGAGAGCCCTAGAAAAAAATAAGCAGATACACCCAAGAGGAGCAGACGGCTGGAAATAATCAAACTCAGGGCTGAAATCAATCAATTAGAAACAAATAAAGAATCAATTCTTTATTCAAAGAATCAATGAAACCAAGAGCTGGTTCTTTGAGAAAATCAACAAGATAGACAAGCCCCTAGCCAAACTAACAAAAAGGCAGAGAGAAATGGTCCAAATCAGCAATATCAGAAATGAGAAGGGGGACATAACTACAGACACTGAGGAAATCCAAAAAATCAGTAGGTCTTACTACCAAAGCCTAGATGCCACAAAATTTGAAAATCTAGATGAAATGGACAATTTTCTTGATAAATTCCATCTACCTAAATTAAGTCAATATCAGGTAGAAAGATTGAATAAACCTATATCCCCCAAGGAAATAGAAGCAGTCATCTACAGCCTCCCTACCAAAAAAGCCCTGGGCCAGATGTTTTTAGTGCAGAATTCTACCAGACTTTCAAAGAAGTGCTAACACCAATTTTCTCTAAACTATTCCACAAAATAGAAATAGAAGGCAAATTACCGAATTCATTCAATGAACCCACAATCACCTTGATACATAAACCACACAAAAACCCAACAAAAAAGAGAACTTCAGACCTATCTCTCTTATGAACATTGATGCAAAAATACTCAATAAAATACTTGCAAACCGAATCCAAGAACACATAAAATATATCATCCACCATTACCAATTAGGCTTCATCCCAGATATGCAAGGATGATTCAATATATGGAAATCCATCAATGTGATCCACCATATAAACAAACTGAGGGAGAAAAACCACATGATCATCTCCTTAGATGCCAAAAAAGCATTCAACAAAATCCAACATCCATTCATTTTAAAGTCTTGGAGAAATCAGGGATACAAGGCACATACCTAAACATAGTAAAGGCAATATACAGCAAGCCTATAGCCAACCTCAAACTCAATGGAGAGAAACTTAAATCAATCCCACTGAAATCGGGGACTACGAAAGGCTGCCTATTGTCTCCATATCTCTTCAACATAGTACTTGAAGTCCTAGCTACAGCAATAAGACAACTAAAGGAGATCAAAGGGATACAAATCGGAAAGGAAGAAGTCAAAGTATCACTATTTGCAGACGATATGATAATTTATATGAGTGACCCCAAAAATTCAACCAGAGAACACCTTCAACTGATAAATACCTTCAACAAAGTGGCTGGATACAAAAATCAACTCAAAAAACTCAGCAGCCCTCCTATACACCAAAGACAATAGGGCCTAGAAAGAAATTAGGGAAAGAACACCCTTCACAATAGCCACTAATAACATAAAGTACCTTAGGGTGACTCTAACCAAGGAAGTGAAAGACCTGCATGAAAAACTTCAAATCTCTGAAGAAAGAAATTGAAGAAGATATCAGAAGATGGAATGATCTCCCGTGTTCATGGATTGGTAGGATTAACAGTGAAAATGGCCATTCTGCCAAAAGCAATCTACAGATTCAATGCAATCCCCATCAAAATACCAACACAATTCTCCACAGAACTTGAAAGAAAAATTCTCAACTTCATATGGAGAAACAAAAAACCCAGAATTTTCAAAATGATCCTGTAGGACAACAGATCATCTGGAGATATCTCCATCCCTGACCTCAAGCTGTGCTACAGAGCAATGGTAAAAAAAAACAACAACAACAAAAAAAAAAAACACTTCATGTTATTGGCATAGAAACAGAATAGTGGATCAATGGAACCGAATAGAAGACCCAGAAATAAACCCACACACCTATGGAAACTTGATTTTTGACAAAGAAGCCAGAACCATTCAATGGAAAAAAACACAGCATCTTCAACTAATGGTGCTGGTCCAACTGGATATCTATATGCAGAAAAATGAAAATAGATTGATATTTATTACCCTGCACAAAACTAAAGTCCAAGTGGATCAAAGACCTCAACATAAAACCAGACACACTAATCTGGCTAAAAGAAAAAGTAGGGAAGACCCTAGAACTCATGGACAGGAGACTACTTCCTGAACAGAACACCAACAGCACAGGCTCTAAGATCAACAATCAATAAATGGGACCTCATGAAAATGAAAATCTTCTGTAAAGCAAAAGACACTGTCATCAAAACAAAATGACAGCCTACAGACTGGGAAAGGATCTTCACCAATCCTACTTCTGACAGAGGGCTAATATCCAGTATATATAAAGAACTCAAGAAGTTAAAAAGCAACAAATCAAGTAATCCAATTTAAAAATGGGGTATGGAGCAAAACAGAACTCCCTGTAGAGGATTGGTGAATGGCAGAAAAACACTGAAAGAAATGCTCAACGTCCTTAGCCATCAGGGAGACACAAATCAAAACAACCCTGAGATTTCACCTTACACCCAGCAGAAAGGCTAAGATCAAACACTCAAGTGACAACACATGCTGAAGAGGTTGTGGAGAAAGGGGAACCCTCCTCCATTGCTGATGGAAATGCAAACTTATATGACCACTCTGGAAATCAATTTGGTGCTTTCTTAGACAATTAGGAATAGTGATTCCTCAAGACCCAGCTATACCACTCTTAGGCATATATCCAAAAGATGCTCAAGTACACAACAAGGACATTTGCTCAACCATGTTTGTAGCAGCTTTATTTGTAATAGGCAGAACCTGGAAACAACCCAGATGTCCCTCAGTCGAGGAATGGATACAGAAATTATGATACTTTTACACAATAGAATATTACTCCGCAATTAAAAATGAGGAAATCATGAAATTCACAGGCATATGGTGGGACCTGGAAATGATCATCCTGAGTGAGATATCCCAAAAGCAGAAAGAAACACTTAGTATATACTCACTTATATAGACCTACAGGATAAGATGGACATGCTGAAATCTATACACCTAGGGAAGATAAGCAAGATCCCCCAGGGTGGGATGATCAATCCTCGCTTAGATGGACAAACGGGATGGACATTGAATGTAGGAGAAAACAAGCAACAGGACAGGAGCCTACCACAGAGAGCCTCTGAAGGACCCTAACTAACAATGTATCAAAGCAGATATTAAGACTCACAACCAAGCCATCGCCAGAGTGCAGGGAATCATATGAAAAAAGGGGGAGTTAGCAAGACTTGGCAAGGACAAGAACTCCACAAAGACCAAATAGATCAGGGCACAGGGGTCTTCTATGAGACTGTTTCTCCAACCAAGGACCATGTATGGATACAAACTATAACCCCTGCTCAGATGTGGCCCATGGTAGCTCAGTACACAACTGGGTACCCTAGTAAGGGGAACAGGGACTATTTCGGTCTGAACTCAATGGCTGGCTCTTCAACCTTCCCCCCACCTCACCCCTGAGGGAGGAGCAGCCTAACTAGATCCCAGAAGAGGACATTGCAGCCAGCCCTGAAAAGACATGATAAGCTAGGGTCAGATGGAAGGTGGAGAGGTCCTCCCCTATCAGTGGACTTGGAGGGGGGCAGGGAGGAGATGAGGGAGGGATGGGGAGAGTAGGAGGGATGAGGGATGGGGCTATGGCTGGGATACAAACTACATAACTTATGATTAATATAAAAATAAATAAATGATGAAAAAATCATAAAAAAATGGAAGGGGGAGATAGAAAGACCTGGAGGGAACAGGAGCTCCACAAAGGAGCAACAGAACCACAAAATCTGGGTACAGAGTTTTCTTTCAGAGACAGATACTGCAAACAAGGACCATCTCTAAGGAGATAACTTAGAACCCCTGCAGAGAAGAAGTAGCCCAAGGCATCTCAGTATCAAAGAAAGTTCCCCAATAATAGAACCAGGGACAAACTCTGACATGAACTAATCGCCTGGCTTTTGGATCACTTCAACCTGAGGGAGTAGCAGCCTCACTAGGCCACAGAGGAAGACAATGAAGCCAGTCCTGATGAGACCTAATAGGTTAGGGTCAGAGGGAAGGGGAGGAGGACCTTCCCTATCAGTAGATGGGGGAGGGGCATGGGAGGAAACAAGGGAGGGAATACAGCTGGGAAACAAAATCAATAAATTGTAATTAATAAAAAAATTAATTTAAAAAAGAATTCTGGCTATGACTACAAATAAGTGTCCATTTTTATTAGATCCTCAATTAATTCTGATGCAGAAGTTTGAAGCACTATGCTAATCCATTAAAAAATACACCTAATACAATATATATATATGTGTGTGTGTGTGTGTGTGTGTGTGTGTGTGTCTGTGTGTGTGTGTGTGTCTGTGTGTGTGTGTCTGTGTGTATTTCAAGAAAACTGTTAATATATGCTTCTTTGAGCATATATTATACTGATGGTATGTGAATAATGATGTGGCTTTTAATTATATGGATTGAATATCTTGACATCTTCAATTCACTAGATGTCTTCAACAATACTCTCTAATGCTGATTTGTTTAATGATATAATATCTGAAATCATGAGTTCTTAAAATCACAGTAATCATCCTAAAACTTTGACTTTTACTCTATAAAATAACAAAAAAAAAGATTTATGTTTTGTTCTTTGGACAAATGCCAAGGTATCTTTAATGTTTCAGCTATTGTAAGTCATGGATATTAACTTGTGAGAATGTTTCAGGCAACAGAATTCCACATAAACACTGGTATATACTACTGAGCCTGGGTTCACAGCAAGCTGCACCATCTAGGTTTTTGTAAAGGAACTTTTATTCGCTTGGTTTAATTGTCATCTCAGAGGCTTACTGCCTCCATGTGCTAGCCTAGGCCTACTCCTCGAATCTTCTAACCTTTATACAGTCTAACCTGGGCCTAGGATGTTTTCAGTCTCTGAGACTTACTGCTGAATGAGCTCACCCTTTCTAGTTCTTTCTGAGCTCTGGCTGACTGGCTTACTCAGCTGATCTGGCTCAAACCCCTTTCCAAGCTGACTGATTTAATTTGGCTTTTCTCAATTTCTCACTGAATGGTTCTGCTTGGCCTCAAACTTACACCAGGAATCTAATCTAATCTTCTAATCTTCTAAGCTCCTGATCATTCTGTCTTCACCTGTGTCTTGTATGTTCTCTCTTCAACATCTCTCTCTCTGTAAAACTCTCTTGGTAAAAACTGCCTCTGAATTCCACAAAATGAACTGTCATGAACTCACCCCCACTGCACTACTTCTCAACTCACTGACTCTCAACTGCCTGAACAGAACTAACTAGAACTCAGAGACCTGCATGCCTCTCTCCTGAGTGATGGAATTAAAGGCGTGTACCACGATGACTGAACCTAAGCTTTTCTTTACCTGAAACTTTCTCTATTCCAGGTTGTCCTTGAAGACAGACAGCTGCTTGCCTGTCTCGTGGGATTAAAGACATGTGTGTATTCCAGCCAGAGTATCCATGTTGCTGGATTAGAATCCAATGTTTCTAAATTAAGGAGTCACATAACAATGCATTTTATGGAACATAGTTCCATCACTATGCTGCATAACACTGCAGCTAGCTAAAAAATGCTTTAAACATATTTTAAAATACATACTTGCCTTCATGTTTCTCCCTTTACTAACTAAACAGTATGACATCCAAATCAAAGATATTCTAGTTAAAATCTTCCAAAAGAGATCCTTCTATATTTGCATAAAGGTGTCTACGGAAAAGATGTTAAAAGAGACTATTGAGATGGCTTACTGATTGAAGGCACTTGACACCAAGCCTTATGACCTGAATTCAATCCCTGGATCCCCAAAATCCACATGGTGGAAGGATAGAATTGACTTCTGCAAGGTGACCTCCACAAGTGTTAATCTCCACAAGTGCAAGATGTGATCTGTGTGTAAGCACACATACATACATACAAACATACATACATGCATGCATACATACATACAAACATAAATGTAAATTGTGTGTGAGAACGTAACTGAGTGATGAATAAAAACAGCTTAAATATGAAGAAAATAGTTTAACAAAGCAATATCAAAATGTTATTGCTATAGTTCTTTGTTTTTTGCATTGACCTGCACCTTAAAACCCAGATTATGTTAACAAAAACTAGATGGGTAACAAATTAGAAATTGGAAAGTAAACCAATCTGCTCAAATAAGATAATAAAAGATGTAGCTTTTACCTCTCAACAATTAGAGAAATATAAGTGAAGGGATGCTCTAGGATTCAAAAACTTAGAAGATACACTGGAACAAAGTACAATGACATCTATGTATGTGCGAGAGTCTAAATAAAGATGAAAGCAAAATCAAATAAGACCTGTATTTCAAAACAATGAAAACGTAAAGAAATATAAAAACAGAACATGAAACATGATAAAAGAGACTAAACACACAAAAGTCAAAGGGCTTCAGACTGAATGCAAAGCTGCTATTTTAAAACGATCCAAAGAATACAGAGTGGTGGGGGTAAGATAAAAGGGAAGTGGGTGCTGGAGAGATGGCTCAGTGGTTAAGAGCACTCTCTGCTCTTCCAAATGAACCCCAGTTCAATTCCCAGCACCCACATGGCAGCTCACAACTGTCTGTAACTCCAGTTCTGAGGGATCTGACACCTTCACTGCAATGTATATAAAATAAAATTTAAAAATAACAAAATTATTTAAAGAAAAGTAAAATGGAAATATAGGAAGGACAGTGACAAAGAAGCAGTAATAGAATTATAGTATCAATTGAAGAACATTTAGTGTTGAGGAATTACATAAGGCAAATAGAATCACATTCCTTAGGACCACATCAGAAATCATAAATGTAAAAGCTGGCCAGAGTTGTTCTGAAGTACATACTGCAGGTGTTTGTACATTTTTAGTAAGTCAGAAAGTTCTAGTGCACAAGCTCCATTTTGACAAATCAAGTAAGCAAAATATAGCCATGACAATGCTGTAAAAATAATGCCTACTGAGAGCAATCTAATGGTAATGACCTGTTGCAAATCACATTATGCACCCCACAAACAGAACAGTACATCTCAAAATCTTCTAGCCATTTATTTTAGAGAAATAAAACTATCATTAGAAACAATTTAGAGATAACAAAATTAAAGTGTGACTTATAAAAGAATATATCAATGAATCACTGAAAGAAAAATCGACAGACACTTTAAATACTAACCATAAGGTATCAAAATCAGTTAACTGAATACCTGTGAAAAGAAGCAACAGCTCTCAGAACTTTCCTGCAGTCGTGCAAGCATTTTCCTGCAGCAGCCTCGGGGGCTACATTCCATAGCTTCAGTCTGAGTCCAGCCCAGGAGGAAGAAACAACAAAACAAAACACCAAAACATTAATTATCTTGTCTTGCTCGGTATCTGCCTTGAAACCAGCAAAATTTTGTTACAGTAAACCTTAGCTATGAGGAAAATCGTGCATACACAGGCCAGACAGTGCGGCAACCAGATAGGTGCTAAGTTCTGGGAGGTGATCAGCAATGAGCATGGCAGAGGCCCCACTGTTACCTACCCAGGGGACAGCGACCTGCAGCTGGAGCGGATCTGTGTGCACTACAATGAAGCCTCAAGCTAACTTGGTGGACTGAGGATCCAAGTCCATACACTCTGTTTGCTCAAGTCTTTTTGGCAACTTTGTTTTTGGTCCGTCTGGGGCAGACAACAACTGGGCCAAGGGCCACTACATCAAAGGTGCTGAGTTGGTCGACTCGGTCCTAGACATGGTGCCTAAGGAGGCAGAGAGCTGTGACTGCCTGCAAGGCTTCCAGCTGACCCACTCGCTGGGTGGAAGCACAGGCTCCGACATGGGCATTGCTGCTCATCATCAAGATCTGAGTACCCTGACCGCATCCTGAACACCTTCAGCATGGTGCCCTCACCCACAGTGTCCGACACCGGGTTTGAGCCCTACAATGCCACCCTGTTTGTCCACCAGCTGGTGGGAACACAGGCCGAACCTACTGCATAGATGAGGCCCTCTACATCTGTTTCTGCACCCTCAAGCTCACCACACCAACCTACAGGGACCTGAACCACCCGGAGTCAGCCACCATGAGCGGTGTCACCACCTACCCCTGCTTCCCAGGCCAGCTCAGTAATGACCTCCGCAAGCTGGCCTTCAAATGGTGCCCTTCCCGAGTCTCCACTTCTTCATGCCTGGCTTTGCCCCTCTCACCAGCCGCAGAAGCCAGCAGTATCGGACCCTCACAGTGCCTGAACTCATCCAGCAGGTCTTCCTTGCCAAGAACATGATGGCCGCCTGTGACCCGCACCTTAGCCTCACCGTGGCAGCTGTCTTCTGTGGATGGATGTCCATGAAGGAGTTGGACGAGCAGGAGCTCAGTGTGCAGAACAAGAACAGCAGCTACTTCTTGGAGTGGGTCCCCAACAACGGTTGTCTGTGACACCCTGCCACGCGCTCTCAAAATGGCAGCCACCTTCACCGGAAACAGCAATGCCATCCTGGAGCTGTCAAGAGCATCTTGGAGCAGTTGCCGGCGATGTTCCGCTGGAAGGCCTTCCTCCACTGTACATGGGCAAGGACATGGACGAGATGGAGTGCACCAAAGCCGAGAGCAACATGAATAACCTCATCTCCGAGTATCAGAAGCACCAAGATGCCACTGCAGAGGAGGAAGATTATTTCAGGGACGAAGCAGGAGAGGTCTAAGGCAGAGAGTGCAGAGTCACGTCAGTTCCCTCAACTTGCTTCCTCCCCCTGCCCGTTTTTCTCCTTCAGAGTTTCTCTCTTCCAGCTCTGTCCTGCTGTTGATGTTGTTGTTTTTTGTTTGTTTTTGTTTTTTTTCATTGCGAGTTTAATGCTGCCTGGCTCATAGTAGGTGCTCAATAAATATTTGTTTGTGGAATGTCTCCTTTCTCTTTCCACTCTGATAAATCTACATTTCTGCCATTCTGGGCTTTGCCCCCGTATTTTTTCCTGGGACTCGTACTTCATTAACTGTCCAGTTAACAGTCTCCCAACATCTTCTCTAAGAACCTGAGTTCTGTTCCAGACCCTATCTAGAACCAGCCCAACACTAAGAACCCAGACAGCAGCCACCACCATTAAAAGCTAAGTAGTGGATGGGGAAACGAGGGTGGAGGGTTCATAGGTAGAGGTGACTAGGAAGAGAGGGGGTGGGGTTTTCCAGCCAAGGCCATTTAGAGGAGAATCCACTGAGGCTTTCAGTCAACGGGTTTTTGTTTTGTTTTGTTTTGTTTTTTCCTGCTTCATCTCTCAGCCTCAGGAGAGGAATTAACAGTTTTATCTCCATTTATAGCCTCCCAGCTGTCCTGGGCCAAAGATGCCATTGAGGGCGCCTTCCTCCCATTGTTCCTCCCTTCTCCAAGAGCTGTTGAAAAGTGGATAGTGGTGGGCAGAGTCTTGATCTCTGAATGTGCACAAACTGCCCAGTCCACTTAACCTCTAAACTTGAAAGGTATGCTGCCACCTGGTGTTTGGGAGACTCCCCAGAGGGGAGGTGACATCTTTGCTTCTGCCATTTTCCTCCTGCCCTCGGTTTGGTCATACCCTTCTACCTTCCTATTTTGTGTTGCACTTGCTGCTTTTTTTCATATTGAAAAGATGACATTGCCCCAAGAGCCAAAAAATAGTGGGAATTCTGGGGGGAGAGGAAGAAATAATAAAGCAAGTTAAGGATAAGCATGAGGAAGAAACTAATGAAAAAGGTCAGTAAGAAAGCTGAAACAATGCCTGTAATCCCAACCCACAGGAGGCAGAAGCAGACGGATCTCTGTGAGTTGGAGGCCAGCCTAATCTACAATGTGAGTCCAGGATAGCCCAGGCTACGCAGAGAAACCCTGTCTCAAAAAATCCACAAAAAGAAAAAAAGAAAGAAAGAAAGAGAAAAAAGATGAAAAGAAAGCTGAAAATATTAAAGTTGTTAAATAAGTCCCAAAAGATGCCTTTCAGAAAGAACCAATGACAGCTTTTTGTTCTTTAATAATTTCATACATGTGTAGGACTCCCAAGGTTGGGAGACCCTCCGTTCCTCGGGATAGACACCAGACCCCAATAACCCACAAAGTCAAGAGCTTGATGCAAACAGCAAGGGGTTTACTTAGTAGCCAGCATGCTGGGGCTCTGCACACAGCTCACACGCAAGGGGGTGATGCAGAGCACCCAGCAATGGAATCACAGAGTTATAAAGGCAAACCCACAAAACAGGAAGGGGTCTAGGGGAAAGGGTCTTTCCTAATGGGACAGTATGTAATTGGCTGTGCCCAGGTGTGGTGACTAGGGGACGGTTAGAGATTGTATCCATAACTACAGAAGGGCATCTCTCAGACACATTTTGTATCAGATCAAGGTTTGGTAATGATTAAAGTTCACAATCTTAGTTTCCATGGTCAGTTCCCATGGTTAGGGCTAAGTTAAAATTTTCCATCCTTACATTCCCCCCTTCTTCTAGTAACTGCTTCAATCATGAAGCAGCTGTGGGATGAAGGTTTTTTTTGGGGGGTCCCCCCTCCCTTGATTTAGCATTTCAGCCTGTAAGGTGAGATTTGGGATGGAGGTCCATCTTCTGGAGCTTTTTCAATGCTGATACTTGGACCGTTGGCATCAGGGCCTAGGGAGGCTGAAATGCTAGTCAAAGGCTGGACAACAGGGCAGTCCCAAGCATCTAGTTAGTTGATTTAATTGAAGACATAGGGACCAATCTTGTCAGCTTTTCACAAGTCCAAATTTTAGCTTGCAGTCCATAGCTGATCCGGGGCTATAGAGTCAACCAGGTAAAAATCTGAAACAAATTTAGACTAGAGACAGAAGTTAAAATTTATCTATTAAATGGGAAGTGAGGAATCCCAAAACCACGAACAACTACTCTGGGACCCCTTTGAGCTATGCCAGATTTAGGTCTCATGACCTTTGATTGCCTGAAACTCATGAATTTTTTTGCTACTCAAAAGGAAATATATATATTAAAAACTAAAAAAAGTAACATATCAGAAAATCTAATATAACAACATTCTGAGAGTAACAAGACACATCTAACAGATGTTTTTAGCATGATGAGAAGCACCTTTGAATCTGTCTTTAGAAAACAACCAAAGAAAATTAAAATCTCAAGTTGGTGACTGAGTAATAAGCAGTCAGTGTTTTATCCCCTTATCAGAATTTTATAGGTCAATGTCAAAACTCTGGACTTCTGAAATCTTATAGCATAAGCACAACAGTAGCAAGGGGGAGAAATTTAAAGCATCTTTTATTTTTAATATGTTTTAAATTATTTTTATATTATAACTTATAGTTAAATATTTTAAAACACATAGACTTTAATCTTTTTGCATTTATTATACCTGAAACATTTTTAGACCAAATAACACTTTTTAGATTTTTATAATCTAAACTTTTATAGCTTCAAATCCTATATAAGCTCTTTTTATTTAGTTTTTTTATTTAGTTATATATTTTAAGATACCGGCAACTGACATGAAGCCTGTGAGCAAGGCAAATCTGTTGTTTTTTTTTAATAAGAGCTTTAGTACCTAGTAGTTTTAACTAGCTCATGAACTGCCCAATGAGCTGACAGTGGCTGAAAAGCTACTATTAGCTTAGTATAGCCATCAAGGTGATCAGAGACCTGAGAAGAATAAATTATAAACTAAATAAATATACTAATTTATGTACCAATCAGAATGACAAAGATGACTAGTCCATCACCTAGGCAGTGTCCCTGGCTCCTGTGGTCTCATGACATCATGAGCAGAGGCGGTCCAGCTAGGCACAGATGAAAGACTGCTTCTGTGGAAAGAGGGACATGAGAGATCGATCCCACCTTGCCTCTCACAATGTGAAACAATGGCTCTCCAGGTGTCCACTGTTTTGTCCACAGGTTAGGCTGGGGCCTAGCAGTGGACCAGTTGAGGCAGTATCACCCAGTGGTTAGCATATCACAATCCAGAGTTGCAGTCATCTGTCGTTGTGCCCAAATCTTCTCCCTTGGGGAGCTACTGCCAGGATTTTGGGACTCTCTGTGGGAAAAAGCTTACACATGTTAAAATCCCATATTCATCAGATCTCTGACAAGCCTGAGGGCCAGCATGTCTGAGTTACTCTTTATTTATCTTTTTTATCTGCTCTAAACTGTGTCCTATAAACAGAATGTTATAATCTTTAATTTTGGCATATTTCTTAGATGTATATTTTAGAACTATATTTTAAATAGATCTATATAGGCAAGCTTTATATTTACCTATTTTAGTTTTAGCCTTAAAAAAACTAAACAAAGAGACTAGGTAAATCTTAACATTTTAACCAACTGTAGTTATTAGCATAACTTTAAATCTGCTCTTTCTGAACTAAAATCAAAGCAAACCTTTTAATCATATACAGTTTATAGAGAGGCTAGCAAATCTTGCTGATCTTACCACTTGTATTGAAATTCGAACATTAAAAAGCTTTGCACTTAGTACTAATCAGAGAACTGAACATAACTGATAGACCTAAACAAAGATGTTGGCAAAACCTTTAGCTTTATTTTTTATCTCTGAACCAGCATGGCGCCTGGTCACTATGTAGTTACTGATGGCACTGTTACCTCTCACGATACAGCAGAACTCTCTGGCTCTTTATACACACATGCACTAACCTTCTGTAACATTTTATATACCTTTAGGTTTTTGGCTTTGTTTTTCTGGCTTAACCAGACATTTTTACTTTAGAAAATATTTCTTGCTCTTTTGTTTGTTTTTTAGATAACATAAAAACTCTCATCAAAATCTTTCCTGTAGCAGATATGGTCTAAGGTCACATGAACAAACTCTAAGTAACTTGGAACAAGTTTTAAGGAACTTGGTGAAACTATTTTTTTTCCTCTGTCTCAAGGTGCAGACCAGGGTGGAAATATGTTTTTTGATTTAAAAAAGCAGCTAAACAAACAAACAGCTCTTTAAAAGATACACTGTAAAAACTGCAATTTTCTCAATTAGCTTAAACCATATGGCTTGATTTTATTTAGTAAACCTAATAAAATGAATACCAAAGCATTTTTGTCTTTTTTTTAATGGGATTGAGACCAAGATTATTATCTAAAATGCCTGATAAACTTTAAACGTTTTATAGCTTTAAACATTTAAACATTTTTTAAAACCTGTTTTTGAAATATCAAAATAATAAAGTACCCCTTTTGCAGGAGAGAAGTCACAAAGCATAAGCAAACTAGAGGTCAAATTTTATAAGTCAAAACTAGATTTTAAAACCAGAATTTACCAGTGTAAACAATTTGATTTTTAAAACCAATACCAATTTAAACTGAGACTCGTCTGTAATTTTTGAACCACTCCATGTGGCTATCTTAAGATGGTGGATTATATACCACACAGGAATCTCAAGATGGTGGTCCCATAATCTACGTGGCAATCTCAAGATGGTGGTGAGGCATATCATATACCACGTGGAAACTTATATTGTTGTTACTTTAAACATATGCATTTATAGATCTTTTTTTTTTATAATTCTTTTTTTTTTCTTTTTTTTTTTTAAATTTATTTATTTTTATCTCAATCACAGGTTGGGTACTTTGAATCCCAGGCGTAGCCCCCTCCCCCA
>CM053765.1:51459858-51476810 GCA_028658305.1 Pachyuromys duprasi | reverse complement strand
TAGCGATGTATCAGAGCAGATATTAAGACTCACAATCAAGCCTTTGGCAGAGGGGTAGAAGTGATGATAGAAATGGGGGAGGTTGTTGAGACTTGGGGAGAACAAGAGCTCCACAAAGACCAAACTGAGCAGGGCACAGGGGTCTTGTATGAGACGGTTTCTACAACCAAGGACCATGTGTGGATGTGGCCTGGAACCCCTGCTCAGATGGGGCCCATGATAGCTTGGTGTCGGACTGAAGACCCTAGTGAGGGAAACAGGGACAGTTTCAGTCATGACCTTGATGGCTGACTCTTTGACCCTCCCCCATACAAGCCGGGGAGTGACAGACTGGCTAGATCCCAGGGGAGGACATTGCAGCCAGCCCTGAGGAGACAGGATGAGCTGGGGTTGGATGGAAGGGGAGGAGGTCCTTCCCTGTTGGTGGACTTGGAGGGGGCAGGGAGGAGTTGAGGGAAGGAGTGGGAGGGTGCGAGAGAATGAGGGAGGTGCTACGCCTAGGATGCAAAGTACCTAACCTGTGATTGATATAAAAATAAATAAATTTAATAAAAAATAAAAAATAAAATTATATAAATAAATGCAAAAGCAATGAGAAACATTTTAAAACTGTGAGAATATTTGGAGATAGTTCAGTCAGTAAAAATCCTTATCTCACAAGTAGGTGGACACAAATTTGTCCAGGATTTGCATAAAAAGCCAGACATGATAGTGTACCCTTGTAATCCCAGACCAAGGGAACAAGATATAAATGTCCCTGAGGTTGTCTGTCTGGCTAGTGTAGACCAATTGGTGAGCTCCAAGTCCATAAGAGATCCTGTTTTAAAGGATATGGACTTTATTCTAGAAGGTAATACCTTATATTACTCTCTAATATACACATGCACATGGTATGTGTGCACCTGCACCAGTGTATACAAGTGCACGCGCCTGCACTCACACACGCACACCATCTTGAAGCCTGAATCGAAAAACAGTGATAGTTTTAAACAGATCTCAGATGTACTATTACTTGAAGTTACTGTTTATTTTATTTATTTTGCAATGATTTACTTTGTAATTCTGAGCCTCACTGTTTTTCCTTACCTTATTAGCTGTAACTGTCCGCTTTATATTGCTATGTCATCTACTTATACATTACTGAAAACTCCAATTCTTCTTTAAAAATATTTCATCAAAAACCAAACCAAAACAAAAAAAAAACACTTACTGTTAAAATGCCCTCTGACCAAGGCAAGTCTTTGAAACAAATGGGTTTAACAGGTCCCTTGTTCATACTTTTACATAGTGCATCCATGATGTCATGTCAGCTAGCAGTCATCTTGTTGTTGTCCTTCACCTGGGCTGAGAGCTTTTTATACTGAACCAGAAGAGGTAGGCAGAGAGAGAGATAGTGAGAAATTGACAACGATAGAGAGAAACAGAGAGAGACTCAGAGAGAGACATGGAGAAATAGAAACAAAGAGAATGAGACTGAGAGAGAGAGACTGATTACATTCTGTGTGGTTACGTTCATTGGTATCTTAAAACTCAAAGCACACCCTCCTTTAATATAAATGCCGTAGGAATTATAGTATCTAACAAGGCAAATCTGGGGCTGGAGAGACGGCTCAGCGTTTAAGATCACTGGCTGCTCTCAAACAAAAGAATAACTTTTGTAGATTAATTATGAATAAAAATTATTTATTAGTAAAGATGTCACTCCAAAATGACAGCTACAAAGTCTACTAAGAACTAAGAACCTCCCAAAAGGCAGAGAATCCATTTCACTTGATTAGCGGCCGTAGAGCCCTTTATTGAAGGGGATTTAAAAATCCCTTAATTTCCAGTGAGATTAAAATATTTTATTTTATTTTTTTATTTATTGTCATTATTTATTACAATTTATTCAATTTGTGTTCTGGCTGTAGCATCCTCCCTCATCTCCTCCTGTTCCCACCATCCCTCACTCTTCCCCCTCCCCCATGTTTCTGACCTAGTCCACTGATAAGTGGGTTCCCTTGGCAGGTTGAAGTGATCAAAGGGCCAGCCACTGAGTTCATGTCAGGGACTGCCCCTATTCTCCTTCTTGGGAATCCACCTGGAGACTGTGCTACCCATGGGCTACATCTGAGCAGGGAGTCTAGGTCTTCTCCATGCACTGTCCTTATTTGGTTCATCAGTTTCTGCAGACCTCCTTAGAACATAAGTTTTTGGCTCTGTTGTCTCTTTGTTGAGCTCATGGCCCCTCCAGGTCTTTCTATCTCCCTCTTCTTTCATAATATTCCCTGCCCTCTGCCCAAAATTTGGCTATGAATCTCAGCATCTGCTTTGAAACCCTGCTGGGTAGAGTCATTCAGAAGCCCTCTGTAGCAGGCTCCTGTTCTGTTCCCTGTTTTCTCCTACTTCCTATGTCTATCCCATTTGCCCTTCTGAATGAGAATTAAGCCTCTTCCCCTGTGTCCTCCTTGTTTAGCTTCTTTAGGTGTGCAGATTTTAGGATGTTTATCCTATATTATATGTCTAATATCCACTTATATGTGAGTATATATCATGTGTGTCTTGCTGCTTCTTGATTACCTCATTCAAGATGATCTTTTCTTGTTCCATCTAATTGCCTGAAACTTTCATGATTTCCTTGTTTTTAATTGCTGAGTAGTATTCCATTGTGTAAATGTACCACCGTTTCTGTCAACAGAACAAAATGACAATTTACTGATTGGGAAAGATCTTCACCAACCTTCTATCTGACAGAAGGCTAATATTCAGAATACATAGAGAACAAAGGAAGTTAAATCTCCAGTGATTTAAAAATCAATCCTTGTAAAATACTCATGAAATACTGATAGGTTAAATGTTTGGAAACATTAGTGAAGAGGTAAAATTCAACAGAAATCAGCACCCTACTCAGTGCTGCTATGGTTTAAACATGCACAGGAATACTGTGTTTCTGTCTCTGTGTGTGTACGTGCCTGAGTGTGCTGTCAGAGAGTTTGCAGTTGTAACAGCACCAAGTAGGTATCAGTGCTGCCACGAAGGGAGTCTAATGTGTAGTGGTTGTTTCAGGACTCATGGGAAGATATACAATGGGTGATGTGTATTCTGGAATCCGAAGACTTAGATTGGGGACCAGAGGCATGGAATTGATAGCTTAAATTGTGCAACTAGATGAGATGGACCTTCTTTAATTATTTATTGGGAACTAACAAGGTCTGCAGGGAGCAAAGTGTCAGACACAGTCTTTCTCCTTTGGGCATGGATTATGCTATCACACATGGGCTCTTACGATCTTTAATTCTAAAACTCCATTTTTAATGAGTACTGATTTATCATATATATATATATTTCTGCAAGGAAGTATTTCTATTAAAAAAGCTATCAAGTTGCTGAAATATTAATGGTAGTACAATATCATTTAACTGAAGAGAATGTTTTTATTGAATCCTGGGTTATAATACCCAGAATTATGGTTCTGTATTTTAATAGAGATGTTGAGAAAATAATATCCTGAGTAATAAATTGTGAAATGGCTCAATTCATAGTTGTTTTTAATTAAAAGAGATCTCATTTTTAGGGATGTGTAGAAGGATGCCAATGTCTATTATGAAATGCTCCTACTTAGTCATGCTTAGAATTGGTTAGTTAACTATTACAGGGTGCCTAGACATGACTCTATCTGGAACTAAAAAAATAAATTTTACTGTGAGTTGACCAGAGAATTCTGATTTATATTTGCTGTGTAGTGCTTTCTTCTTTTAAAAAAGGCCATTTCAGTTATATTTACTTATTGAGTGCCATGTGCACATCTCGAACACTCAGGGTAAAAAACTCATTATATAGCCTTGGCTGGCTTGGAGCTCACTATGTATACCAAGCTGGCCTCAGACTTATAAAGCTTCTGCCTCCCTAGTGCTGGAAGTAAATGGGTGTGCCACCATGCCAAAGTTGATGTGTTGTTTATGGTTACGTTATTAAAGTGGTGCTTGTCAAATAGGGATATATTAAAATGTATGCAAAGCTAACTTTTGTGAAGAAGGTAATCACAAAATATATTTGATAATGATGCAGCTAATGTTATGTGTTATATTCAGATCTACTCCTATAATAAAACCTGTCAACAAATAATTACCTATTAAGAGTAAAATACCCTGATCCTCAGCACAGAAAATTAGGCCTGTCAGTGACTGTGTTCACACCCTTTCATTTGCTGCTCTGCTGAGCTAAGCAACCAATGTCAGTCTCTTCCTTAAGCCAAGGGATGTGTCCCAGTTTTCTCTACTACCCAGTCCTTAAACTGCTGTTGGTCTATGAAATGGTTTGCTATGGAAAAGTTTTCATCTAAGGGTAATGGTGGCTAATGAGTTAGATTCCAGAAAGTTTGATTAGAAAATTCAGAAGGTACTGGGCATCCTGTAATGGGAGGAAATCAGGCAGACAGAAGAGAAACACCATCTAGATTCAGCCAGTTGGTGGTGGGACACTGAGGTGGAGGTTCACCAGTGGCCGCTGCTACAAAATGGTTCCCAAGACTGTGCTAAATCTTGAAGTGTGGCTGGAGGTTCCTTCTACCACTGCTCCTAAACCTGTTCAGCTGTTGAAATAACTACTCATTATTTGAGATAAATTAAACTTTCCTGTGGAACAAAGGTCCTGGTGACTAATGATTTACCCCCTTTACCCTGACTGCTTTGGGATGCAGTCAGTGTTGCCCAACCAGTCACAAGTGAAACATTATGGCAATATTGGGACAGTTCCAGCAGATGCTTCCTTATATCTCATGTGTTGGCTTAGAAAAGATAAATTCCACCCAGTTGAGGTGTCTTATTTAACAGTATCCAGCAGAATTAATATTTACAGCGTTCTGAACAGACTAGGACTTTGTTTATTTACAATTTATTCATTATATATCCCGTTTGAAGCCCCCTCCCTCAACACTTCCCAGTTCCACCCTCCCTCCCTCTTGTCCCATCCCCTTCCCCTAGTCCACTGAAAGGGGGAGTTCTCCTCCTCTGCCTTCTGCCCATAGTTTATCAAGTCTCATCAGGACTGCCTGGATCTCTTTCTCTGTGGCCTGGCAAGGCTGCATCACCAGGAGCAGATGATCAAACAGGATTGACACCAGAAGTGGTAGAAGAGAGGGAACAGGTTGGGAGCTTACTATAGAGGGTCCTCTGAAAGGCTCCACCCAACATGGGATTGAAGCAGATGCTGAGACGCACAGCCAAACTTTGAGCAGAGCACAGGGAATCTTATGGAAGAAGGGGGAGACAGAAGGACATGGAGGGGACAGGAGCCCCACAAGGAGATCAACAAAGCCAAAAACACTGAGCCCAGGGGGACCTGCAGAGACTTATTCACCAACCAAGAACCATGCATGGAGAGGACCTAGACCCACTGCTCAGATGTAGTCAATAGGCAGCTCAAACTCCATGTGGGTTCCTGAGTAAGGGATGCAGGGGCTGCCACAGTCATGAACCCGATCGCCTGCTCTTTGAGGACTTTACAGTTTTTAAGTTACTTTTATTTATTTATTTGTATACACCACTATGTGTGGAGGTCAAAGGACAATGCTGTGATTCAGTCCTTCTACCATGTGCGTTTCCAGGGATTGAACTTAGAATGTCAGGCTTGGTGGCAGGCACCTTTACCTGCTGCATTGTCTCACCTCCCAATAACAGAAGGTCTTCACCAGTAATCAGGAAATACATCTGATTTAACACAGATATTTATGACTGGCACACAAGGGCCAAATAATTTCAGAAGGTGAACTTTTTTATTTTTATTTTTTTACACAGGGTCTCACTATGTAAGCCTTGACTGGCCTTTAACTCACTGAACACTAAGTTTGACTTGAATTCAAAGAGATCTACCTCCCTCTGTCTCCCCAGTGCTGGGATTAAAGGCCTGTGCCACCATGCTTGACTCTGAAAGGTGGGTGTGAGTCTCTGTAATGCTGGGACTTGAACCCAGGTCCTTATTCATCCTAAGCATATACTACCCAAACAATCTGCTTTATTTTTATCTCCAGCTGGCTGGTTAGCCTTGCTTAGTATGAGGGCATCTCACCTCTGATCACTCAGTGAATCCCGTCAGGTTTAGGATTTTTGAATTTGAAAGCCACACAATTACTAATAGCCTCACTTAACAATTGCCTCACCTTTTCCTGTTGTGGGTTAAGAAATCATTTCATCTATGTTTCCATGTGATGATTTAGCTCATAGCTCACATAGGATGTACTGTATTTTCTTGACATCAGTCCAAGCCATTTGCTATATATTTATGCACCAAAAGAATATAAGTGATACACAGAAAATTCTCATCCTGATTCTAAGGATGATTTTTAATCAGCTTGTCTTGGGAATGGCTCTGTTCTATGTATTCTTCATTTAGCTCATGGAAATTTCTATTGAGATGGATCCATACCCTTGCCCCATAATGATTTATCTTGAACATACAACATTAAAAAAAACCTTTTTGTTCTTAGTCACAGATTTTGCTTATAAACTGTCTCCCCAATCTTAAGAGCTGATTTCTCTAAATTTAGACACATAATAATTGCATATATTTGTGGAGTATAGTAGATTTCTCATTTATGTGTACAACAGCAAGAGTTGAGTTTCAACCAATTCTAATGAAAATCTGAGCTTTGGCTGTACTGAGCACACTTGTCACACAAGTAAATGCTGGCTCCCAGCATGCAGGAGGCAGAGACAGGGAATCCATAAGACAGGTTAGTTAGACAGGAGGACAGGTAACCTATTGGTTCACCAAGAGACTATGCCTCATTATATCAGGTGGAGAGTGACCAACGAAGATACCCTTGAGTCTCCATACACATGTGCATGCCCACATCTATGAAAATGCACACAGATATGCATGGTACCACACAACACACATGAAATCAGTAATAGAAAAGCTGTGTTTGACTCCTTGCTGCCGGACAAGAGCCCCTGTCTGCTCCTAGTGAAAATGGTGACCTGAGGTCAGAACATCATGTGGCTGTTTGTTATGTTTTGAGGGTTTCTGTCCATTGGCTTTGTCCTGTGGTGGGGTATCCTTTGCAGATTGGAGCCGTGGGGAAGAAGCCCTATTTAGTGAGCTAAGTCCCTCCCTGTTTGGAGCTTACACTCTCATGTAGCACTATTCTGCCTTTCACAACACTGGTGAATCTCAGCCCAGCGATGCTGCCATTCAGCATCTTCCATGCAGCATATGAAAGTGACACAAATGGTGGTAAGCTGGAGGTGAAATGCCTTGTAGAGCATCAGCACAGGGCCCTGTGCTAAAAATGTCTGTTGCTGATGACTCAAGAAAGTTAGAAATAGAAATACCTACCATCCATATGTCTGCAGGGAGAGAGGTTTGCAGTATTTAATATTTGTCCTCCCCAAAACTCTCTGGGAAGAAAATCATGATCTCATTTTAAGTAATCAGTGGAAGATTTTCCCTGTGCTAGGTGACTTGGGCATTAAAGTTTTGTCCTATATTTTTGAATCTTCTGATTTCACAAAATTGATGATGCAGTTTTACTTCTTGCCAAGTATTTTTTCTTGGTAAATTTTAGAGGGGTCGGGAAGAAAACTTCATCAAGAGATGCCTATTATCCTGTGCTTTTTGTTCTGTTGGGAGTTGTGTCATTTTGATTCTCATTTTGATTCAACTGCTGACTTGGGGAATTGCTCCCATAGTTCTTGAGTTGAGTGAACATTTAAATTCACCCTGGATCCTTATGAAGCATTCATCAAACAAGAAATGCAAGTGTACATAATGGGAAAACACTTTAGCACCCCTTCATAAATGAAAAGCTTTCGAAATCTGTGTTCCCAAAGGAAAATGGTAAGTTCATGAAGCCTTTAGTTTTCTCTGTGACTCAATTCATTTCAAAAGCGTCGATTGTGAGTCCACAGCACAGGGAAGCCTGTGTGGAGATGAAGGTCCTTGCACCTCCAGATGTATCCATAAGCTTGACCTACATCTTTACATAGAGTGTTTAACATATTGGCTACATTTCCATTTTCTTTACAACCTGAATATAAATTTAAGGTATGAGGATACCTTATTCAATAAAAGTCAGCCACAGCAGTGAATATGAGAAATTTACATTTAGTGGATGATTTTTTTTTTGTGGCTGCTTTTTTTTTTAAAATTTATTTATTTTTATCTCAATCACAGGTTAGGTACTTTGCATCCCAGGTGTAGCCCCCTCCCTCAGTCCCTCCTACCTTCCCACTCCCTTCCTCATCTCCCTCCTTCCCGCCCCCTCCAAGTCCACCAACAGGGGAGGACCTCCTTCCCTTCCCTTCCATCCAACCCCAGCTTATCCTGATTGATTTTTACAGTTCAAAGCTGCTCAGTTCCTATGTCCCACCGGAGGGCAGGGCTCTGGAACAGATTTGCAATTTCGTTAAATGTTGGGAAGAGTGAGAAACTCAGCTCTATCTGATTAGTAATTCCTGAGTATTGGCTGGATCCAGTTTGGATACTAGTTTCTATAGAGAATTTAAATAAAATGATTTATTTTATTATTCATTATATGCATGTGTTTGTATGATGCATCCGGGTATTTGCACCTGCCTGAGTGCAGGTGCACACAGAGGTTAGCAGCATCAGACACACTAGAGTTGGAGTCACAGGTGATTTTGAGTCAGCCTGTGTGGGGTTCTGGGAACTGAATCCAGGTCCTCTGCAGGGGCAGCAAGTGCTCTCAACTGCTGAATCATCGCTCTGTCTCCCGCCCCCGCCCTCCGCCCCAGAACTGTTTTCTAAACACAATGTCTGAAGTACACTGGGATTGCCTCAGTCCACTGTGTTGCTAAGCATAACTGAATTTCTCATCCAGTCACCTCTACCTCTGAAGTGATGCTGTGTGTGTGTGTGTGTGTGTGTGTGTGTGAGTGTGTGTGTATGTGTGTGTGTGTGTGTGTGTGTGACTGCAGTGGGTTTATGTAGTGCTAGGAACTGAACACAGTACTTCCCACATGCTAGGTAAACACTTTGCCAACTGACCTGCATTTTTATCCCTTAAGCATTTTTTTAAAGTATTGCCAGAGGTTTGAAGAGATGACTCTGTACTTAAGAATAGTTGCTTTGATTTGCATTTCCCTGATAAGTAAAGATGTTGAGCATTTCTTTAAGTGTTTCTCTGCCATTCGATATTCTTCTATTGAGAATTCTCTGTTTAGCTCTGTACCCCATTTTTAAATTGGATTGCTTGGTTTGTTGGTGTTTGACTTCTTGAGTTCTTTACATATACTGGACATTAGTCTTCTGTCAATATAGGGTTGGTGAAGATCCTTTCCCAATCTGTAGGCAGTCGTTTTGTTCTGAAGACAGTGTCCTTTGCTTTACAGAAGCTTTTCAGTTTCATGAGGTCCCATTTATTGATTGTTGATCTTAGAGCCTGTGCTGTTGGTGTTCTGTTCAGGAAGTTGTCTCCTGTGCCAATGAGTTCAAGGTTTTTTCCCAATTTTTCTTCTAAGCAGTTTGGTGTGTCTGGTTTTATGTTGAGGTCTTTGATCCACTTGGACTTTCCCTGAGATTTCACCTCACACCCACCAGAATAGCCAAGATCAAAAACTCAAGTGACAACACATGCTGGAGAGGATGTGGAGATAGGGGAACGCTCCTCCCCTGCTGGTGGGAATGTAAACTTGTACAACCACTCTGGAAATCAATCTGGCCCTTCCTCAGACAACTAGGAATAACGTTTCCTCAAGATCCAGCTATACCACTCCTAGGCATATATACAAAAGATGCTCAAGTACACAATAAGGACATTTGCTCAACCATGTTTGTAGCAGCTTTATTTGTAGTAGCCAGAAGCTGGAAACAACCCAGATGCCCCTCAACTGAGGAATGGATACAGAAATTGTTGTACATCTACACAATGGAATATTACTCAACAATAAAAAATAAAGATATCATGAAATTTGCAAGTAAATGGTGGGAACTGGAAAGGATCATCCTGAGTGAGCTATCCCAGAAGGAGAAAGACACACATGGTATATACTCACTCATATAGACATATACTATATGATAAACCTACTAAAATCTGTACACCAAAACAAACTAATCAAGAAGGAGGACTCTTGCTAAAGTGCCCAATTCTTATCCAGAAGGGCAAAGAGGATGGACATCGGAAGAAAGAGAAAACAGGGAACAAGTCAGGAGCTTGCCACAGAGGGCCTCTGGAAGGCTCTGTCCTGCAGACTGTCAAAGCAGATGCTGAGACTTATGGCCAACACTTGGGCAGAGTGCAGGGAATCTTATGAAAGGAGTGGGAAATAGTAAGATCTGGAGAGGATAGGACCTCCACAAGGAGAGCAACAGAACCAAAAAATCTGAGCACAGGGGTCTTTCCTGAGACTGATAGTCCAACCAAGTACCATGCATGGAGACAACCTAGAACTCCTGCACAGATGTAGCTCATGGAAGTTCAGTGTTCAAGTGGGTTCCATAGTAATGGGAACAGGGACTGTCTCTGACATGAACTGATTGGCCTGATTTTTGATCACCTCCCCCTGAGGGGGGAGCAGCCTTACCAGGCCACAGAGGAAGACAAATGCACCCACTCCTGATGAGAGCTGATGGACTGGGATCAGAGGGAAGGAAAGGAGGACCTCACTTATCAGTAGTCTTGTGGAGGGACACAGGTGCAGAAGGGGGAGGAAGGGAGGGATTGGGACTGGAGGAGGGAGGGAACTACAGGGGTATGTAAGGTGAATAAAGTGTGATTAATAAAGAATTTAATAAAAAATTTAAAAAAGAATAGTTGCTGCTCTTGCAAATGACCTGGGTTCAGTTTCCAGTGCACACAGAGCAGCTAAAAACTGTAATTCCAGTTCAAGGGAATCTGTGCCTTCTTCTGGCATCTGCAGGCACAAGGCACACATGTGGAACACATACATACCTATAGGCAGGATAGTCATATACATAAAGTAAAAGAATATATCTTAAAAAGTATCATCAGGATTGGAGGATAGTGGTTGCTTTTTAGATCGTCCTCAGTGAGGTATCCCATAAACAGAAAGACACACACAGTATATACTCACTTATAAGTGGATACTAGACATATAATATAGGATAAACCTATATAAATCTGTATAGATAAAGAAACCAAGCAAGAGTGAGGACCCTGGGTAAGATGATCAATCCTCACCCAGAAAGACAAACAGGATGGACATTGGAAGAATAAAACAGGAAACAGGACAGGAGCCTTCCACAGAGGGCCTCTGAAAGACTCAACCCAGCAGTTTATCAAAGCAGATACTGAGACCTATAACCAGACTTTGGTCAGAGTGCAGGGAATCTTAGGAAAGAAGGGGGAGACAGTAAGACTTGAAGAGGACAGAAGCTCCACAAGGAGAGCAACAGAACCAAAAATCTGGGCACAGGGGTCTTTTCTGAGACGGATAATCCAACCAAGGACCATTCATGGATATTACCTAGAACCCCCGTTCTGATGTAGCAAAGAGCATCTCAGTATCCAAATGAGTTCCCTAGTAATGGCAACAGGGATTGTCTTGGACATGAACTCAGTGGCTGACTCTTTGACTACCTTCTCCTGAAGGGGGAGCAGACTTGCTAGGCCACAGAGGAGGACAATGCAGCCAGTCTTGGTAAGACCTGATAAGCTAGGGTCAGATGGAAGGGGAGGAGGACCTCCCCTATCAGTGGACTTGGGGAGGGGCATGGGAGGAGATGAGGGAGGAAGAGTGGGATTGGGAAGAACTGACAGAGGGGGGCTACATCTGGGATACAAAGAGAATAAAGTATAATTAATATAAAAAAGAAAAAATAGTAGCTTTTTAGTTTTTTCATAAGATAGTTAAAGAAAATATTAAAACCAGGATTACCCAGAACATTGTCTGAATTTTGAAATCCAATTGTTTTGTTTGTCTGTTTCTTAGTTTGTTTTTCTTTTTCAATAATGAAGATTTGATTCCTCTATTTGAGGCCTGTCTTATCATCAAGAAAAGAATAAATGACTCATTTTTGGAAGGTCGCTTTAACTATCCAACCATGTACACACCATTTAAGGAATGGCCTTTCCTAAAACAAATGGCTTGAGAACACTTGTTCCTGAAAGAAAAAGAATGAGGAGGGGGAGGAGGAGGGGGGAAAGGAGGAGAAGAGGAGGGAGATAGAGAGGAAGGGAGGAGGAGAAGGAGGGGGAGGAGGGGCAAGAAATGGAGGAGATCCTCCCTCTCATTTGAGATTATTTTTGAAGAAGCCTTGTACTCTACCATGAAACTTCCTGTCTCTCCTCCCCCACCTCTCTCTACCTGCAGCTTATGGGAACTAGTCATATTACTTAGTGATAATTTTCAAAAACAATATTAAATGTAACAACTGTTTCGGAATGTCGATGGCCATGTATTTTAATGCGTAGGCAGGGCATTTAAAAGATGAAGAGCTCTAATTCCAACAGGAATAGACTACAACTCTTTTATGATTAGGTTTGATTTAATTGTCTGGGATCAGAAATTTCCTGATCTACTCTAGTAACTACACTTGCTTACCATATCCAATCAGGTTTATAGGTTCACAATTCTTGTATGTCTCATCCACTCAGTATTTTATAATAAAATGCATTACAGAAGTTAAACAAGGAAAAAATATTATGAAATTTATCTTTACCCAGAAAAGAAAGGGAACAGTACAGGCCGTTTAAGGAGAAATCCCATTCACGCTAACTTTACACAGGAATCTGAAGTGACAGAGGCAGAAGGAACTCTGGGACACACAGTGAGTCACAGGGTCTGCTTTGCCACCTGAGTAAGTCTGGGCACGTTCCATAACTTCTCTGGGCCTGCTTCCTTACATGCATGATGGGGAGAATCACAGATCTACACAGGTGTGTGAGAGTTGAAAGGCTGAGAACCAGAACAAAACACTGCCTGGCCTGTAATAAATGCCCTATAAATACTCTCTGTCCTCACTGTCACAGGAGGCTTGTTCTGAGTCTTCATTGCATGTGAGCTACACCACATTGTTGCCTGCTTTTTACAGAGAAGGAAATAAAGGTTTCAGGATCTTAAGAATGATTGCTTTGATGACTGGCAAGCAATAATGCCCACAGATTTCACTGTGGACAGGAGACACACAGATGTACTACAAAGGGCAAATTGATAATGTCTTTAGCAGTGACAGACAACATGAACTGACTCCACACAGGGAAAGCGTGAGCTCTGTGTGCTGAGGAATGCTTTGAGATAGGCACCTTATCACATTTTGAGAATAGCTTGGGCTGTCAGCAGGATGTTTGCCCAGAAACACATGTCCCTCCACTCCCCTCCCTTTTCCCCTGACAGTAACCAAAATTTCTGTTGCACTGAGAATGGGTCCTGTGCAGCTTCTGCCTAGGAGGCCATCGCATTTGGTCTCTGTCTAGCTGCCTTCTTCAGACTGTCACTCTATACTCTAGGGTTTTTCTCTCAATGACATGCCAGGAGACATCAGCCCAGATGTTCTGGTGACCCTTATGGACTTTAGCTAGCTGTTAGCCCTCAAAAATTCCTGATAATCCCTCTGCCCACTGTCTGTATGCTCATTTAAAATTTTCTGGTAGCTTCTGCACTTTTCTGTGTTTGGTCCAGAGGGTGCTCCCTCTCCACAGGCATCCTGAGCCTCAGGCTCTTACAATCTTTTCTCCTTCTGTTCTGTAATTTCCCCTGAGCTTTAGTGGTAGGGGTGGAATTGCCAGTAACAGTTGGAGTTGGGCATCTCAAGAACACTTATTCTTTGTATTTTGACCAGTTGTGGGTCTCTGCAACCTTCTCCACATGTAGCAAAAAGAAGCTTCTTTGATGGGGTGGGGGTGTTCACAGCTACACTCGTGTGGGTAAAAGGAAACAGAAATTGTATTAGTTTAGGAAACTGGCAGACATACTTTCTCCTCTTGACCTATGACCTCTCCAGCTGTGGGTAATTGGCTAGGTCTATAGTAGCAGGTATGTTGAGTGAGCCTTAAGTCCAACTAGACAGCCAACCATTGGTTACTCCCAAGATGTAAGTGCCACGATTTTACCACTGACACACTCATTCTTAAAAACATTTGTTGTTTTGATGTTGTTTATTTGTTTATCTTGTGTGCCTCTGTGTGTAGGTGTATACAAATGCAGAGATCAACTCTTGGGAGTTGGTTCTTTCCTTACATCATATAGGTGTCAGGGCTCAAACTCAGATTGAATTCAGGTCACCAAGTTTGGTGTCAAATGCCTTTACCTACTGAGCTGTCTTGCTAGCCCCACACATTTATTCTTGGAAATACTGTCTCAGTGAAGTTCCCTGACCTCCATGGCCTCCTTTCATAGGTCCCCATATGTCGTCAGAATTATGACCTATTTATTTTCCAATTGTGTCTATCTTTCCCATGAAAATGCACTGTTCTCATTAACAGCAAGCATTTTTACCCATAATTCTTGAATTATTACAGTTTGATGCAGTGTTTTTCACCTGAAAGTCTTTTTTTTTTGAGGCAGGGTTTATCTGTAGCCTGACGGTATTGGGCTCCCTTTGTAGACCAGCAGGCTGGCCTTGAACTCATTGAGATCCTCCCACCTTTGCCTCCTGGAGCCCTGGGCTTAAAGGTGTGAGCCGCTCATGATTCTTCTTTTGATTTTTTTTATTTTTTCTTTGAATGAGTGGAGTGAATCAATTGAAAGTGAAGAGCACTATAGATATTGCTCCTTGGAAGATGACAGCATGCCTTTTCATGAAGTCCCCTGACCAGGCACAAATAGAACTCCTAGATCCTGCAGTGTGCATGAAGGCACAGCCCTAGAGCTAGCACAGTGATCCACTGTGGACTTTTGGAGTTCCTCCTGTTTTTCCAGCTTCTACTGTGTTTGGGGATAATGAGCCAGGAAGCTCTACATCCTAGACTCCTCTGACTGCTGAGTGCTACAGTAAAAGAAGTCATAGAGAACTACCTGCTCTCACATGATGCCTAATAAGCAAACCTTGCACTTCCTATTTGCTCCTTTGGAGATCAGCTTTGAATTCCCTAATCTCTTGTTTTACCTTTCTCAAATTCAAAGCAGTTTTCTGGGGGCAAATTTAGTTCATTCAACTATATCCAGCCAACGATAGTTAGAATTTTGTAGAGTAATTGGGTAGGTTTGTGTCCTGTGTGTGTGTTGGGGGGTATGAGCATAGCTTTTATTTTATTTGTAAAGACCTTTTAAATGCTTAAAAAAAGTTTGAAAGGGTCTCTAATAGACTCTCCCAAACCCATAACATGCAGGGAACATTAATTGTATCCAGTGGATTATTAAAAAAACAAAAACAAAAACAAGTATAACACGAAATTGAAGTATGTGTGGGAAGCCATTGTCAGTGGGAAGACGTAGTAAGGTGAATATATTCTAAAAACATTGTATGCATGTGTAAGGATGGAAAATTTTAACTTGGCCCTAACCATGGGAACTGACCATGGAAACTGAGACTTGTGAACTTTAATCATTACCAAACCCAGATCTGATACAAAACCAAACCCGGATCTGATACACAATGTTTCTGAGAGATGCCCTTCTGTAGTTATGGATACAATCTCTAACTGTCCCCTAGTCACCACACCTGGGCACAGCCAATCACAGACTGTCCCATTAGGAAAGACCCTTTCCCCTAGACCCCCTCCTGTTTTGTGGTTTTGCCTTTATAAACTCTGTGATTCCGTTGCTGGGCGCTCTGCATCACCCCCTTGCGTGGGAGCTGTGTGTGGAGCCCCAGCATGCCGGCTACTAAGTAAACCTCTTGCTGTTTGCATCAAGCTCTTGACTTTGTGGGTTATTGGGGTCTGGCATCTATCCTGAGGAATGGAGGGTCTCCCCACCTCGGGAGTCCAACATTTGGAGGTCTCACCGAGATGAGCGCAGACCCACAACCTACAAATTTGACCTTGGGGTGAGAAAAGGTGCCAAATGTTTGTCTCTGTGCTGTCTGTGTTTTCTGTTTCAATGTGCTTTCAGTTTGCGTGCTTTCAGTTTGCGACTGCTCCAGTGACTTGCTAAAGTCACGAGCCGTGGTGGGCAGATGTACCCAGAGGACCACAGGTCCTTGCTCTGGAGGATGCTCCAGGCGGTTGGGGGGAGGGGCGAGGACACTCGGATGCCTCCCATCTGGTGGACTGGGATGGAGTCCAATTCTGTAAAAAAGTCTAGTTCTGACTTTAAAGCTCTGCACTGCGATCTGCCAGGGATTGCTGCTGGTCTCAAAGGGAGGCCACTGTGGTGTGGGAAAGTCCCACACACGGCGGGAGTGCTTGTGGGTAGCTGGGGAGATGCATGGATCAGGCTGCTGCAGGGCTGAGGCTCAGCTGGCTGCGCGGTGGGAGTTATCAGGCAGATCTGCCTGGATCTTCCCCTCTGCATCTTCCCGAGTGAGAGAGAGACTTGGAGTGGAACCAGCTAGAGCTCACTCTCCCTCCTCATCTTCCATCCACGGAGTGTAAGTTAATTGCTCCTCAGCAGACCATACAGTGATAAAAAAGGTAACTACACTTGACTGTAATGGTTAAAATTACAGCTAAGTCCAACAAAAAGAGTTTATTCCATTGGTTTAAATATATGACCATTATATAATTAATTTCAACTAATCTTAAATGGTTAATATGATCAAAAATAATTGGGTATGTTTAAGGTTAAATTCAAACTTATTTAAAATATATATGTACTTATGTGTTTATAAGATCTATAAATGCCACCTTCAGTAAAGTGGCTGGATACAAAATCAACTCAAAAAAATCAGAAGCCCTCCTGTACACCAAAGACAAAAGGGCCAAAAAGGAAATTAAGGAAACAACACCCTTCACAATAGCCACTAATAACATAAAGTACCTTGGGGTGACTCTAACCAAGCAAGTGAAAGACCTATATGAAAAAAATTTCAAATCTCTGAAGAAAGAAATTGAAGAAGATCTTAGAAGGTGGAAAGACCTCCCGTGCTCATGGATTGGTAGAATTAATATAGTG
>CM053765.1:51438688-51459358 GCA_028658305.1 Pachyuromys duprasi | reverse complement strand
TCTGCATAATCATAGCTTTAATATAATTTTTCTGTGTCTCCACTGAATTAAAATCTCTATTGCTTTTGGGTGTTTCTGGTGGGGCCATGGTGTCCTGATTATTGTTGGGTGAGTTCTTATGCCGATTTCTGGGCATTTGTTTATATATAATGAAGAAGTTGTTTGTGCTTTAAGGCTGAACTTCAGACTGGAACTGTCAATCTCTTGTTTCAGGAGTATTCTTCAAGAAGATCAGGGAGTTCCAATGGTTTGATAGTGTGTGTTGTTGCCTCAGTTGAACTCTGTTGTGGGATCTGTGTGCCTGGCTTTGTGCTCTGTGCTCGAGGCTGTGAGCACCACAGGCTGGTCTCCCCTCTGGTCTGGAGGTTTGGCTCCTCACTCTGTGCCAAAGGCTGCATGTCCCCCTTTGATTTGTCCACGGGGGCGCTGCTCTGGTCAGGAGGCTCCGAGCTCTGACCTGGGCTTGCTGCTAAGGGCTCTCTTCTGGACTGGAGTCTTGGCGCCTCCTTCTGGGTCAGGGGCTGTGCACCACGGTCTGAGATGGTATTTGGGGGCACCTCAGTCTGGACCTGATACTATGAGTCCCAATCCAGGGTGGTGGCTGGGTGTGCCTTAGGGGTGTGGGTCTGACTGGTGTAGCCCGCAGTATCAGGTGAAACTCAGTCTGTTTCACAGTATCAGTATCAGTTTCACAGACAGGTGAAACTCAGTCTGTCCTGGGTACTACGTGACCCAGACCGAAGTGGCGGCTGCTGGCGCAGAGGGTTGTGTGCCTGCCCAGTGCAGCCCGCGGTATCTGGATGAAACTCAGTCTGTCCGGGGTACTGTGTGACCCAGACCAAAATGGCGGCTTAGGTGCCCAGTGCAGCTGTGCACAGCCTGTCACCCTCCGGAGTTTTTCCTGGGAATAGCTCGGTGTCCCTTGGACTTTTCCACTTGATTTCCCCACTGTAGGAATTCCGCTCACCTGGCAGTTGCAAACGCTGGTGTTTTAGGTCCGAGATCTCAGTCTCCTGGTCACTGTGCCTACACTACTGTCCTGCTCCTCAGACACAGTGTCCTCCTGGGGCAGCAGTCTTGGATCTCCTCAAAAATGGCCATCTTAACTAATTCAATCTATAGATTCAAAGCAATTCCTATCAAAATTCTAATAAAATTATTTACATGCCTTGAATGAGCAACCATTACCTACATAAGGAAAAATAAAGAAAACTCAGGATAGCTAAAATAATTCTGTACAATAAAAGAACTTCTGAGGATGCTAACATTTCAAGCTATACTACAGAGCAATAGTAACAAAAACTGTATTGTATTGGTATAGAAACTGACAGATTGATCAATGGAATCAAATTAAAGACCCAGAAATAAACTTACATTCCTAAAGGAAAGTGATTTTCAACAAAGAAACTGCAACAATACAATGAAGAAAAAAAGGATTTTCAACAAATGGTGCAGGTCTAACTTGATGTCTGTATGTAGAAGAATGAAAATACTTCCATATTTACCACCCTGAACAAACCTCAAGTACAAGTGGATCAAAGACTGCAACATAAAACTGGATATACTAAGTATAATAGAAGAAAAAGGAGGGAATAGCCTTGAACTCATTGGTACAGGTGACAACTCTGTGAACAGTACACCAACAGCTCACACAATAATATTAATAATTAACAAAAGAGTCATGATGATCATGAAACTGAAAAGCATATGGAAGGTAAGCAACACTATCTATAGGACAGAGCACAGCACAGAAACTCCTTAGTAATCAGAGAAATGCAAATCAAAATGACTCTGCATTTCCTTGTTTCACCTGTCAGAATGGTGAAGATCATAAACTTAAATGACAGCACATAATGGTGGGGATTTGGACCAAGAAGGACACAAGTCCAGTGCTGATGAAAATAAACAATTGTATAACCACTTTGGAAATCCATCAACATATTTCTAAAAATTGAGAAGAGACACACCTCAATATCTTTATATCTCAATAGCTATATCACTCTTGGGAATATGCCCAAAAGATGCTCTACCATACCACAAGGACACTTGCACAACTATATTCATAGCAGTTTCATTTGTAATTAACAGAAACTGGAAACAACTAAGATGTCCTTCAGCTGAAGACTAGATAAAGAAAATGTTAAAGTTACACAATGAAATACCACTTAGCTATTAATAACAAAGACTTCATGCAATCAGTAAGCAAATAGATGGAAGTAGGAAAGATTTTTTTTTCTGAGTAAGGTAACAAAGACCCATATAGTACATACTCTCTTATGAGTAGGAATGAACCAGAAAGTACAGGATAACTATGGTTCAATCTTCAGACCCAAAGAAGTGGAGGAGAGTTAAAGGAGGATGCAGGAATCTCACTCAGAAGAGAAAATAAGAAGTAAATAGAGGGAAGGAATTTGGTGGGAGAAGGGGTGGGGAGGGTAACAGTGATGAATATCAGGTAGGGGGACAGCAGAGGGAGGTAGGGAACCAGGACAGAGACTAGAAATCAGTGTAGGGAGGAGTACTACTGATCTCTCTCCCAAACTGAGAGGCTCCATGTTCAAGAAGTCTACTTGAAAATGATGGTTATCACAGGGGTGGGTTATTGCTCTGAGGCGCTTCATCCCCCCCCCCTTGTACTTTCAAGCAAACACAACACCACTGAAGCCCATATACAAAGGTGGGGTGAGGAATGATTTAATATCTACATCCTCCCACATGAAAATTGTCAGATTCTGTGAAATCTGCCAAATCCACCTACCTAACACCTATGTACACCTGAGAAACCACTGCATCTCAGAAATTGCTTTAGTATCCTGAAATTGAATTTCCCTAAATTTTGCATTGTGGCTGTTGATAGTGGAAACGCAAACAATTCTAACCAAGTATTGCTGAAGAATGCTCCCCATCACCTCATGTCTATTAGTTTCAAAACTATGGATAAAATCTGTCACACAAAATTGGAGTGGAAGGCAATGTATAAAACTTTTAGGAACCAGACCTTCTATTTTCCATTCTCTCCTCCTATTGTACATCATAATCAATGCCTGTGTGTGCATACCAATATTGCTATCACAAGCACTGTATCTTTCCACTACCCGGGCTGCAAGCCTATCTGACCCCAAGGAAACCAAACTGAAGAAGGGTCAAAGGCCAAGGGATCCTATCCAACTCACCACATGGACCAATAGAACCACAATCTGATCCAGAAGATCAGACTCTGATAGTTCAGCAGACTTGCTCCTCCTGGCCTGAGGACATTGGACCTCACACACATACCATGGTGTGGTTTGTAGCCTCCCTCAGAGCTCCCTAAAGCAGTATCAGGGAAGAATACGGGAAAGAACATGCACATGGCCTCCCTCTGGTACTCGTCATTACTAGGCCTTGTCAGAGTCTTCTTAACTTGCACAACCCAGCTGGACCTCAGTTCCCTACCATCTAAGAGCTCCTCTACTTGGGGATCAGATACCAAATGACTCAGACACTAAGGCCTTCCCAGCTAGGGGCAGACAAAGGCCTAGTTTGGGAAATTTCTGCTTCTGTATAATTTTCCAGTGTCCTAGAATTCCTCCTGTTACTCTTAAAAGGCATATTCATTTCCACATTCCATTACACAAGTAATGTCCAGTGCAGTCATGGCTACCTTATAGCTGGGAAGCCCTGCAGCCAACTTTTAATCAAAGTTAAAGAGTAAAATCAGTTAACAATGAAAGTGGCCTTAAATTTGAAAGTAATGAACTGTAATTGGAATATGGATGACAAAAACAAAAGAAAGAAAAATGAAAAGATATGGCTTCTCCTAGTTATGGTGGAATATAAAGTTTAAATTAGATAAGAAGGAGAGCATAGCCAGACAGAGGGACATTTAGGAGAGTCCAGAGCAGATATAACTCTGAGTCGTCTGAGAGAGAGGATGTGAGAGCCATACCAAGAGTCCAGAATGATAAATGAGAGATGAAAAAGTCCAGTTAACTAAAATGATTGGATTACAAAAGGATGAACAGGCTTGAGAAGTACAGTCCAGCCCTTGGGCTGGAGGGCTTGCTATCCCATCCATACCCTGTAACAGACAGAGAAAGGATGCTAGGAGACCCTGGAAGGTCTGCTTTGATATGTTACATAGGCACCTCAGCCATTTGACACAATATTTGAGACATAACATTAGGGTAAAATGAGAAGGTTAATTAAGTATAATCTCAAACATTATTTTAACATGTTGAAAGAGGTTTTTTGGTCAAATATTTTGCAGGAACTAGACCTATGTACTAGAAAACATCAAGCATTATTCATACATTTTTCTCTCAGGTTGTGCATTTTCATATGGAAAAATAACATTCTTCTATGTCCAGCCACACCAGTTTGACAAGATCTCCTGTGTTGATTGAAATACTGTTAACTACAGAAATTTGTTTTGTAGAAATGAATTCAGGTCTTCATTCAGATTCTAGATTGCTCGGCTCTGTGAAACACCAAAAGTGTCCGCTTTGGAACTTAAATGATCTCCAAAACTGATTACCTGACTATTCATTGGTAATAGGAAGTATTATCAAAGCATAGGCTCTCATCTTTTTCTCTCTCTCTTTCTGGGCTATGATTACATCAGCTTTAAGGTTTGTCACTGAACTAAATTCTTACACAAGTCCCACTTTATTTGTCATTCCCCTCAAATGGACACAGGGGCTGTATGACACTCATTCACTCATCTCTCTTTCTTTGCACTGACCAGTTAGGGTCCACCTGAAAGGAGTTACAGGACTGTTTTCCAGACACTGGGCAGAAAAGACAAGATTAGGTGTTCAAAACAAGTCAAAACTACATAGTATGAGGAAAAGCTGAGCTACAGGAGACATTGCTCAAATATCACAGGCCCTCAATAAAAAGAATGAAATTCATTTTTTTAATTTATTTATTTTTATGTCAATCACAGGTTAGGTACTTTGCATCCCAGGCGTAGCCCCCTCCTTCATTCCCCCCACCCATCGCATCCCTCCCTCATCTCCTCCCAGCCCACTCCAAGTCCACCAATGGGGGAGGACCTCCTCCCCTTCCATCCAACCCCAGCTTGTCTCCTCAGGGCTGGCTGCAATGTCCTCCCCTGGGATCTAGCCAAGCTGTTACTCCCTGGCATGTATGGGGGAGGGTCAAAGAGTCAGCCCTCAAGTTCATGACTGAAACAGTCCCTGTTTCCCTTACACTGAGCTATCATGAGCCACATCTGAGCGGGGGGTTCTTAATAGTAAAAATAGGGGAAATTAGTAAGAATGAAATTCTTAATGGCTAGGAAAACAAACAAAAGATTAGAACAGTGATACATAGAAAAAAATGCAATGTAAGAAGCAATACCAATATAAAAAGCAATTAATTTTTAAAAGGTAAATATATCTGAAAAATACAGGTAAGTATACTCACTTTGTGAAAAGGAAAGCAGGTCATTTCCCTGTGAGGCAACAGACTGGGAGCAAGATGACCTGACTCAACACAGCTTGTCTCAGAAACATATCTCTAAGAGACAGAAGATGCAGCTATCCTAGAATTAATATGCCATCATAGAAAGAAATCACTGTACACTCAAATAAATGATAAATTGATGAAAATATTTTTAAAGACAGCACTCACTCAGCTCTGGCTAATGCTCAAAAGGCAGCAGGTAAAAACAGAATTTGCAATCTACATATGCTGTCACTATTAAGTTTCTTTCAGGTACAGGCCCCAGGTTATATTCTGAACAATTTATATATGGACAGGAGACTGCAAGTGTAGCTACTTTGACAGGCATTTACACAACAAAAATATTCCAGTGAATCATTTTATAAATACACCAGTGCCCTGAAATAGCAGTTACAGGATCCTAAGTAGATGGCCCCAGAGGAAAAAGAAGGGAAAAGTATAAGGCAGAAAGTACACAACCTGGGTTGGGGAGGTCTTCTACAAGCTATGTCTTATGCCAAGTAACTTTCTTAAGAATAGCATCTTGCATTCCACTTACAGGAGGAAAAGGGGAAAAATGGAAAACATCTATGAAGATGGGAGAAATTATCATACACTGAGACAAACTCCTGAGGAGTCTAATGAATTGTTGCTGCACAAGGGGAAAACAAGGTATCTCAAAAACATTATTGACCAAGTCCTGAGTAGCCTTGGGACTGACAAGCATAGCTCTCTATGGTAGAAAGTGTTGGATTCTCAGCATGTGAAGCAACCCTCCCTCCCAAGGCCCTGACCCCAGAATTTACCAGCTCTCCCAAGCACTTTTTCCTGCTTTAGGGAAGGACCTCTATTTAATTCTCAGTACATCAGAGCATTAGGGAAAGCTGCCAAAGTTAGGCTCCAGGCTCTGCCAAGCATGTTCATGGTTTGAGAAAGAGCTATGCCATTGTCCATGCAGCAGGGCCTCAGAGAGAAGCCTTGCTTTACCAGGCCAGCTCTCAACACAACAGAGGTTTTCCTTTGCAAAGAGCTGTCACCTTGGCTAGTCATTCCCATGTGGCAGAACCGTGTTTTCCTCAAGAAGAAAACTGCACCTTTATGGCACACCAGACCTTAATGTTGGTTAAGACCCTGTAATGCCGCTTTGAGCAGCTTGGTAGAGGTCTGATCTTTGATGGGCCTAGTGCCTGGGTGAAAAAAGGGTTGTCTCATTTGTCATGGCATGCAGTCAAATGTCTGGACAATCCTGGTGAACACACATGTGTATATTCGCATCTAACAGGCTGGTTAGCGTACTACTTATCTGCAGGGTGTTTTGGAGGTAGTCCTCCCTCAGTGAAATTCTATTTGATGTCTCTTTCTTATTTTCTAAGCATTAGCATTTCCTTTACATCACTGATTCTCACTTTCCACATCACAACTTCATATCAGAGTTCTACCCAACACAGAAGATGCCTTTTGCAATCTCCATAAGATTAACTCTGAATGGATCTTGCACTTAAATGCAAAGGGCAGAGTTTGTAGAAGATTTTAGAGAAATTAGTGCTCTCCGGGTGTGGCACCCTGTGAAGGATGTTTCTACACACAAGCCCCTGTTCCAAAAGTTTAGTCCAAATGCAGCCACCATAGTGAAGTTATTCAGAGGCCACTGCTGAGCCCAGGAAATGACTAGGACCACAATGGACCTCTGAGGTAGCTGCATATGGCCTCTGCTTACCACCCAATCTCCGTGATAACTTACCCCACCAGTTCCTCCTTATTTTCCAGGTATGCAGAGATTCGCATTTCAGTAGCACTTGTGCCTGTCCTCCTGTCTGTCTTTCCATCCTGCCCAGAGAGGACCCACGATTTGAGCTTTCTCTGCTCAGCTTCCTGCTCTTGACTTTTGTAGGCAGTGATCTTGACCTCAGTAAGTCACAGCATTGACTAGGCACTTCTTACTGGAATCATGGTGGATAACTTTTGTATTCAACTTGCAGAGGAGTTATCAGTCTGTCCCACAATTACAGAGAGAGAGTTTAGGAAACACATTTTTTGTTTATGTTTTGTGTATGTGTGTTTTGTCTTCATGATAGGTTCAGGTAAACTGTATATACTGATTACCTGATAGATATGTGACAAAGCTGACAGAAGAGCAAGAAAGTGATGACACTCACTGAAGAACATTATTGTTAGCTTGCACATCTTCCTCAGCGACTAAGGGAAAAAGAAACACACACCTGTATATATCAAGGTTCCCTTGATGAATATAACTCATAAAATGAATCTCTCTTTGCATATAGAAAGTTGGTTTATTCCAATGTCACAAGTGTGGTCCAACTAGACCAAACAATGATGAACAACGAAAACTTGTAGAAGGTAGTAGTTGTTCAGTCTATGTGGCTGAATGTCTCAGCTGATCTTCAGTATATGCCAGAATTCCAAATAAGTAGGCTCCAAAGCTAGAAAAAATCGACTTGCTAGCCAAAAGTAGGGAAAGCAGAAAAAAGAAAGAACTAAGATCGCCAATGTCTTTTATATATGTAGGATGTAACCAGAAGCTGTGGCCCAGATTAAAGGTGCATCTTATCACCTAAAACATTCAGATTAAAGAACAGATTTTATGGATAAAATCCCCAGCAAGTGAATGCTGGGGATGCAAAGGTTCTTGTACCCACAGATCACTAGGGATACCAGGAACGTTAAACATACAGGTTTAACATTCTTTTCCCAATGAAGGAGATAAAATACCTGTATTCAATCCAGAATACTGGGTAAGGATTTTGTTAAAAGCTATAATTAAGAAAAATTCCCAACAGTACCCAACTCTTTATGTTTTAATTAAATCCAGATAGAGTAAAATTGACTCCTTAGAATAGCCATCACACCTCACACCAGAAGATCAGAGAAAGATATTTTTTTTCCTGAGGCAGGCAAGAAGAGCATGAAATTCCTTTCCAAAGCAATGTTTTTTGTCAAGAAAGCAAGCATAGGGATTTCACTTAGAAAATATAGATATTTTCAGTTGTGATCTCACCTACTCTGAGGCATGGTAAATTAAATTTTATTCTAATGTTGTTACAATGTAAAATCAGAGATAGAAGAGCACTCTTAGCCCAAAGTGATGTAGAAATATATGTAAACTTTTTAAATGATGGACAGAAATGCCTCTGGAATGTTTATCTTGTGCCACAAGTTCTTAGCTGAAAATGAAATGGCACCATGAAAGTAGATTGCTCAGGAGGCATTGGCATCTGGTAATCATAATGTCAGCTCTAGCAGGTGGATGTTTCAATGCTACAGTTCTCATTCGTACAAAGGACAGAGAGCACAAATTTAGAAAACTTCAAGGAAAATCAGTACTCTGGACACTATCCCCGAGGAACAACTTTGTTGTGTCATCTTAACCTCTCAAGAAGGCTGCTTTTTCCTCTGAGAACACTTGCTCAGAGAAAGGCCACAGCTGCTTCCATGCAGGACCAGTAGTTCACTTTAATTACCCTGACTGTGGCCTCTGTCAGGGCTGTGACATCACTAAGGAGAATTCCATTATTTAAATTTTATTTGTATTTTCTGTATATGAGTGTTTTGTTTGCATGTGTCTGTGTACAGTACCAACAGAGGCCAGACTAAGTTACTGGAGTGACAGCAAATGGTTAGCTATGATGTGGCTTCTGGAAATGAGATCTGTGTCCTCTATGACTACACACTTAACTACCACTCTTTTATTTAAAATTCATTTTATGCCTTTTCATTAACTACATTATATCACTTTCCCCCTTTCTGTCCTCTCTCCATTCTGCCCAATTTCTTTCCTGCATGAATATGTATGTGTCAATATGTATGCTCAAATTTATGGATAAAATCTCTTGAGTCCATTTCTGTTGTTTGTGTGTATGTGGTTTCAGGACTGACTATAGTGCACTGGAAAATCAATTATGGTGCTCATCCTTGCTAGAAGCTAATTCTCCCAATTGTGGGAGATTTCTACTCCTTAATAAGCAAGTTAATGCTGGGGATGCAAAGGTTCTTGTACCCACAGATCACTAGGGATACCAGGAATGTTAAACATACAGGTTTAACATTCTTTTCCCAATGAAGGAGATAAAATACCTGTATTCAATCCAGAATACTGGGTAAGGATTTTGTTAATGATAAGAACACTGTTGGGATCCTAACAAAGTACATAATTATCCTATATTTGAAGGGAAGGGAGACAAAGCTGTGATCCCTGTCAAAGACCATCTATTAAATGTGGTTGGTGGCATCTATTTATTTTTTAAATTAAATTTTATATTACTTATAGTTTTTTTTTTACTTTGTATCCCATTTGTAGCCCTCTCCCTCATTCCCTCCCAACCCCACCCTCCGTTCCTCATCTCCTCCCATGCTCCACTCAAAGTCCACTGATAGGAGAGATCCTCCTCCCCTTCCATCTGACCCTAGTACATCAGGTCTTATCAGGACTGGGTGCACTGTACTCCTCTGTGGCCTGACAATGATGCTCCCCCTTCAGGGGGGAAATGGTCAAAGAGTCTGCCACTGAGTTCATGTCAGAGACAGTCCCTGTTCCCCTTACTAGGATACCCACTTGGATACTGAGCTGCCATGGGCTACATCTGAGGAGGGGTTCTAGGTTTTATCCAAGAATGGTCCTGGGTTGGAGTATCAGTCTCAGAAAAGACCCCTGTTCCCAGATATTTTGGTTCTGTTGCTCCATTTATGGAGCTCCTGTCCTCTCCAGGTCTTACTTTCTCCCCTTTCTTTCTTAAGATTCCCTGCACTCTGCCCAAAGTTTCTTTATGAGTCTCATTATCTAATGCTAAAGTAGAGTCTTTCAGAGGCCCTCCCTGGTAGGCTCCTATCCGGTTTCCTGTTTTCTCCTTCCAATGTCCCTCCCATTTGCCTTTCTGAATGAGGATTGATTATCTTATACAAGGTCCTTTTTCTAGCTCACCTTCCTTAGGTATACAGATTTTTGTAGGTTTATTCTATATTATATATCTAGTATACACTTGTGAGTATATACCATGTGTGTCTTTCTGTTTCTGGGATACCTCATTCAGGATGATCTTTTCAAGTTCCCACTATTTGCCTGCAAATTTCATGATTTCCTTGTTTTAATTGCTGAGTAGTATTCCTTTGTGTAAATGTACCACAATTTCTGTATCCATTACTCCATTGAAGAACATCTGGGTTGTTTCCAGGTTCTGGCTTTTACAAATAAAGCTGCTATGAACATGGTTGAGGAAATGTCCTTGTTGTGTACTTGGGCATACTTTGGATATATGCCTAGGAGTAGTATAGCTGGGTCTTGAGGAAGCACTATTCCTAATTGTCTGAGAAAGCTCCAGATTGATTTCCAAAATGGTAGTTAGTACAAGTTTGCATTGCCACCAGCAATGGAGGAGAGTTCCCCTTTCTCCACAACTTCTCCAGCATGTATTGTCACTTGAGTTGAGGTTTTTTATCTTGACCATTCTGATGGGTATAAGGTGAAATCTCAGGGTTGTTTTGATTTGCATATCCCTGATGACTAAGGACTTTCAGCATTTCTTTAAGTGTTTCTCTGCCATTCTATATTCCTCTACAGAAAATTCTCTGTTTAACTCTGTACCCCATTTTTAATTGGATTACTTGATTTCTTACTTTTTAACTTCTTGAGTTCTTTATATATTCTGGATATTAGCCTTCTGTCAGATATAGAGTTGGTGAAGATCCTTTCCCAATCTATAGGCTGTTGTTTTGTTCTGATGACAGTGTCCTTTGCTTTACAGAAGCTTTTCAATTTCATGAGGTCCCAGTTATTGATTGTTGCTCTTAGAGTCTGTGTCGTTGATGTTCTGCTCAGAAAGTTGTCTTTTGTGCCAATGAGTTCAAGGCTCTTCCCACTTTTTCTTCTAACCGGTTTAGTATGTCTAGTTTTATGTTGAGGTCTTTGATCCACTTGGACTTTAGTTTTGTGCAGGGTAATAAATATGAATCTATTTGCATTTTTCTCCATGTAGACATCGAATTAGACCAGCACTATTTGTTGAAGATGCTGTCTTATTTCTATTTTATGGTTTTGGCTTCTTTGTCAAAAATCAAGTATCTGTAGGTATGTGTATTTTATTATGGGTCTTCCAGTCCATTCCATTGATCCACCATTCTGTTTCTATGCCAGTACCATACATCTGTTTCTAAAGACACTCTCCAGATGAACTTAGACAGATCAAGAGGCTCTGGTGGGGCAAGGGAGTCCTCCACCTTAGTGCCTTGCTCAGAATGCCTATCCAGACTAGGAAGGCTGCAACCTGAAGCAGCAGGGTACTTCCAACCAGAGAAGAAACATTCAGCCTGCAATTAGCATGTACTTAACAACTAAAACTGGAGATCATTTGTTGACAGAGTTCTTAAGCTTTTTACATTCACAAACTCAGGTCCTGAAGAACAATAAGTACTCTTAACCAATCACTCAGCCATTGCTGTAGAGTACCAAAGTTCAGTTCCTCCTGTGCACATCAAGTAGGTCACAATCTCCTTGAACTTCACTTTCAAGGAGTCTGAAAGTCTCTTCTGGCCCCCGGGATACCTGCATTCATATGCACATGCTTCCACACAGACCCCAACAATTATACTTAACTAAAACTGTCTCAACTAAAAGAAAAGTCAACCTGAAAATAAATCTTTAAAAATCTTTATAAATGCTCTATATTTTACTGAGAGGCAGATGAGCATGTAACTTGGTACAAAGATGAAGATCTTCTTGAGCTCCTTATTCTCTTCCTCTCTCAAATGTGGCTATTACAGGCATGTGCATCAAAATCTTTAAACACATATTTTTAAAATACTACTTTATTAATGAAAGTTAGTGATCATGCAGAAATGCAATCTGTGTGTGAATATGTAAACAATGTGTGTATATATGTGTGTGTGTGTTTATGTGTATCCACACGTGTATACACATAAAAACTTGTAAGTAGAGGACAATGTTGGGTGTCTTCTTCCATTTGTACAAACACATAATTCAAAATAAAATAATTAAAACTAAGAACAGCTGAATACAATTAACACAGTTGTATTGATACCTAAAAATTAATCAGAATTATCTGGAGGGTGGGTGGCTCATGCATTTAATTCCAGCACTCTGGAGGCAGAGGCAAGGATTCTCTGAGTTTGCAGCTAATCTGGTCTACAAAGGGAGTTCCAGGTTAAACATGGCTAACCCCCCCCCCAAATAATTGTAATTTAACAGACTAAAAGATTTGAGAATTTTATGCAGCATGAAAGACCATGTAAATATTTTTATGAGTGTTTATTACTTAATTCCTTTTTTAAATATTTTCATGTTCTCATAAAGCATTGCGTGTCACTTTTCATCTGGTGGTAGTCTGGGACATGGCTGTCAGCTTCTGAACAAAGAACAGCGGGTCCCTGGGACCATAGGTACCATTTCTCTCTAGAACAACTTAGACTCTCAAGGGAGCAGGCTAGTTCAAGTACAAGGCCTGTGAACTAGGCAAAGCTCCTGGTCTCGCTGTGGAAAGTGGAAATGAGGTTCATACCACGGTACAGTTAGCTTTTATAAATGAGGCTTTTGGTATCAGACATCAGTGCCTGTGATGATGTGGAAGTATTCCATCTCTTAGGATAAGCTGCTGTATTAAGAGGAGTGGTGTGGGACTGCAGACAAATCACAGGCCTGGCCAGGCTCAGATCCAGTAAACCAGGAGGCAGATCCAGTGAGGTGCAGGTCTCTTGCACTGAAAGGTAGATCTCAGCCCCATGGGTGCTTCATCTGAGGTCAACAGCGTTTGTGGAGGTCTGGCACTATCCAGCCATCCTAGTTGGCAACCAAATCCTGGGAGTTCTGTGGCAAATCTCCAGGGAGGAGAGGAGCACTCCTTCACCCAGAATAAATGGCTAACAAATTTCAGGTAGCCATGGTGGAAAACTGATGGTATCACTGAACGTGTTTATTTCCTATGCAATCAGGGATTTAAAAACCTTGGGCAGTGGGAGGGGCTTAGAGGATGAATGTATTTGATATCCTGGGGATAGAGATGCGAGGGATAGTTGATTTGCATGTTGTGGTACAGTGCCTCATTTGCATACAGTAGTACAGTCCTATGACAAAGAGAATATATTAATTATCCTATGGCTGGGCAAACACCTCCAGGTACCGCTGAAGGGAATTTGCTGAAAGCTAAGATCTCCTTAGCATAGGGTGGGGTATTTCCAGGATCCTCAGGTACTTGATGAGCAGGGTTCTTTTCAGGAAAGGGCAAGTGTAATTTTCACTTAGAGCTATGTGAGGCTCCTTACAGGATCTGGGGATCCCCAGACCAGGCAAAGATAAGACCTGACTGAGAAAGGGAGTCTACTATTATACACCAAGCTCAGAGGCTATCAGAAATTGTCGTACCTCAAAATTGCCAGCAGAGTCCCACAACTGAGGTTCTGAAACCACTCCTCAATATCAAGTCTTTTTCTGTTTAACAATGTTCCTTACCCAGTACCAGCCTGTCTGTTTGCTTGTTTATTTGTCTTGCAATGGTGGGAATTAAGCCCAAAGACTTCTGCCCTGGCAGGTCTTTTAGCAATAGCCTACATTCTCAAACTCATTTTATTTCAGTATCAAGAACAACATCTTATTTACTAATGGTTTTGCATTTATGTGACAATTTTTAAACTTTGCAAACATTAATTTATTTTATATGTTATGACATGAAAGAAAGCATGCCTTGTCAACACCAAGAGCCACTAAAGAGCAGTATAGATCAGTAAGCAAAGGAAACTATCATCAGACTGAAAGGCACCTTGGCTGCTTGGGTCCACAATGCTTAGAAACTTCTGTGGGTTGTAGAATTCAGTTAAAAATGGTACAAAGAATCATGTGATTTTCAGTGTCTGTAGTGAAAGAGAAGGAAAGCAAAAATGTCCAGATGAAAGATCACTGAGAAAATCTGAGAAAACTCACTCTTGCCATGGTTCCACAACTAGGCCAGTAGCAGGGTCTTACACTGCCGAGAAAGCTTCCTCCCTTATATCTCAACATTCAGTCAGGGTTGTGACAATTTTTAATAGTACCTCTGGAACAATAGGTGTGTGTACACAAATAAACGCCTGCAGGTGACCACTGTTGTTTCACTCTCAGTGAGCTTCCTGACTGGTGTTAGTTCACCATTCTGCACGTATTCATCCACTTAACTAATATTTCCGTGTGTAACTTGTGCAAAGTGAGACAAGTAAAATCAGTAAATGTTGAGAATCAGTTTTATGAATGTCTCCCCTAAACACTTTATATTAGAATTGTAATTGATTATTACCATTCACTGTATTCTTTTTTTAAAATATCTTTATTAAAATTTATTTACTTTGTATCCCAGCTGTACCACCACCCTCATTCCCTCCTAATCCCTCTCTCCCTGCGTCATCTCCTCCAATGCCCCTTCCCCAGTCCGCTGATAGGAGAGGACCTCCTCCCTTCCATCTGACCCTAACCAATCAGGTCTAATTAGGAGTAGCTGCATTGTCTTCCTCTGTTGCCTGATAAGACTGCTTCCCCCTCAGGGGGAAGTGATAAAAGAGCCAGCCACTGAGTGTATGTCAGAGACAGCCCCTGCTCACCTTATTAGGGAGCCCATTTGGAAATTGAGCTACCACCGGCTACCTCTATGCAGTGGTTCCAGGTTATCTCCATGAGTAATCATTGGCTGGAGTTTCAGTCTCAGAAAAGACCCCTAGGCCCACAATTTTTGGTTCTGTTGCTACCCTTGTGAAGCTCCTGTCTCCTCTAAGGCTTTCTATCTCCCCCTTCTTTCATAAGATTACCTGAACTCTGCACAAAGTTGGGCTATGAGTCTCAGCATCCGCTTTAATACCCTGCTGGGTAGACTCTACCTCTGTGGTAGGCTCCTGTCTTGTTCCTTATTTTCTCCCTCTTCTGATGTCAATCCCATTTGCCTTTCTGAATGAAGATTGAGCATCTTACGCAGGGTCCTTCTTCTTGATTAGCTTCTTTAGGTGTACAGATTTTAGTAAGATTATCCTATATTATGTCTAATATCCACTTATAAGTGAGTATATGGCATGTGTGTCTTTCTGCTTCTGGGATACCTAACTCAAGATGATCTTTTCTACATCCCACCATTTGCCTGAAAATGTCATGATTTCCTTGTTTTAATTGCTGAGTAGTATTCCTTTGTGTAAATGTACTACAGTTTCTATAAGATGGAAGTGCAGAGTCCTTTTGATTTGCATTTTCTTGATGACTAAGGACACTGAACATTTAAGTGCATCTCAGCCATTAGCACTTCCTCTGTGGAGAGTTTTCTGTATAGCTCTGTATACCATTATTTAATTGGGTGATTTGGTTTGTAGGTGTCTAATTACAGTTTATTCACATTGTATCCCAGCTGTATCTCCCTTCCTCATTCTCCCCCAATCCTACCCTCCCTCTCTCATCTCCAACCATGCCCCTCCCCCAGTTAACTGATAGGGAAGGCCTCCTCCCCTTCCATCTGATCCTTGTCAATCAGGTCTCATCAGGAGTAGCTGCATTGTCTTCCTCTGTGGCCTAGTAAGGCTGTTCCCCCATCAGGAGCAGGTGATCAAAGAGTCAGCCACTGAGTTCATGTCAGAGACAGTCCCTGTTCCCATTCTTCAGGAACCCATTTGGAGACTGAGCTGCCATGGGCTACATCTGTGCAGGGGTTCTAGGTTATCTCCACGAATGGTCCTTGATTGAATAGTAAGTCTCAGAAAACATTCTTGTGTCCAGATATTTTGGTTCTGTTGCTCTCCTTGTGAAGTTCCTGTCCCCTGCCCCTGCCTGCTCCTGCTAGTTGTCCTGGTTCAACTTACTCCCCAGGGCACAGGTCTCATACAGGCCAGATGGGGTCCAGAACCCTTTACACAGACAGGGGAAAAGGTTGTTCAGAGCCTGAGAAAGGGTGGTATTTGACACTCCCTGGGGAAGGTGAATGGCACCAGCCTGAGCTCCACCTTTGCCCCAACTGCCCATGTCTAGCCATGTCACCTTAAAGGGCCAGGCCAGGGACGAAGACTGCTTGGACACAGTCATCCTGTACCTGTGAGGGCACAAGGCCCCAGAGTAGAGCCGGAGGAGGCCTGAGGATGGGATCCCAGGTGTATCCGCTCACCTGTCTTTTCAGGATCATGTCCACAACCTCCCAGGTGGTCGCAAACTTTGGATAAAGGTCCAGAAAGAGGCAGAGGGACACCCTGTCACCCTTCTGCACAGCGGTGGGCAAATAGCGAACCATCTGCTGGACATTGCTGAACGCGGGGATGCCGCTCAGGGAGTCTTGCTCCCTCTTGCTCTGAGGAAGGACCAGGGCATGAGGGACGCTTTAAGTGTGCAAACCCCAAGGGACACCAACGACCCCTTTCTGTACACCGAAGTGGGTAACTTTGAACACTCGCCCAGGCCGGGACCACAGTGGATTGTGGGGTCAGAGGGCCAGAAAGGTCCCCTGCTGCAGGCCTGCCGGGGTCATCTTGGTCTCCCAGTAGGGAACAAACCAGGAGTGTGCCAGGGAGCGCACCCGAGCATCCGACCCACGCGACCACCATAGCTTCTCCGCAGACAGAGCCGCTGGATGTCTGGAAGCAGGAGAACAGGCTCATATCTGGATCAGCGCGTCCGTCCAGGCCACTGCTGCTGCTGATGACCTCCAGTTACCTGGCAAGAGGGGTTCCGAATTCCATCTGAGGAAGTGGAGTTACTTCCTGGAGTTCCCCGGCCTGAGCCTCCCCCTCAGGGCTCTCCTTGGGGTCCACCAGTCCTGCTGGCCTCTCCTTCAGGGTTCCATGGCTACCACAGGACACAGCAGAAACGGGAAATAGACCCTCTCCTCCCTGAGTTGCTTCCCAGGTGGCATTTCATCACTGAGAAGGAAAGAGGACAGCGGCAGTCTTGCTTGTCTCCATGGGGACAGATCCCTTCCCATGAGCTAATGGCAAAGGTCTGTCTAATGCCACATTTAAAAAAAAAAAAATTCCAAGCAATTCCTCTAGACCCTTCTCCTCCCTCCATGCGGCGCCTGAGGCCCTGTGCCACTCAGTAGGACAGCAGACTTTTTCTCCCAGGCTCTGCCTTCTCTCCCAAGGGGGTGCTCAGCCCAAAGGGGAGGCAGGGGAAAGGCTGTCCCGGCTATGCTGCCCAGAAAGGCGGCCAATGAAACCTGCCACAGTATTGGAGAGAAACGGTGGAGAAGTTGCCTCCCGTCACCACTAGAGGGCGCGGAGACAGATGAAAAGGTGCTCTGCCTAAAAGATCAGTAGCAGTAAGGAGGGAACCTTGGCTCTTTCATAAGATTCTCTGCACTCTGCCCAAAGTTTGGCTATGAGTCTCAGCATTGGCTTTGATACCCTGCAGGGCAGAGTCTTTCAGAGGCCCTCTGTAGTATGCTCCTGTCCTGTGCCCTGTTTTCTCCCTCTTCTGATGTCCAAACCCTTTGCCTTTCTAAATGAGGATTGAGCATCTTACCCAGGGTCCTCTTTCTTGCTTAGTTTCTTTAGGTACACAGATTTTAGTATGTTTATCCTAGATTATATGTCTAATACCCACTTATGAGTATATACTGTGTGTCTTTCTGCCTCTGGGATACCTCACTGAGGATGATCTTTTCTACTTCCCATCATTTGCCTGCAAATTTCATGATTTCCATGTGTTTAATTGCTGTGTAGTATTCCATTGTGTAAATGTACCACAATTTCTGTAAAATGGAAATGCAGAGTCCTTTTGATTTGCATTTCTGTTGTGGGTTAAAATATTTACTATTGACTTATCTTTTAGTTAGCCAGCAGTTATTCTTAAACAGCTGTATAAACAAGTCACCACACAGAGACTAACATTTATTTAATTAACCTACAGCACAATGCCAAATCTCCAAGACTGCATAGTTTCCTACCATTCAGATTTCACCCATTTTACTTTTTTTTAGTCATATCTTACTTCTGGTTCATTTCTCCACGTGGTTCTAAGACCTCTCCTGGGGAATCTCCTTCTCCCTCTTCCCCTGCTTCCTTCCTCTTCCTCCCACTCCAGACCAGGATGTCCCACCCTATCCTCTCCATCGATCAGCATTGTGGCTAGTTGTTTTAATTGACAATATAGAGAACAAATGGTGGTGTGTTTACACAAACTCAAGACATTAAGCATCACAATGCAATGTTCAGATTGAAATCAGATAGTGGGGTAGAGAAATCAGCATTTGAATGAACACGAGTAAATTGTATACATTCCAAAGAAGCATATACCAAATTTCCTCCTTTAAGTCCAATAAAAGGCTCTTTTTCTTTTAATATAATAATAATTATAAAATTATGAAAACTATTAGGTAAAATCTACATGTGCAATGTCCAGTCCATGTGTATTTAGCAACTTAGGAGAAAGTACCTGGTTATCCTATCTATCTTGACAAGTTTTTATCCTAATTGGTATTAACTATATGAAGCATTTTCTTTTTTTCACTTTTATTTTATATTAATCACAGGTTATGTACTTTGTATCCCAGCAATAGGTCCTTCCCCCATTACCTCCCTATCCTTCCCTTCCCTCCCTCATCTCCTCCCTGCAACTTTCCAAGTCCACTGATAGGGGAGGACCTCCTCCCCTTCTATCTAACTCTAGCTTATCAGGTCTCTTCAGAAATGGCTGCATTGTCCGCTTCTGTGGCCTAGCAAGGCTGCTCCTCCCTCGGGGAGGAGGGCGGAGGGGAAGGTCAAAGAGACAGCCATTGAGTTCATGTCCAAAATAGTCCCTGTTCCCCTTACTAGTATACCCACCTGAGCTTCCATTTGCTACATACAAGCAGGGGTTCTAGGTTATAACCATACATGGTCCTTGGTTGGAGAGACAGTCTCATAAAAGACCCCCGTGACCTGATATATTTGGACATTGTGGAGCTCCTGAACTCTCCAAGTCATACTAACTCCCCCTTCTTTCATATGATTCCCTGCACTCTGCCAAAGGGTTGGTTATGTTTCTTAATCTTTATTTTGATACCCTGCTAGGAAGAGTCTTTCCGAGGCCCTCTGTGGTAGGCTTTTGTCCTGCTACTTGTTTTCTCCTACATCCAATGTCTGTCCCATTTGACTTTCTAAGTGAGGATTAATCCTCTTATGCAAGGTCCTCTTCCTTGTTTATCTTCTTTAGGTGTATAGATTTCAGTATGTTTATGCTATCTTATAGGTCTGTATAAGTGAGTATATGCCATGTGCGTCTTTCTGCTTTTGGGATACCTCACTTAGGATGATCTTTTGCAGGTCCCACCATTTGCCTGCGAATTTCATGATTTCCTCCTTTTTAATTGCTGAGTGGTATTCCATTGTGTAAAAGTACCACAATTTCTGTATCCATTCCCTGAGGGACATCTGGGTTGTTTCCAGGAACTGGCTACTACGAATAAAGCAGCTATGAACATAGTTGAGCAAATGTCCTTGAGCATCTTTTGGAAATATGCCTAGGTGGTATAGCTGGATCTTGAGGAATCACTATTCTTTTTTTTAATGTAATTTATTTATTTTTATATCAATCACAGGTTAGGTACTTTGCATCCCAGGCATAGCCCCCTCCCTCAATCCCTCCCACCCTCCCCAACCCTCCCTCATCTCCTCCCCTCCCCCTCCAAGTCCACCGATGGGGGAGGACCTGCTCCCCTTCCATCTGACCCCAGATCATCTTGTCTCCTCAGGGCTGGCTGCAATGTCCTCCCCTGGGATCTAGCCAGGCTGTTACTCCCTGGCATGTATGGGGGAGGGTCAAAGAGCCAGCCATCGAGTTCATGACTGAAACAGTCCCTGCTCCCCTTACTAGGGTTTTCAGTTGGACACCAAGCTACCATGGGCGGGGGTTTCTAGGCCATATCCATATATGGTCCTTGGTTGGAGAAACTGTCTCGTATAAGACCCCTGTGCCCTGCTCAGTTTGGTCTTTGTGGAGCTCTTGTTCTCCCCAAGTCTTACTAACTTCCCCTATTTTTATTATTATTTCCCGCCCTCTGCCGAAGGCTTAATTGTGAGTCTTAATATCTGCTTTGATACTTTGCTATATTGATTCTTTCAGAGGCCCTCTTTGGTATGCTCCTGTCCTGTTGCTTGTTTTCTCCTCCATTCAGTGTCCTCTCATTTGTTCATCTAAATGAGCATTGATCATACCAACCTGTGTCCTTCTTCTTGTATATCTTCCCTAGGTGTGTATATTTCAGCATGACCTTCCTATCCAATAGGTCTATATAAGTGAGTATATACCAT
>CM053765.1:51419627-51438188 GCA_028658305.1 Pachyuromys duprasi | reverse complement strand
AGGGACCATGTATGGATATGGCCTAGAACCCCTGCTCAGATGTTGCCCATGATAACTCATTGGTGAACTGAAGACCCTAGTAAGGGAAACAGGGACTGCTTTTGTCTTGAGCTTGATGGCTGACTCTTCGACCGTCCCCCATACATGCCAGGGAGTAACAGCCTGGCTAGATCCCGGGGGAGGACATTGCAGCCAGCCCGGAGGAGACAAGATGATCTGGGGTCAGATAGAAGGGGAGGAGATCCTCCCCCGTTGGTGGACTTGGAGGGGGCGGGGAGGAGATGAGGAAGGGTTGGGGAGGGTAGGAGAGTGAGGGAGGGGACTACGCATGGGATGCAAAAAACCTAACCTGTGATTGATATAAAAATAAATAAATTTATTTTTTTAAAAAATCCCTTTTCTAGCTGTAAAAAAAAAACAACAAACTTATGTGATTTATATGCAGTTTTACTAAATAAAAAAGTATGATACTTTATAGATTTTTTTCAAACAACCTGTGTGCCTTTTACCTCATTTGCTTTCCTTCTGTATTTATGTCTATCCTTCCTCTTCAGTTAATACTGTGTTTGCCCGACTTTAGAATGTATAGATGTTTAAATGATAAACAAGTATTTTTCTTGCAATTATTCTATATTCAAAACATACTCGAGGGCTTATCCTAGAACTCTATTTGCTTACTGACCATAACTGTTTCCATCTTCAAATACTGACTTGATCTTTTGTCTGAAATGACTATTCCATCTGTGTTTCTTTCACTATTATGAGCTTTGAATTCTTTTTAGTTGTTTGTCACATCACACAAGAAACATTTCTTGAATGTAGTCATTTTGGATATGCTTGCTCTCTAATCTTATTTGCAAAGACCTATTTGAACTTTGATTTCTGAAAATTAAATTGATTTTTTAAAAAGTGAGTTACGGAATAATAAAGATAAATTCAAAATTATATAATTATCTTGAAAAAGCAACAATTTATATTGATACTAAGTATATTAACATTCTTTTTTTAATTTTTTCCTTTTATGTACACTGGTGTTATATACATGTGTGAATGGGTCGTATCCCCTGGAACAAGAATTACAGACAGTTATGAGTTACATGTAGATGCTGGGAACTGAACCCAGGATTCTCTGTATGAGCAGCCAATGCTCTTAACAGCTGATCCGTCTCTCCAATCCCATTTATTAATATTCTAAAGACTACAAACATATTTCTGAAATTAATCATCTCATATACAATATTTTCATGACCCCCATTATGATCTGGCTACATGATAAGTGGCAACAGTTCAGAATGAGTTTACAATATACCATGTCATTCTTAGCTGTATAAAAGGTATTGCCTGTATAAGGTACACAACTATCTGATTTGATTATATAGGAACACAGATAGTAACAAACTCTCAAATTTCTCAATTTTCCTTTATTATACAATGTCACATTCTCAGTAATTAGTTTAACCTGCTATAAATGTGGTGTCAGCACCACATAGAACTTGCCATAAGCTGTGTATATGTAATGGCCCAACAGCAATTTTTTGGCATAATTTGGTCCAATGATCCTCAGAGGATAAGCATGTTCTAAGAAACATATATGTTCAGTGACATAAGAAAAAAAGATGCTAATAACCCCTCCCAGACTATCTGAGCCAGCCACAGCTAGAATGTTTTCTGTTTTCAAACACTTCTAGCCACTCTTAAAAAAATATGTTGAACAATGCAAATTGTCAAACTGTGTTTTGTGCATCTCATATATTTACAATATATGGAGATGTTGACTGGTACAGTTTCTGCACTGGTCTATCCCAAGTACTTCAGACCATGCCTGGTACATGAGTAAGCTCTAAAAATATTGGAATGCTCTAGTAATTACTGAAGCATAATCATAAGAATAGTTTGGTGAATTTACTGTAAGTTAAATCTGTGAGACTTGTAGAAATGGCATGTGTCTGGAAACTGTCAAGGTGGTTTGAAATCTTCTCCCTGTTGTTGAATGACTAACCAAAGAGGTTCCATTGGGTTTTCCCTAACAAAGAATTATCCAGGTTGTTGCTGTATTACCCAAGTTGAGATCTAACTTGAGATTGTTGTTTTCCTCTCCTGAGAGCTGAGATCATACACTCAATCCACTATGCTTTTCTATGGATCACAAAGTGTCATGTTCCCAGTTTTCTGATATTTATTGATAGTTATTATACAATGATACACATTCCATTTCCTCCACCACTTACAGAATGTCACTAGAACCATTTCCTCTCAAAGTATAAAGTACAAGAGAGTAAATCCAGGCTCACTCAGCCTTTGCTTATGAGCTCATGGCACATGCAGTTAGATCTTTTGATTGAGAATCATTGAGGTTAGAGGTAAAGAACTTCTGACCTGAAGAATTTAACATAATGTGTCCGTTTATGTCATTTAAAAATAGGAGTTGAACTGAGGTATTTGTCCCTTCAGTGTGTGCTAGTTGGCTCAGTTGTCCAGTACAGGCCCTTTGAGCCAAAAGGATATCTCTCTGCAATCCCAGCATTACAATAATCTGCTTTCAGGTTTCTAGTCTTGATGGAGCAAACTTAGTGGACCTGCATGTCATTCAAGGTTCTAACTAGGGGACAGGTTGAGAGCTATGAGAAAAGTTTTGACTAAACTTAATTTATACTTTAAAGTGGTTTGAGTAATTTCTGTGATTTGTATTTTTCCACAAAATATTTTCTACATATAAAAGAACTGTTCCAAAATATTAAAGGAAGTCTGATGACATCAAGACTATATGAAAAGTGGCTTGGTGTCCTGTCAAAGAAGAGGAGAAATTCACTGATGTGCAGAAGTACTATCTTGCTAATTTCTTGAACAACATCAACACAAATAGAATTAATGTTTGCTTAGACACATTAGGTTATATATCACATTATTACTTACTAAAAGTATTTGCTGACAACAAAATTTTCAGTTGTTCACACACAAGAAGTCATTTTAAAAAGAGACATATGGTGAGTCACAGTGGCCTATGCTTATAATCTCAGCATTTACACAGCAATTAAATTCGTCTTTTCTTTCTAAATTTGGTGAAATATTTGAAACACATTCCTGCTTTCTTTTATTCTTATAAAACCATGAATATGATACAATTACTCTGTACCCAATCTTCATTTTTACAAATTAATGAGTAAAACTTATTGTTTTGAATTAAATTGTCTCTGTGTTCAGTCTTCTAGAGCAACTACCACATGTGATTGCACTTCTCCTGATGGAAATTTTCAGAATATTATGCAAAATTGAGAGAAATTCAGAAACAAATATGATGACTGCTGATACTTTAGCTGCTTTCATAGCCCCAATTATATTCTGGATGCCTAGTTTAGGATTAGGACAGGATATTGCCAAAAAGGCAATAAGACATATATTTTATGCATAGGGTAAACAAGTCTTTACAAAGAAAAAGGGATAGAGTATTATCCTGATAGTCTCTTTTGATTTTGTTTTCCTTTGTTTTCTTTTTAAATAAAAATACACCTCATTTCTGTTCTTCTGGGGAAGAAGAATCATTGGTGCATTTTAAGTAATTAGAAGTAAATGGGTATTTGAGCTCAATGATTCAGTCCTTGGTCAATTTAAAATATCCTATCCTTAAGCTGACTCACTGAGAGCAATTTTTGTGAAATGATTTGAAATCATGGGTCCAGCAATCAAGATGTCTTCACTAGGATCCAAGATGGCAGTGCCAGGAGGGCACTGCATCTGAGGGTCTGAGGAGCAAGACAGCAGTGTCAGCACAGTGACCAAGAAACTGGACTCTGGGCCCTAAAACACCAGCAATTGTGATTCCCAAGTGAGAGGAACCCCCATGGTGTGGGAAAAAAATGGGTCCATTCTCAGGTCACCGAGCTAAAACCCGGAAGAGTTTCCAGGTCCTGGCAGGCACTCAGTCGCCAGCCCAGAGCCACACACCTGCGTGTCCTGATCATATTCCCAGGCTGAACTTAGACACCAAAACACCAGAGACTGGGATTTCCAGTCGTGAGGAAACCTCACAGGGAAGGAAGCAAGCAGGACTGAACTCAAGTCATCCAGTCAATCTCTGGAGAAGGTCGAGGGACCGGTGAGCCCACAGCTGCCAGACAAGATTGGGTCACCAGCTGTCAGCCCAGGGACCTGCTGGGTGCTCTACTCTCCATCACAGGCATAACTGTGTACAGGGCACCAGAGACTGAGTTTCCCTGTTGGGAGAAAACCCCACATCGAAGGAAACAGTAGGTCCCAGATTACAGCACTCAACTGACCCCCACCCCCAACACACATATATGGAAAAGTTATTGGGAAAAGTTCCTGGGTCCCTGCAGGTGCCCAGTCACCAGCTTGGAGCCACCACTCATTCGTGCCTGCACTCTACATGCCACCCTAGACGAAAATGTGGACCCCAAAACATCACAGACTGGGTCTCACTTTTGAGAGGAAAATTCATGGTGTGGGGAGAAACATCTGGTCCCATCTCAAGACACCCAGCTCTGGAAAAGTTTCTGGGTTCCTGCAGGCTCCCTGCTCTAAACTCCTGCTAAACACATGAGAGCTGTGCTTTCTGCCACTGATTTCTGCTTGGGTACTGAGGCACAGAGCTACAGAAGTACAGAAGTACCTCAGAAGTACAGAAGTCTGGGATCCCAGAGATCAGGCCCAAATACTGCTCCAAGGGGCAACCAGTTATCCCTAACTAACCTACCAAACCATAGAGCACCCAGCCTCTTAAAGGGGATGTGCCTACAAAACAGTGTAAGAACAACAGCAGCAGCTCACTAATTTAGAGCAAGAAACCCAGCAGCAGGGCAGCTGTCTCCAGGACTTCTACAAGTAAGAGCAGAGCCCCCCACCCCCGACTAACAAAGACCACAGTTACCACTCAGGTCTATATGCCTGAGGTCAGCTCTGGCAATTCCTCAGAAACACTGGCCATTCAGTGACCATACCCAAAAAGTTGAGGAGGCCTCCTTCAGGAAAAATCATCTTCCTGCCAAGGGGATTCTCCCCACCCCAGGATTCCAGGAAACACCAGAAACTAACACCCAACACTTAAGATATCCCAATGGGTAAATGCCAGCATAAAAGCTCAATCAACAAAAGACAAAACAATATGGCATCTCCAGACCCAGTTATTCAGGGGCAAGCACCCCTGGACACCTCAGCATAAGTGAAATTGAAAAAGATAACCTTACACTTATGCTTATGAAGAGGATCATAGAGGGAAAAAATATGTAAAGAATTAGAGGAAGATAAAGTCAAACAGATCATGGTCAGTAAAGAAACATGAGAAGATGCAGCGAAACAGCTTGTGGCCTTTAGAGAGGAAATAATTAAGTCACTGAAAGAAATAACATAAACCAATGAATGTTCAAACAGCTGAAAGAAAATCAGGAAAATACAGTCAGACAGGAGAAGGAAATCAACAAAACAACTCAAGATCTGAAGATAGAATTGGAAAAATTAAAGAAAACACACAGAGGAAATCATGGGGAGGAAGAACTTAGGGAAGAAAACAGGAACTTCAGAGGTAAGCATAAACAACAGGCTACAAGAGATGGAAAAAAGAATCTCAGGTGTGGAAGATACGATGGAAGAAATTGAGTTATCCATCAAAGAAAATGTTAAATCTAAAAAATTCCTGACACAGTCCATCCAAGATGAAAATCAAAACCTAAGAATGATAGGAATAGAGGAAAAATAAGATTCCCTCCTCCAAGGTCCAGAAAATATCTTCAACAAAATCATAGAAGAAAATTTCCCCAACTTAAAGTAGAGGTCTATAAGAATACAAGAGGCCTACAGAAAACCTAGTAAATTAGACCAGAAAAGAAAATCCTCCTGCCACATAATAAAACAGTAAGTATGCAGAACAAAGAAAAAAAATACTAAAAGTCGCAAAGGAAGAAAGCCAAGTAACATATAATGGTAAACCTATCAGAATCACACCTGACTTCTCAACAGAGATTATGAAAGTCGGAACGACCTGGAAGGATATCATGCAGATCCTAAGAGAACACAGATGTCAGCCCATGCTACTATTCCCTGAGGCAGCCATTCCATTGGACCTGAGGTGGTCACAAATGCACAAGTCATGATGCCTGGCTATTTTCAGCAGACACTTCCTGTTTGGCTTAGGTAAGTTTCTTTTGGCTGCTGTTAGAAAATAACCCTGTTTTTGATGCTAAGTTTGCTATGGTTACTTAGAAAGTTCCTATGGTTCTTGCCTATCTATATAAGTGGCTTGCTCTGCAATAAAGATGCACCTTGATCAGAGCACTGTCTCGGTGTCCTTCCTCCATTTTCTTCATCTTCCTTAATTCCCAGCCCCTTGTGCAGGCAGTTGCTGTTTGTGGTCTCAGGAGACAACAGGTGGCACCAAAACCCGGAAACCTGGCAACGAGGGATTTGCTGAAGAATACTGAGATCTAGGATGTCCTTTGGGCCAAAATGAAAGCACATTGGCGATCTTCCAGCAGCAAGAGTGTAAGGTAAGGGCCAGACAGTGCAATAATGAGACAAAGCAATAGTAGGGGGGTGTTTATTAAGACCCTCAAGCAATTACTTAAAACACAGGGAGTTGGGTTGAAATGTCGAACTCTTGAAGATTCTTTAAATCAAGTAGATGTTAATTGTCCCTGGTTTCCTGAAAGTGGGACTTTAAATATAGCTGTTTGGGACCAAGTGGTTAAAAAACTACAGGAAAAGGAAGCAAGTCCTATTACTTTTGCTCTCTGGGCTGTCATCAATGAGGTCCTCAGAAAGGAAGATGGGGATGATGAGACTAAAGAGCTTGTCTTTGAGGTAAGACAGCAATTACATGAAATAAAAGAAGAAAGTTTGTCTGAAAAGGAAGAGAGATTGTTCCTGAAAGGAGCCACTGGGTCAAATGCTCCTACGGCTCCACTAGAACCTGCTAAAAGGAAAAATATCTATGCTAGTGTACAGAGAGACTTACAACAGATTCAGCAATATGCTTCTGAGAGTAGCAGTGTTGAAGAAAACAGGCCATTAGATACTAGGGATGAGACTCAATTAGAGGAAGAAGCAGCCAACTATCATAATCCTGATTGGCCTCCATGGAGCCTTAGCCATCCCCCTCCTAATACGGAGAAAAAGAAGAAAGGTGTCCAGGTATCTTATTTGTTCTCAGTAGAAAGAGCTGTTAAGCTTTTGGCAAGAAAAGAGGAGGACATTGAAGGATATGCTTACCCAGTAATGGAAATTTTAGACAATCAAGGAAATAGGATCAGGCAATATCAGCAAATGGAATTCAAACAATTGAAGGAATTAAAATTGGTTGTCTCAAAATATGGCCCTACTGCCCTCTTTATTGGAGAACTGTTTGAAACTATAGCAGAAGGTAACTTGACTCCTACAGACTGGAAAACTGTAGCTAGAGGGTTGGTATAATGTTCTTTTGGAATATATACACCTACCTTTACCCTTGTTCATTCAAATGCTGATTTCTCTCCCCCACTACCTGGTTTCAATCTGGACATTGCTTTGTGATACTTATTCTAAGCATCACCTGTCTCAAGTTTGTGTAAACATGCGACCATCTGTTCTCTAAATTGTTAACTAAAGCAACCAGCCACAATGTTGAGCAATGGAGAATATAGGGTGGGACATCCTGGTTCAGAGTGGGAGGAGAGGAAGGAAGCAGGAGGAGAGGAAGGAGTAGGAGGGAGAAGAGGAGAGGAGCTGAGAGAGCAGAAGCTAGAGAGAGGTCTTGGAATGACGTGGAGAAATGAACTGGACCTAAGATATCACTAAAAGCATGCATAATGGGTGAATCTGAATGGTAGGAGACTATGTGGGCTGGGAGGTTTAGAATGGAGTAACTATTGTCCAGCATTGTGTTCTAGGTTAACTAAATAAATCCTAGTCTCTGTGTGGTGATTTGGTTATACAGCTCTTTAGGGTTAACTGCAGCTTTACTTAAAGAACTATCAATAGTAAATATTAATGACAACAATACAACACTGGAGCTACTCTGTCTGGAGGCAACTACTTGTTATGGGCTGCTGAATTCAGAGAACTGCTTTACTTAATGCATAAGCAGGAACCCAGGGTGTAACTTAGAAATGTTGACAGGAGAAGACCAACATGAGGGAAATAATAATCAAATCAATTACCTATGAGCCGTTTATGCTCAAATAGCCATAGCTGCATGGCAAGCTTGGCAAAGTCTTCCCTCTAAAGAGGAAGACCTCATCTCATTGATCAGAAATTTTTCTTTATTTTTTACAATTGGTTCACTTTGTATTCCCTCTGCTGCCCCTTCCCTCTTCTCCTCCCACTCCCAACCACCCTCCCTCTTCTACCCCTATGCCCTTTCTCTAGTCCCCTGATAGGCAAGGACTCCTCCCCTTCTATCTGAACCTAGCTTATTAGGTCTCCTCATGAATGGCTGCATCACCTTCCTCTGTGGCCTGATTCAGGGGGCTTTGTTCTTCTCATGTCCTCCACTCCCTCTACTTTTGACATTCTTTCTGCCTCCTCTTCTGCAGGCTTCCCAGAGCTCTGACAGGAGGGAGAATTTCATAGGTAAAACCCATGTAGAGCTGTGTTTTTTAAGGTCTCTCTCTGCAAAATATCTTGACTGTGGGTCTCTGTATGCAATCCCGTTTGCTGCAGCAGGAAACCTCTCTGTGGATGGAAGAATATGACACTGATCTATCAGTTGGCAGAGAGGAACATATTTTAATAACAACAGCCTAGGCTGTTTGGAAATCTCCTTAGGATGTCGTGGCCCAAAAACTCAATTAACCACAACCCAATCCCACTAGTGGAAAACCAGTTTGATCACAAGAGATGGCTTATTGGAACTTTATCCCCCATTATTAGGAGACTGCCTTAGGATCTCCTTCTTCTATTTCAGGAAGTTTCCACCTCAGCAGGTTTCCCTATCATCTCTCAGATAGCTCTCTATTCAAGCTGTGTCTTCAAGGATTCACTTCCTCTACTATATCTCTCTTGCCACTACTCACCTCATTGACCCATTCCCTTCCTTCACAAGTCCCAGTCCACCTGTAAAATCTGTTTTATTCCCCCACTTCAGGGAGATTCAAGCATCACCTACCAGCTCATTCCTCTAGAACTAACCCCTCCTGGTGTATGGATTGTAGGTTGGGTTTTACTCATTTAATGAATAATATCCACAAATAAGTGAGTATGTACCATATTTCTCTTTCTGCCTTTTATTTACTTCACCCAGGATGATTTTTACTGGTTCCATCCATTTGCCTGACAATATCATGATGTCATTTTCTTAAGTGAAGAATTCTCCATTACCTAATTACACCACATTTTCCCCAAGGGAGATTGTCAATCCTATCCTCTGGTCCTTGCAAGTTGCTGTGACTTTAATCATTGCGTTGAATGGCAAACTCTCAGGATGGCTATCTTCATTTAACCTAGAAGTCCCTCCATCTTCTTCCACTTCTTGGTGATTTGAAAGGCAATGTCCCCAGGAAGCTCACGTATTTACATGTTTAGTCCCCAATGAGGAACGGTCTGGGAAGGGTTAGGACATATAGCCCTTGGTAGAGAATATAATTCTTATTGGAGTTCTGTTATAGGAGGGTGTACTTTGAGGTTGATATGCCAATGAAAGTGACCAGACAGAATGGAGTCTCCTAAGGGGAGAAGCTTCAAAATGATGTGGGATTAAGGGGAGTGTACTGAATGACAAGATGGTCTCCAACTGGGGTCTTGAATCTGAAATTTTCTAGGGTTGTTACTTTTGTCTGAGCAGTTACTCATGTACTCACACTTCTAGCCAGGTAAGCAAGGGAACCCTCCTCTTATAGGGTTGGCAACACTAGTTTAGAACAGCACCAACTTTCAAATAGTACCTTGCCCCTCAGTTCTCCTTTTACATACACCTCTCTCCTGCTCCCTCTCTATCACTCTCTCTGTGTTTCAGCTTTTAATCTAGACCTTATAGTTTTACAGACTTCCTCCATAATGTCATGTCAGCAAGCAGTCATCTTGTTGTCATCCTCAGAGCTGAGAGCTACTCAAACTGAACCACAAGAGCCAGGCAGAGAGACAGAGACAGATGAAACAAAGATAGAAACCGACAAAGACAGAGATACAGATCCCATTCTGACTGGTCAGTTCCATTGCCATATTAAACTTCAAATCACAACCGCTTAGAATACAAATCTAGTAGGTATTTTATTATATTACAAGTTCATACATACTAACAATTTTCAAATAGTTCCTCATAGGGGACTAAATAGTTAAATATATTAACTTCATGGGGATATTCCAATTCAAATCACCATTACATAGAAGAAGATGGAGGGAGACCTCTAGGCTGAATGAAGATAGTCATCCTGATAGTTTGTCATTGAATATAATGATTAAAGTCACAGCAACTTTCAAGGACCAAAGGACAGGACTGACTATCTCCTTTGGGGAAAATGTGGAATATTTACACCGTGGAGTATGATTCAGTTAAAAATAATGTGACATCATGATATTTTCAGGCAAAAGGATGGAACCAGTAAAAACCGTCCTGGTGAAGTAACTTAAATGCATAAAGATAATTAGGCTTGTATTCACTTATCTGTGGATATTACTCACTAAATAAATAATAACCATCCTAGAGTCCATACACCAAGAGAGGTTAACTCTAGAGGAATGAGCTAGTAGGGGCCATGTGGCTATCCCTGAGATGGAGAAATAAAGTAGATTCTACAGATGGACTGGGACCTCTGGGGAAAGAAAATGGGTAAATGAGGTGAGGAATGTCAAAGAGATAGCATAGAGGAAGTGAATCCTGAAAGATACAGCTGGAATAGAGAGATGTTATGGAAACCCACTGAGCTGGAATCATACTAAGAAGGCTATCCTAAGAAAATGTGTTTTTTTTAATCAGTAGGAATAGATGTGTGCTTAATCTTTTTTAACCTCTCATGACCAAATTCACAGTTTCCAGTTCCCTAGGTTATTTTCATTTAGTTTAATTTACCAGAAGATGATTTGGGAAAAAGGAATGATTGAACTAATCCAGGTTGAAAGAAGGTGATCTAATTATGAGTCATGGAGACTCATCCTCACAAAGAAAAAAAAAAGAAACTTTAAAGTAATCATATACTGTGAGTATATAATGTGAAATTGGTTACCTGACTATGGCCATCAGTGGTGAGCCCATTCTTCAACTACAAATATGCTATTACTCCTTTTACAACCTAGAATTCTGCTTAACCATTTCCATTGGTTCATATTGTCCTTCAGTGAGGTATTTAAATCCTAACAATTACCTTCAGAGACAACAGAAAAGTAGAGGGAAGAAAATAACTACATTGGCAGGTTCTCCTATTAACTGAGCACTCTTATTTACTAGCAGAAACCCAAGAGCTACAGACATCAGCTAAGTAAATAAGCTATTAAGGCTGAAACACAAGGATCAACCCAGGTAAAACTTTCCCTCAATCTCAATTGTAATAAATTTTAGCCTAGAAAAAGTTTAGAAATATTATTTGTCAGTTTCAAAACTAACTCTTTATCATTACCACTACTTACATGTGTGGATACATTAAAATCTAGAGCTCAGTATATTCAGCAACTTTAGCAAGCTTTCTTGTTTTTGAAACTGTATTGTTTCTGGGCTGCCCCCACCAATGTCATGTGTTTGCCTGTAACTTGTTGCCTAGCTTCCTTTTCATCTCATTGTTTAGTCTATAGTCCCTTCAAACTATGTCTGCTGATTCTCATTTAAAGTAATTGTGTGGGGTTTTTTTTTCTTCCTTTGCTTCATTCTGCTCACCTTACCCCAGTTTATTCACATTTAGTGTGAAGAAATTCCATAGTCTTTGTGTGACCCAGTTAATCACTGATCATAATATAGCAGGCTTTCTACAGTCAATTGTCTTCCCAACCTAAAACTGTAATATGAGTGTTTGTCTTGTTTTTCAAATACTGTCATAAGTTCTTGTGATGAGAAATTAAAAATAAATGAACATTTCATGAATCTTGTGCATCACTGGAAGGATGACTTTGACATAAGACTTCTGTAGAACCAATTTTACTAGCCTAAAATAAAACTAGACATATGCAAACAAAATTGGCATGTCTGCCAGATGTGTGGAACTAAATATACTGCTGAATAAATCAACTGACCCAAACAAAATACCAAGAGATAAATCTCTAGATTAGTATTGATGTTCTCCCTGTCCCTGAGTATCAAAAGACATGGATCCAGAAGGTACAATATGTTGTTGAATGTCTACAGTTCTGACACACACACGCACATACACACAAAACACACCTACAGGTTTCACTTTACCTTTATTGCTGCTTGAGAAACACAAGATCTTTAGAATGACAAAGTATTCTTGTAATGGGGGTGGTGGTTGTCACCTAGGGATTTGCCAACTTGTTCCATTCAAATTGAATGGCCAGGAAAGCCAGAAGATTAAGTTTCAGGAAAAGCTTTATATCCCCTCAGAATAAGAGAAGCCTAAGACTGGGAGTCCAATAAACAATTGCTGGCCTAGGTATTTTTTTATTAATTACACTTTATCCACTTTGTATCCCCCTCATAAACCTTCCCTCCTCCCCTCCCAATCCACCTTCCCTCCCCCTTCTCCACCCATGCCCCTCCCCAAGTCTACTGATAGGGGAGGTCTTCCTCTCCTTCTTTCTGATCCTAGTTTATCAGCTCTCATCAGGAGTGGCTGCATCTTCCTCTGTGACCTAATAAGGCTGATCCCCCATCCGGGTGAGGTGATCAAAGAGCAGGCCAATCATTTATGTCAGAGGCAGTCCCTCTTTCCATTACTATGGAACCCACTTGGACATTGAACTGCCATGGGCTACATCTGTGCAGGGGTTCTAGGTTCTCTCCTTGCATGGTACTTGGTTGGAGTATCAGTCTCAGGAAAAACCCCTGTGCTCAGATTTTTTGGTTCTGGTGCTCTCCTTGTGGAACTCCTGTCCTCTCCCTATCTTACTATTTCCTACATCTTGAGTGAGGTTCCATGCACTCTGCTCAATCCCCAACCAGAAAGGCAAAGCAGTAGACATCAAAAGAAGAAGAAAACAGGAAACAAGTTAGGAGCCTGTTACAGAGGGCCTCGGAAAGGCTCTGCCCTGCAGAATATCAAAGCAGATGCTGAGACTTATGGCCTAGGTATTTTATAGGGCCTCTGGATCCTCCCCTTTCCACTCTTGGTCCTGTTTAGATACTCATGTTATCGTGTCATAGCACATCCCGTGCTTCATGCCTTTCCACTTTTTTTTTTCTCACAATGTCTTTGGGGAATAAGAATCATGCATCTCAGGGAGCCCTCTTTTGCTTCCTAGTCTAATTATATGCCTTTACCTTTCCTTCATTATGATGCTTTGGAGAGCTATGAGGGCAGAAAGAGGAGGTATGAACTTCTCTATGAATAAACATTGATGAGAACCAGGGGTTCCCTCCTAGAAAAGAGGTGAAGGATCAAACATGAGGAAGTTCAGGCTAGAGTTAATGCTAAAGGGAAAGGGTCAGGCTATTATAAGAAACAAAGCTCACTAAAATGATAGAGTCCTCACCATAGTGAACAATAGAAAGTCTCCCCCAGCAGGGGCTGTCTCTGGCATGAACTCAGTGACTGGCTTTCTGATCACATCCAGCTGGGCAATGCAGCCTTGCCAGGCCACAGAGGAAGACAGCGCAACCAGTCCTGATGAGACCTGATAGGCTAGAGTCAGATGGACGGGGAGGAGGATCTCCCCTATCAGTAGATTAGGGGAGGGGCACAGGCAGAGCAGAGGAAGGGAGGGTGTGATTGGGAGGAGATGAGTGAGGGGGCCACAGCCGGGATACAAAGTGAATAAATTGTAATAAACAATAACAATAGTAATAATAATAATAATAATTTTTTAAAAATGAAAGTTTCTCCTCATTAGATGAAAGCAAAGCAAGAATTCTGAAACTATAGACTGAAGCTGAGCAGTGAGGAATAAACTTAAGAGCTGACGCTCTAGGGCAGTGAGCTAGGCCTTCATGTCTGAGAGGGAAACAAATGGCCTGGAACTAGTCAGGTAATTGGCTAGATTTACAATACCAGGTATTATTTCTTCCTGTTAAGCCCCTAGTATGTAACTGCTTTACATTATTATGGCCATAATACCTGACACAAACAGCTTAAAAGAGGAAAGAGTCATTTCATCTTGTGCTTTTAGTCTGTTTGGTTGGTGGTTTGCCCCATGCATTTGGGTAGAACATAATGGAAACAGAAGCATGTAGTAGAGAATAGTTAGTTTTTGACATTGGATATGTATGGATGTGTAGCATATCCAAAATGTCAGCTAGAAGAAATTCATGAGAATGACCTCCAATTTCCTTTAAGGGGGTGGGTAGGTTTTTGGTTGTTTTCTGTGTCTATGAATGTTTATTGTCATTGTGAGATGGTTATAGATGGTCTTATTCAGAGAGAAAACAAGGTTAGACACAGGGATTTCTCTCTTTTCCTTTTCCTTTTCTCTATCTTTCTTTCTTAGGTAAGGAGAAAAGGGATTGAGAAAAAAGAAAGTGGAATACAGGGATATCTTATAGGAATAATACAACAAAAGATAGATTGTTGAATCTACTCAACTTAAGGTTTTATTTATTATTCTCAAATTAGGTTAATTTTAACTCTGGCATAGGATTTCACATATTGGTGCAAAAATAAGTTTGTTCTAATGCATTGGCAAATATTAGTATATTGATACAAATTCAAGGTTATTTTCAATACTTTTTAAACTGCTATTACAAATTGTTTAGAGTATTAGGTAATAGTTAATTGTTAATCAACTCATAGTCATATAACACTAGTCTTATTTATCACAGAAGTGTACATCCTAGGTTTAACAGACAGACGTGATTTTGTAGACAGGTTGATTACATAAAGCCAGGTAAGTCTTCAAAAACTTCAGAGACCTACAGAATATAGCATTTAAAAATGTCTTCATTATTTTAAAGATTCTTTGACAATGAGACAGGTCATCTCCTGGCAGTATGCCACCTACCTCAAAGAAGATGATCAATACTGAGGATCCTCCATATGGAGATAGCTTCAAATATGGCAAATGAGACACTCAGGTAAAAAAAAAAATCTATCCTCTCACAAAAGACAGAATTCTTCCAAAAATGGGCAAGCTTAAATGCAAGACAAGTCGAGTGTCAAACTCTGCCAAGACAGGGTAAGTAAGTCCAAAACAGTTCCTGCTTCAAATTTATGGCTGTCAAATACTCTGAGACAGTAGGCTAAAGATGATGCTCAAACTGTTCAGGCAGCAAAATGTATCTGTCAATTTTTTATTTTTTGGAAGCTGCTAATGTACGCTTCCTATTTACTCTAATAAGTAATTTTATTCCTTCTCAAGTCTCTGGTAGGGTTGGAGAACAAATAGTTACAGTTCCAAAATTAAGCTTAAGTTGTTTAGAATTTAAGAAAATGTTTTCATGTAGGTAATACCAATAAGGATAAAAGTTAATTTAGGTATAGAACTCTAAACTTGTCAAAATAGGATAAATACGTTCCCCTAAGTTGCTAAATACACATGGACTGTACATTGTACATATAACCTTAGCTAATAGTTTTCATAACTTTTATTATCATTATTGTATTGAAAGAAAATGAACCTTTTATTGGACTTAAAGGGCGATATGTTGGTATAATGTTCTTTTGGGATGAATACAATTTACCTTTGTTCATTCACATACTGATTTCTCTGCCCCACTATCTAGTTTCAATCTGGACATTACATTGTGATGCTTATGACCTGTCTCAAGTTTGTGTAAACATACCACTATTTGTTCTCTACATCAGTTAAACAGCCAGCCCCAATGCTGAGCAATGGAGAGGATAGGATGAGACATCCTGATTCAGAAGGGAAAGAGAGGAAGCAGGAGAGAAGGGGGAGAGTCCGCAGGAGAGGGCTTGGAACCATATGAAGGGATGAACTGGACCTAAGATATGACTAAAAGCAAGTATAACGGGTGAAATCTGAATGGCAAGAAACTATGCGGGCTTGGAGATTGAGGATGGAGTTAACTATTGCCCAGCATTATGCTCTAGGTTAATTAAATAAATCCCAGTGTCTGTACTGTGATTTGAATTACAGCTTGTTTAGGAATAACCTCTGCTTAACTAAAAGATAAATCAATAATAAATAATAACCCACAAAAGACTTTTTATAGTGTACCAGATTTCTTAGATGTTTTGTGTTTTCTTTTTCTGGTGTATTGATTCCTTCAATCATATCTTCTACAACTCAGATTCTGGGCTCTGGTGGTGCCATATTACTCTGGCTCTTGTTGACTGTGTTCTTTTTTTTAATTTATTTATTTTATGTGTGTCACTGTGAAGGTGTCAGATTCTTTGGAATTGGTGTTATAGACAGTTACTGCCATGTAGGTGCTGGGAATTGAACCCAAGTCTATTGGAAGAGCAGACAGCACTGAGGCATCTCTCCATCCCTGTTGATTGTGTCCTTAAGCTGGTCTTTAGCCATCTGGTTTTCTCTGGTGTTGGCTGTTTGTTCCTGATGCTGGCAGGTGTCTTTGGAAGGCAGACAGATCCTTGGGCCTGTCAATGGCGCTCAGGGGAACAGCGTGCTTTTCATGTCTGTTGGCTGTGCCCCAGGAGAACCAGGCAGGCAGGGAATTTGCATGTAAGAATCTAAGTTAAATGTTCCTGGGGACCTCCAGGCCTCCTTGGGAAGGCAAACGATGGGGCTCAAGAACAGTGCTCAGTTCTGCTGGCTGTATCCCCAGTGTACCTGGAAGACAGGGGAACAGCAGGATGGGGGTCTAACCTAGAGCTGAGCAGGCCTGGATGTTCCTGGGCCCTTGCAGGCCTCCTCTGGAATATGGGCTGTGGGACTCAGGAGAAAATATGCAGCTCACCTCTACTGGCTGTACACCCAGGTGAACCTGGCAGGCAGGAGACTGACCAATAGATATATTTTCAATAGCTGTATTTCTTCAGATACCTCACAACTGACATTTATAAATGTGACATAGGCTTGACAAATTGAAGTGTTACCAGTGTTACTGAAAATATTGAACACATTTTGAGCACATAAACAATTTTATCAAGAGTTCCTTTAAGTAATATCGATATATTAAATAGGTTAATATCGCAGGTCATCCACTCAGAGAAATATATTCTTTGACCAAAACCTATATGTAATTTATGTCTTCACTCAATTTTTTTTAATTTTAACATTTTTATTTTATATTAATCACAGGTTATATATTTTGTTTCCCATCTGTAGCCCCCTCCCACATTCCCTCCCTATCCCAGTCTTCCCTCGTTCATCGCCTCCCTGCCCCTTTCCAAGACCACTGATAGGGGAGGACCTCCTCCCCTTCCATCTAACTCTAGCTTATCAGGTCTCTTCAGAAATGGCTGCAATGTCCTCTTCTGTGGCTTAGCAAGGCTGATCCTCCCTCGGGGGGTGGGGAGGTCGAAGAGCCAGCCATTGAGTTCATGTCCAAAATAGTCCCTGTTCCCCTTACTGGTGTGCCCACTTGGGTATTGAGCTACCATTTGCTACATACAAGCAGGGGTTCTAGGATATAACCATACATGGTCCTTGGTTGGAGAGACAGTCTCATAAAAGATCCCTGTGCCCAGATATATTTGGTTCTTGAAGAACTCCTGTCCTCTCCAGGACATACTAACTCCCCCTTCTTTCATGTGATTCCCTGCACTCTGCCAAATGGTTGGTTATGTTTCTTAATATTTGCTTTGATACACTGCTAGGTATAGTCTTTCATAGGCCCTCTGTGGTAGGCTCTTGTCCTGTTACTTGTTTTCTCCTACATCGAATGTCCATCCAATTTGGCTTTCTAAGTGAGGATTAATCCTCTTACCCCAAGTCCTCTTTCTTCTTTATCATTTTTAGGTGTATAGATTTCAGTATGTTTATCCTATCTTATACATCTATATAAGTGAGTATATATGATGTGCGTCTTTCTGCTTTGGGGATACCTCATTCAGGATGATCATTTCCAGGTCCCACCATTTGCCTGCGAATTTCATGATTTCCTCCTTTTTAATTGCTGAGTAGTATTCCATTGTGTAAAAGTACCACAATTTCTGTATACATTCCCTGAGGGACATCTAGGTTGTTTCCAGGTTCTGGCTATTACAAATAAAGCAGCCACAAACATAGTTGAGCAAATGTCCTTGTTGTGCACTAGAACATCTTTTGGGTATATGCCTAGGAGTGGTATAGCTGGATCTTGAGGAATCACTATTCTTAATTGTCTAAGGAAACGCCAAATTGATTTCCAGAGTGGTTGTACCAGCTTACATTCCCACCAGCAATGGAGGAGGGTTCCTCTTTCTCCACATCCTCTCCAGCATGTGTTGTCACTTGAGTTTTTGATCTTAGCCATTCTGACAGGTGTAAGGTGAAATCTCAGGGTCGTTTTGATTTCCATCTCCTTGATGGCTAAGGATGTTGAGCATTTCTTTAAGTGTTTTTCTGCCATTCTACAGTCCTCTACAGAGAGTTCTCTGTTTAGCTCCATACCCCATTTTTTAATTGGATTACTTG
>CM053765.1:51398571-51409724 GCA_028658305.1 Pachyuromys duprasi | reverse complement strand
AACCCCCACTAAGATAGGGCCCATGATAGCTCGGTGTAGGACTGAAAACCCTAGTGAGGGAAACAGGGACTGTTTCAGTCATGAACTTGATGGCTGACTCTTTGACCCTCCCCCATACAAGCCGGGGAGTGACAGATTGGATAGATCCCAGAGGAGGACATTGCAGCCAGCCCTGAGGAGACAGGATGAGCTGGGGTTGGATGGAAGGGGAGGAGGTCCTCCCCTGTTGGTGGACTTGGAGGGGGCGGGGAGGAGGGAGATGAGGGAGGGAGTGGGAGGGCGGGAGGATATGAGGGAGGGGGTTACGCCTCGGATGCAAAATACCCAACTTGTGATTGATATAAAAATAAATTTAAAAAAATTACATTGAAAAAAAAAGAAGAAACAGAAACACCCAAGAGGAGCAGATGAATGGAAATAATCAAACACAAGGCTGAAATCAATCAATTAGAAACAAATAGAACTATTGAAAAAATCAATGAAACCAAGAGCTGGTTCTTTGAGAAAATCAACAAAATAGACAAGCCCTTAGCCAAACTAACAAAAAGGCAGAGAGAAACTATCCAAATCAGCAAACTTAGAAATGAAAAGAGGGACATAACAACAAACACTGGGGAAATCCAAACAATCATTAGGTCTTACTACCGAAGTCTACATGCCACAAAATTTGAAAATCTAAATGAAATGAACAATTTTCTTAATAGATTCCATCTACCTAAATTAAGTCAAGATCAGGTAGAAAGATTGAATAGACCTATATCCCCAAAGGAAATAGAAGCCTCCCTCCAAAAAAAAGCCCTGGGCCACATGGTTTTAGTGCAGAATTCTACCAGACCTTCAAAGAAGTGCTAACTCCAACTCTCTCTAAACTATTCCACAGAATAGAAATAGAAAGAAAATTACCAAAATCATTCTATGAAGCCACAGTCACCTTGATACCTAAATCACACAAAGACCCAACAGAAAAAAGAGAACTTCAGACCTATCTCTCTTATGCACATTGACGTAAAAAAAAAAAAACTCAATAATATACTCGCAAACCAAATCCAAGAACACATAAAAGATATCATCCACCATGACAAAGTAGGCTTCATCCCAGGCATGCAAAGGTGGTTCAATATACACAAATCCATCAATGTGATCCACCATATAAACGAACTGAAGGAGAAAACCCACATGATCATATCCCTAGATGCCAAAAAACCATTTGGCAAAATCCAACACCCATTCATGTTTAAAGTCTGGGAGAGATCAGGGATACAAGGCACATACCTAAACATAGTAAAGGCAATATACAGCAAGCCTATAGCCAACAGCAAACTCAATGGAGAGAAACTTAAATCAATCCCAATGAAATCAGGGACAAGGCAAGGCTGCCTATTGTCTCCATATCTCTTCAACATAATACTTGAAGTCCTAGCTAGAGCAAGAAGACAACTATAGGAGATCAAAGGGATACAAATCGGAAAGGAAGAAGTCAAAGTATCCCTATTTGCAGATGATATGATTAATATACATGAGCAATCCCAAATATTCTACCAGAGAACTCCTTCAACTGATAAACACCTTCAGCAAAGTGGCTGGATACAAAAATCAACTCAAAAAAATCAGAAGCCCTCCTGTACACCAAAGACAAAAGGGCCAAGAAAGAAATTAGGGAAAGAACACCCTTCACAATAGCCACTAATAACATAAAGTACCTTGGGGTGACTCTAACCAAGCAAGTGAAAGACCTGTATGAAAAAAATTTCAAATCTCTGAAGAAAGAAATTGAAGAGGATATCAGAATATGGAAAGACCTCCCATGCTCATGAATTGGTATGATTAACATAGTAAAAATGGCCATTCTGCCAAAAGCAATCTACAGATTCAATGCAATTCCCATGAAAATACCAACACAATTCTTCACAGATCTTGAAAGAAAAATTCTCAACTTCATATGGAGAAACAAAAAAACCAGAATTTCCAAAACGATCCTGTACAACAATAGATCCTCTGGAGTTATCTCCATCTCTGACCGAAAGCTGTACTACAGAGCAATAGTAATAAAAACTGCATGGTATTGGCATAGAAACAGAATTGTGGATCAATGGAACTGAATAGAAGACCCAGAAATAAACCCACACACCTACAGAAACTTGATTTTTGACAAAGAAGCCAGAACCATTCAATGTAAAAAGACAGTATCTTCAACAAATGGTGCTGGTCCAACTGGATGTCTATATGCAGAAAAATGAAAATAGATCCATATTTATCACCCTGCACAAAGCTAAAGTCCAAATATATCAGGAGTCTTTTATGAGACTGTCTCTCCAACCAAGGACCATGTATGGTTATATCCTAGAACCCCTGCTTGTATGTAGCAAATGGCAGCTCATTTCCCAAGTGGGTATACTAGTGAGGGGAACAGAAACTATTTTGGACATGAACTCAATGGCTGGCTCTTCGACCTCTCCGTCCCCGGAGGGAGGAGCAGCCTTGCTAGGCCACAGAAGAGGACATTGTAGCCATTCCTGAAGAGACCTGATAAGCTAGAGTTAGATGGAAGGGGAGGAGGTCCTCCCCTATCAGTGGACTTAGAAAGGGGCAGGGAGGAGATGAGGGAGGGAGGGAAGGAGGGAAGAGGGAGGGAATGTGGGAGGGGGCTATGGCTGGGTTACAAAGTACATAACCTGTGATTACTATAACATAAAAGAAAAAAAAGAATGAAAAAGCAAGCCAAAGAATGGAGAGAAAACATGTGCAGGTGTATGCGCGCACATGCACACACAAACACACACAGAGAGAAAGAGTGAGGAGAAAAGAACGAAAGTCTTATGAAAGAAAATTGTAATTAATAAAAAAGTAAAAAGAAAAATATTCTAAACAACTTAAGCTTACTGGTGGAACTATAAGTATTTGGTTTTCAACCCCAACAGAGACTTGAAAAGGAAGAAAATATTTACTGCAGTACATAGGAAGTGCATATTAGCAGCTTCCAAAAAATTTTTCTTTTGACAGAGACAGTTTGCTGTCTGAATAGTCACCCATAACTGTTTATAACATTGGAGCATCATCTTCAACCTTCTGGCTCAGTATATTTGACAGACATATATGTGAAGCAGGAAATATTTAGGACTTGCTTACCCTGTCTTAGCAGAATTTGGCAGTTGACTTGATCTGCATTTAAGCTTGCCCATTTTTGGCAGAATTCTGTTTGTCATGAAATGAGGGCATTTTCTTTTTGTCTGGGTTTCTTGTTTGCCACATTTGAAGCCATCTCGTCATCTTCATTGAGACAGGCGGGGTGCTGCCAGGAGATGACCTGTCTCATTGTCAAAGAATCTTTAAAATAATAAAGACATTTTTAAATGCCATAAAAAAAGATCAACAATAAATAAATGGGACCTCATGAAACTGAAAAGCTTCTGTAAAGCAAAAGACACTGTCATCAAAACAAAACGACAGCCTACAGACTGGAAAAGGATCTTCACCAATCCTACATCTGACAGAGGGCTATATATAAAGAACTCAAGAAGTTAAAAAGCAACAAATCAAGCAATCCAATTAAAAAATGGGGTATTGAGCTAAAAAGAGAACTCTCTGTAGAGGATTGTAGAATGTCAGAGAAACGCTTAAAGAAATGCTCAACGTCCTTAGCCATCAGGGAGATGCAAATCAAAATGACCCTGAGATTTCACCTTACAATGTCAGAATGGCTAAGATAAAAAACTCAAGTGACAACACATGCTGGAGAGGTTGTGGAGAAAGGGGAACTCTCCTCCATTGCTGGTGGGATTGCAAACTGGTACACCACTCTGGAAATCAATTTGGCATTTTCTTAGACAATTAAGAATAGTGATTCCTCAAGACCCAGCTATATCACTCTTAGGCATATATCCAAAAGATGGTCAAATACACAACAAGGATATTTGCTCAGCTATGGACATAGCAGCTTTATTTGTAATAGCCAGAACCTGGAAACAACCCAGATGTCCCTCAGTTGAGGAATGGATACAGAAATTGTGGTACTTTTACACAATGGAATACTATTCAGCAATTAAAAAGGAGGAAATCGTGAAATTTGCAGGCAAATGGTAGGACCTGGAAACAATCATCCTGAGTGAGGTATCCCAAAAACAGAAAGACGCACATGGTATATACTCACTTATATAGACCTATAAGATAGGATAAAAATACAGAAATCTATACACCTAGAGAAGAAAAACAAGAATGAGGACCTGGGGTAAAAGGATTAATACTCACTTAGAAAGTCAAATGGGACGGACATTGGATGTAGGCGTAAACAAGTAGCAGGACAAGAGCCTACCACAGAGGGCCTCAAAAAACCTCTTCCTAACAGTGTATCAAAGCAAATATTAAGAAACATAACCAACCCTTTGGCAGAGTGCAGTGAATCATATGAAAGAAGGAGGAGCTAGTATGACCTGGAGAGGTCAGGAGCTCAGCAAGAACAGGGGTCTTTTATGAGACTGTCTCTCCAACCAAGAACCAAGTATGGTTATAACCTAGAATCCCTGTTTGTATGTAGCAAATGGTAGCTCAATTCCCAAGTGGGTATACTAATGAGGGGAACAGAAACTATTTTGGACATGAACTCAATGGCTGGCTCTTCGACCTCTCTGTCCCCCGAGGGAGGAGCAGCCTTGCTAGGCCACAGAAGAGGACACTGTAGCCATTCCTGAAGAGACCTGATAAGCTAGAGTTAGATGGAAGGGGAGGATGTCATCCCCTATCAGTGGACTTGGAAAGGGGCAGGGAGGAGATGAGGGAGGGGAGGGTAGAAAAGGGAGGGAAAGCGGGAGGGGGTTATGACTGGGATACAAAGTACATAACCTGTGATTAATATAAAATAAAAATTAAAAAGGCACACTCACTAACTCACTGGCCTAATCAGAAAGCACAGGGGTTTCTCCTGTTCTCTGCTCTCAGTTTTGGGTATGTAGGGGCAAATGAGAGTGGGGCAGATCCATCAGCTCATTGGTGTCCACTGTTTGTCCACTGGTCAGGGAGACCCTTACTTGGGGTAGCCACATCTGTTGTCTCAGTCACAGAGCATGGAGGTTCCTGGAGGCCAGTTGTCACCCTCCCTCCTCTGCTGAAGACCAGGGAGGCCCATACAGTACCCACTGGGAGGCCCGCACAACTGCCTACCATTGCAGCAGAATTGGGAGCCCATTACAGTCTTCTGCAAGGGGGCTCTGAATAGCCTGAACAACTGACTGCAGAACTGGGTGGCACATACAGCAGCCTGCCACCACAGGATCCAAAACTCTGAAATTGGTGAGTGGAGGGGCAGCTGAAGTCAGAACATCAACATTGAGGCTTCCTGGGAGAGAGGGGACAACCTGTGAGCTGGGACAGTTTGGATCCAGTCACCCCATGGACGTCTCTGGGGACAGAGAGTGGTGAGTATTCAGCCACCCCGCACTTCCCCTTGCCCCAAACTTGGGCCTCCCTGCTTGGCAGAAGCAACCACTGTTGCCCCAAACAGGTGCCTCCATGCTAGGTGGCTGATAATGCAGAGGTGGCCATCCCAATTATAGATCTCCCTGCCTAGAGGCCAAACAGTGGACACCACTGAGCTGACAGGTCTCCTACACTCTCACTTGCCCTTACAAGCCCAAATCTGAGAGTAGAGAACAAGAGGAACCCCTGTGCTTTCCAATTATGCCTTCAAGAGAGTAAGTGTGCCTTCAAGTGAGTGCATGCAGAGCCCTAGATCCAAGGTCCCTCTACACTAGAAGCCAGACATGGGATCCCTCCCACCCACACTATGAGCAACAGAGGGATCCTTAGGAAAGCATTCTCAACATTGAAGCCCCTGTATTGTGGGTCTATCAGTGGAGTCCAGGCAAACAATTCCTGGAGCCCAGACAGATCTGAATACCAGGAGGACAGTAAGACAGGCCTGTAAGCCACTGAGGTATTCAGGACACCTGCCCATGTGTGTTGTGAAGAGTGCCTGTGAAGAGTGCACATGCACCCCTTCCTGCACTAAACCTCCACCCTTCCAGACATCTACCCACCCTAAAACCCTGTTCTTCAGAGCACACTTCAATGCACATACACACTTGCACACATGCACCTACAACCTTCCTCCCTTAGCTATAGCTGAAACATCACCATCCACTGTCAAAAGTTGAACCTCTCTCATCTTCCTGAATAATATTCCAGACACCAGGAACATATGAACCCAGTCTGAAGTACAGACTCCAGGAACAAACAAAGTGAAGGTAACAGATTAGCAGATGATTAAAGGTCAGTGTAAGAACACATCCAACAAATATCAGGACATCATGGCTTCACCAGCAACCCTAAAAGTCAAAGGATATGCTAATTCATCAGAAACACAGGAAAATGATCTCATATCTATCCCTATCCAGTTATTAGAGGCACATAAAGAGGAAACGAATGAAGCTCTCAAAGAAACACAGGCAAGTACAGCCAAACAAGTAGAAGCACATGTAGAGGCACAAGTAGAAGCATAAAGAGAGGAAATAAACAAAGCTCTCAAAGAAATACAGGTAAATACAGCCAAACAAGTAGAGGCACATGTGGTGGCATATAAAAAGAAAACAAACAAACAAAAATGGAGGCCATCATGGAAAGAAAGAAATCCACATTCAAATGGACAAAGGAAATGGTACAAAACATGAAAACAGAATTAGAATCAATAAAACAAAAAGAGAAAAAACCCTGGAGCTAGAGAACTTAGAGAAAAGATCAGGAAGCACAAAGATAAGCATCAACAATGGAATACGAGAGATGGAAGAGAGAATCTCAGGCGGTGAAGATATACTTGCATAAATTGATGTATTTCTCAAAGAAAAAGTAAAATTGAAAAAGTTTCAAACACAAAACATCCAAGAAATCAAGGATGCCATGAAAAGACAAAATCTAAGAAAAAGAGAAATAGATGAAAAAGAAGATTCCAGGCTCCAACATCCAGAAAATATTTTCAAGAAAATCATAGATGAAAATTTTCCCAACTCAAGAAAGAAATGTCCATAAACATAAAGAAGGCCTACAGAGCAACAAATAGACTAGAACAGAAAAGAAACTCCTCATGTTACATACTATTCAAAACACTAAATCTACAGAACAAAGAATGAGCACAGTGTTCATCCATGCAAGCATTGTGAACACACATGACACAGATGTAACATATATGACATACAAGTAGCATATATGGCATAAGTTGAACATACACACAGATATGTCACCACTCTTTGCACATTTATGTGTGTGTCCCTCACATACACAAAATACATGCACACATAGACACACATAGGTAAACACACACACACACACAGTTCCCTCAGATGTTGGTTAGTGGGATTATACTCATCGTAAATCAGTGATCATCACTTTGGTGTTCTGGGTGGTGACATGGCCACAGTCCTGCAATTGAAGAAAAGTAAATAGGGTCAAAGCATGGGAAAGTCCTCTTTTGAAACAACTCATACTTCTAATTTTATACCTAAAGAAAGGCTCTTGTGACCTAGACTAGACCGTGTAACTTAGGTAGTCCTGGAGGATCTTGAACTTATTCTCCTGCCATTAGCTCCCAGTGCTGTGCCATCATGGCATATTTCAGGAAGGCTGCAAGTTGAATCCAGGACCTTGTGCTTGAAACACAAGCTCTTCCCCAACTGTGCCATGTCCCCCGACATTAGCCTCTAATGTAAGAAGCTTTCTGAAGGCCAGTAGTTCTTAGCTTAGAGGTGAGATTGTGAGTCAGTGAGATACATGGACAAAGGTCTGGGACCCAGCACTCCTATCTAGTACTCCTCATAGACAGAGTCAGTGTCTCCCCATAAATCTTTGACATGTTTTCCAGAGCCACTTGGGAAATATCTCTTTATTAAAAGGAACCGATAATTTTAGAGCTGTGATGATAACCATATGAATAGTCCTTGAGGGTTCTCATATGTAAAAAAAAAAAGCCACAAGGATTAATCAATATGATCCCAGGATTTTACACTTCATTAGATCCCTGTGGCTTCATCTCTGGATCGTATACTTAATGAGTCAGGTTCTGGTCCTTTCACTCTGTTGCTGCATTTCCACTGAATATAAACTCTATAGAAGGGTCCAGGCTGATACGAAGTGCCAGAATCTCATTGACTTGAAGCTGACCTGACATGGAGATCATTCTGATTATACTAAGTGTGATATCAGTAAACACAACCTGGGAGAAGAAACATCTCACTAGGCAAGTGAGAATCCTAATACCTAGGCAGAATCCCAGGATAAAAGATGCTTAGTTTACCTATCTTACATGGCCTTTTCTTTATTCAGATCTATAACTGAAACTTAGTAACATACTGGTGAAGAACAAGGTAACATATAATAAGCATTGATTGAACTAATGGATTTCATACTCTTTGTTACTTGTGTTCCCCATGATTCTGGAGAGAGAATCCAGGGTCTCACACATGCTGAGCTCACACTCTGACCCTGACGTATACCTCATTCATACTTCTATTATTCTGTCAAGCACCCTGGAAAGTACATTGTATTAAAAATCCCCATATATCAGATAAAAGGATCAGTAAGGGTCAATACCCACATAGAACATAAATGAGCAGGTTGTAAATGAAAGAAAATTTCTCTTCACTGCCCACTGCTTTCTAATTACATAGTTATTATGGATTTTTAGGAATGTGACCAATGATGCTGAACTTCCAAGTAGATCAGAAAATATGAGAAACTTTATCAGCTCTATGTCCTGGCTGAGACCAAGGTCTTGATCCATTGTATAAAGATACATACACAGAAGAGAGGCGTGTCCTCTCTATGAGGATGGAAGCCCCTCCTGGAGCAGCAGGAAATTTCTTTTAGCCCAGTAGGTGTCAGTGAGAAAATTCCAGTTCTGAAATGAAAAAGCAGACTCAGTCAAGCAGATATGCCACTAGGTCTCTTCCCTCTCTCCTATCTACCTTTCTCTCATATTTTCTTCCTTCTTTGTTTTTTGTTTCCTGTTTCCTCTCCTTTCTTAGATCTCTCTTTTTTCTCTCTCTCTCTTTTCTCACCCCTCCTCCCATCTCTTTTCTCTGCACAACTCTTATTCCCATTTCTAGAACCTGTGAACCTCCTCCTACTCTGATTTATAGCCATTATTGTCATCTTTATCCTTCTCCTAGACTTCCTCCTGGTGCTATTCCTAATCATTATACTCTTCTTCCTCTTTATTTTTTCCTTTATCCTTTCTCCTTTCCTCATTCTTCCCTTTCTTTTTCTTTTTTTGCTTTTTCTTTTTCCTCCTAGTTCTAATACTCCTATTCTTGCTTTTGTATGCTTATATCTCCTTCTGTCTATCTCTCTCTCATTCTGAATATCTTTATTTCACCATAACCAAAGTGGGCAGGGAAATTCAACAGTAGAAATGAATAGGAAGAAGAACCAACTAAAGCATTAGGTCTATTTAGATCAATAATGTAAGGAACATGGGACAAAAATGCTAAAATCTGAGTCTTCTTGTCATTTTGGGACAACATCCAGGTTACATTTTTTTAACCAAAGGAAGCAGGATAATTCATTGCTTTTCCAATACTAGATCTGCTAAGGAATTCACAATAACTTGACATTGGGAATTGAGAGAGAGGACACTAATGTAGAGTGTTTGGTGGAGAATTTCAACCTCAGTCTCTTGAGGTTACTTCTTGATAGTTTGTCCTAGAAAATCAGCAGTGATAGCAATATATATATATATTTGAGAGCAGCTAGTATTAATTAGAATGTTGCTTTTAACGGAATAGCAATCAGTTCAGTCACTCTATAAATTTTAAATAATTTTCAGCCATGAAAGCATTTTCTCTTGTACCTTCCAGATCTGAATCTTACATACTCACTTTTTGTATTTGGGGGCACACACAACTGCGATGGACTCAGGCAGCATCTGCTGGTAGCAAAACTGGGTGTGTAGGTCCACACTTGATAAGAATGCTTTCTGGGTTGGATGGGTCTATGAAAACAAGAATTGCAAGTGAGCAGAGCCAGCCAGGTCTGATCCACCAAGAAAGGCAAGCCCAACCAGCTTCAACAATTGGCCCCTACCACAATTCTTCAAATCATTCGCGGGGAAACTCTCATCCCCTAGGTGGAGAAGGAAGAAGGGACAATTTGCTTTGTCCTCCTAACAGATAAAGGACAAAAGAAGCTAAGTATCTCTCTATCACTTTAGCTTGTCCCTCACTGAGAACAAGACTCTTTTATTCATCCATGCTTAGTTATACCTAATGTCTAAACGATGACCATTTCAAGTTTTGTCCTTCAGCTTCTAACCCACATCTGCTTCCCTGCTTCAAACAGCAGACTGAGTCCTTCATCATCAACCTTTTGGATGACCACTACAAATATTGATTCAACAATTTCTCTGGGTCTTCAGTTGTCTGCCTTCACTCCTGCCTCTGAATACCATGTGATTATTCCCTAGGTGAACAGGAGTCCCTTCTGTCCTTCAGATGTGGAACTGTACTAATGTCCCTTGATTTACCCCTCTTTCCTTTTCTTTCCCCACCCCTCTTTTTAACTGGATCAACACTGTAAAAACACATCAGACAACTGCATGCCAGAGTGGGGATGAATCCTGCTGATGTCAAGCCAAGGAAGGCAGAGGTAAAAGTTACATATGTAGCCATTGCATTTCAAGTCCTGTTGGCATGGAGGGAGGCACATGTAGGATGTGATCACTAATGAAATCCAGGAATAGATGGTGAAAGCAAAATTCAATCTGGAGGAAGGCAAGAAAGAATTTGGACTAGGCTCCTGGTAGGTTCCTGTTTCCTTCTCTAAGTTGTGTATGCACATCATATTCATTCAATGAGCTATTAAACTGTACTGTTCATGTATGTACACTCACAAGTTAGCTATATTTTAAATATCATTCATTTGAAAATCTAAAATGAAGCCAAAGAAAAAGTAAAATAAAGAAAACCAACAAGATAAAACCATGTTCATATCATCTGACAGTTCCCTCACGAGTCAGTACCCTCTTAACTAAGTTCTGTCAAGAACAGATTCTAAATTCATTTTCCAAGAATCTAGGGATCACATCCAAGTTTAGTATCACAATAATGATAGATTCTCAAAATAGTCATAACCTTCATCAGATGACTTTTGTTTTGAGGCACAGTCTTACTCTTAGC
>CM053765.1:51386251-51398071 GCA_028658305.1 Pachyuromys duprasi | reverse complement strand
ACAGATTCTAAATTCATTTTCCAAGAATCTAGGGATCACATCCAAGTTTAGTATCACAATAATGATAGATTCTCAAAATAGTCATAACCTTCATCAGATGACTTTTGTTTTGAGGCACAGTCTTACTCTTAGCACAGGTTGGTTCTGAAGTCACCATCCAACAGCCTCATCCTCCTGAGTGATAAAATTCCATAAGGGTTCCATTATACCCAGATTTCTTAGAAGTGGCTAAACCTTGAAGTCTCTACCCACCATGGCCTAAAATCCATTAGCCAATATGCTCATAACCCCAGCAGGGAATATCAATACTCTCCCTGCTGGAGCCTGTCTGTGAGTGACATGCAGAATTAATTCTTCAACTCTCCCTTCTGTGTGGTTTTTGAGAACCTCCTAACCAGTACTCCTGCAGCATTGCTGCTGTTTCATCACCCACTGTGTCCCATGTTCTCCTTATTAGACCTCCACCTCAGCTGTCAGGGAACTGATTCTCTTACAGTCAGCTCTCCCCATTTACCACATTTCCTAGGCCAACTCTATGCAGAAGCCTCCCAGGTCCCTTTCCTGGTTTCCCCTGACTTCCCAAAACTTCCAATGACCATATAGATTTGATATCTCACACCTTAAATTCCACACAGTAAGAATTAACTCCACTTCCAATCTCAATCCTTCTCTAGAAGCCCTATTCATCCTTATGAGAGAATCACTGCCATCACCATGAGCCCAGCTGGAAGCCTGCTCTGTCCCAGACTCATCAGCCTCTGGTCCTCATTACTGGATCTCTGAAATCTCACTCCTCCTCAACACACTGCTACCACCCTCTCATTGGATGTTAGCAGCTCCCAAACCTTAACTGATCTTCACATCTCAATCAGCCTTGTGTCTTCTTCACTTTAACTTTTAGACTATGGTTTTAGCCATGAAATGTTTTACACAGGATAATCCAAATAGTTCTCCCTCTACTCAAAATCACGACTATTTTTCCTACTCACACCAGACAATGGAGACCATGGTTTTGTTGGGTCATATCAACAAATATATGCTCTCCTTTTCTGATACCATACAGCAATCCCAATCAACAGAAGTGCTCGCTGATGTAGGAGCACAGTGTAGGTAATCCAGTGTTGACCGCTCTCCCATGAACCCCTCCTGGCCCATTTTTACAAGTCATCATAAGTCACTTCAAGTGTGGCTCCTCTTCTCTGATAACTCACAAGACCCAGATTTACCTCCTGAAAAATGTAGTCCAAAATGCTTCATCTGAAGTGGTACTAGGTTATGTGTGTTCGCCTATTTGTGTTACTAGACACAAAGTGTCAATTTAGTTATATATTATGTTAATGATTTAGGCAAAAGAGTAAGAATTTGTATTGAACTGAAAATCATGAAGTCACAGGAGACTGTTTCAGAAATCTCAACTTCTCTAGTTCTGAGTATAAGAATGTATGATATCTTAAAACCTAGAAATAAACCATGTGATTGTGGCTTACACCTGTCAATATTCCAAGAAAGGCTTCTTGTTCTGTGAGCTTCAATACTTGATAAAGAGAGAATCATTCCAAAGAAATCTCTAGGAAAGTTGCTGTGTTTACTTTAAAATCAACAGAAGTATGTTCACCATGTGCAAACATTTAAAAACCTCACAGGTAGGATCTCTTTGGGTGTGCAAAAAGAACTTCTTCATAAATACAAAATACGATCTTTACAAGTAACTCTCTTGTATTGTATAAAATAGTGTAATTTATAATATTTTGGGGGACATGATCCCTATACCATGTTCCCTTACAACTAGGCAAGGTGCCGTTCTTCACCCAGACTCTCAAGGCTTTGATGAAAGGCTTTGCTTTGATTAAAAGGTAAAATTTTTAAAGCTGTAAAAACAATAGGAAATGGTACTGTGACTCACCCTGGAACACTATTTACTGCATGTTTAAACAGAAGAATGATATGAAATGGATTGACTCTGTGCAGAGATAGACTTAGGTAGGATGTTTCTAAGAGAGAAAAAAAGAGAACCCTGCCATCAGGGAGGTTATTTGCTTACATGAATCCACCCTAAGGTGAGAAGCCCCAGTTCTTCTTGAATGAAAAACACTTCCTCCTCATTGGTGGCATAGCAATAGTCAGGGCCTCCTTCCTGGAGTGGTATGACTATGTGCGTGATATGGTATTCCTCTCCTACCTGCCAAGTGAAAATAACTTATTACTATCCCCTAGAAGTCTCAATCTCTCTCATAACACAAGTAAGTGAATCCCTCACCCAAGTGAATGACCCTTACTGTTCTCCCTCCCCTCAGTGTTTCACAACCTTGGGAGCTCTTGTAGGCTCCATATAAAGGAACAGATGCTGAGATGACCCTGAGATGTCCCCCTTGGCACATCCTAGTCCTAGACTCCTCCCTGCAGCAGCCAGCATTTCTGCTCAAGAAGCTGAGGTGTTTATAATTTACATTCCAAGACTTACCAGAGTAGGTGCTCAGACCAGGACCCAAGAAGAATTAAGTCCTCCTTTTCCTTATAGAATTAGTCAGCATGTATGTTTACATGCCTTGTTCCTTCCTATCTGCCTGTCTGCCTTCTGGCCTGCTTTCTTTGCCTTTCAGGCAATGTCTCATTCTCTCTGTGAAGCTGGTTTGAACTTGTAGGAGGCCTCCATTCTTAGTTTGGCCGTAACAGGAATTAGCAGCATTAGCTACCACTACAATGAAATTTTCTACCTATAACATTGAAGCAAATGGTTCAAGGGATTCTGAAAAGCGACCAATTACAAAGTCATCAAACTCAAAGTTTCCAGGCCTTATCACCCACAGTTCCTTCTGTCTGGTAAAGTCTATGGACACAGACCCTGGATATGTTCTCTGACAGTCATGGGAAGATAAGGTGAAGAAACAACCTCAGATAAGGGATGACTTTTTGCATTTTTACCATGGATCCACACAAAACACCACAGGTCTCAATTTTCTTCTTAGTGTTCTTCCTCACAGACTTTAGAAATTTCTCACATAATTCATGAGGGAGGATCACAGGGCGTAGACTTCTGACTTTCTGAACTGCAAGGGAAAAGAGTGAAAAGTCTTAGGCAATAGGGCCTGCTGTTCATTAGCAGAATTCATCTTGGGAGCCTGGGAGAGAAAGGAAATGTCATTGGAATTCTCTCCATGAGTCCCTCCCCATGATGGAATCACAAACAGAGCTGGGTTTGTTTTCTCCAAGCTCTGGATACAGCTGACTGGGAGCTGGGACCATGGACTTAATAACCAGCTTGAGTGGATACAGCAATAATTTTGGATTTGACTGTGAGATGAGTGTAAATGGACCACGGAAGCCAAAGCCTGAGGACATGGACAAGGAAATGCAACATTCTCTGTGTTGGTGCTCAGTGCTCCAGACTTCAGACACCTGTCTACCTGCATGTGCTTACTTTACTAGTGAGCTCTAATCTCACACCTGTGTGGATGAGCCAGATGCAATGGGGATGGTTAGGTTTCAGACCATACCAAAGTGCACCTGGCCTCCAGGTTTTCCCAGCATCCCTTAGTTCTTACCTGATGGTAGGCATGGCTAGGATAATCTCTGACCAACTACCCTGTGCTTTCCAGCCCAGGGACAGGGGCTTCCCCTCATTATATAATCCAGACATTTAGGTGCCCTTATCTCTCTCTCCTCTCACTTTACTCTCTTTGTATCATTTCCCCCCCCCCTTCTTCTCCTCACTCTTCATTCTCTCTATGCATGCTTTTCTCTTTCTCTCTCCCTTCTTCCCCAGTATTGAAGCCAAGAGCTTCTCCCAATAAACCTGCATTTCTATACTATAACTTTGTCTTGCAATTAGCTCATTCCTGCGTTTAAATGGAAAAGCAATTCTACAGAAGTCTTTTCCAAGTCAGAAGCCTGTGGTTACTTACCTGTGCTTTCCTCTGTGCCATTTTTCCCAGGCTGCTCAGCAGATGTTGATGTGCTTGGGGTGATGACCTTAGTGTTCTCCTCTGTTGAACACTGCTGTGGTGGGCTGGAGGTTTTGGTTGGTACTGAGAAAGGTTGAGCTTCCTTTGCTGTTACTATTTTTCCAGGTCCTACTTCTCCACTTTTATTTTCTTTAAGTCCGTACAATGGAAAAAATAGAATAGAGTGCCAACTGAAACATCCTGATTTTTTATTTACTTTAATTTTCAATATTAATTACAATTTACTTTGTATCCCAGGTATAGCCCCCTTCCCTCAGTCCCTCCAATCTCACCCTCCTCCCTCCCTCATCTCCTCACTGCCCCTCTCTAAATCCACTGTTAAGGGAGGTCCTCCTCCCCTTCCATCTGAGACCTAGCTTAGAGACCTTCCTCAGAGACCTAGCTTATCAGGTCTCATCAGGACTGGCTGCAATGTCCTCCTCTGTGAACTAGCAAGGCTGCTCTTCTCTCAGGGGTAGAGGTATGTCAAAGAGCCAGCCACTTACCTGTGCTTTTCTCTGGGACATTTTCCCCAGGCTGCTTGGTAGAGGTTGATGTGCTTGGGGTGACGAACTTAGTGTTTTCCTCTACGGCACACTGCTGTGGTGGGCTGGAGGTTTTGGTTGGTACTGAGGAAGGCTGAGCTTCCTTTGCTTCTCGACTTTTGTTTTCTTTAGATCCATATACTGGATCAAATGGAATAGAGCGACCACTAGAACATCCTGATTTTATGTCCTCCCAGAAGGCTGCCCGCTCTGCTGCTTCCTCTTCTTTCTTCTTCTACAGGAAAAGGATTTAGGTAAATACTTGAAATCCCAGAAGAAAAGTCTTGTCATCACAGAGATGAACAAAACCTCGTTCTGTTCATGTCTGACATCTCAGAATCAGATCAATAAATCTGGTGTGGTAGAAAACAGCCAGCACCCCCTTACTCAGTTCCTATATGGATGTCTGTAGTAATAGCTAAGTCTCAGTCTTCTCTACATTCCACTCATCTGTGTGTGTGTGTGTGTGTGTGTGTGTGGTGTATGTGTGTTGGCTAGCATGCATGCAAGTGCATTTATGTGCAAGTGATTGCGGAGCCCATTCATTGACTCACAGACTCCAATGGAACATAACAAGACAGTCCAAGAACGAATAGCTGCCATATAATCCCACTGTCTCGGTCCTCCTCATACTGACCATCTCCAATACGTATTTTTCGTATTCCCTGTTGTATTTATTTAGCAGTTTCCTCTTTAGAGTCTCGGCCCTGTCAAAAACGATGTTTAGGATCTGAAATACAAAATCAAAATGGAGAATTAGAACAGTTCTAATGTGAGAAAAAAAAAGGGAATAAAACAAGTTGGGAGAGTCAGCAGTAACTCATGCACAGCTTGAAGCCTATTCCCAGCCATCCCTCTTCTCTTTACTGCTCTGCTGAGGCAGCATTTGACCCCTTTCCACCAAATGTCAGGATCTGTGCATTTTCTTTGAGTAGCTCCAGGCTGCTCTGGAGATATTTGTTCATCAGCTTAGGCAACAAAGACCCACCTTGATGAAGTTCGATCTTCTTCCATGGGTATCCCTTTTTCGGAGTTTTGGGCCAATGTTCATTTTTTCCAAATATAATCTAAATAAATAAAGGAGAGTGAATAAGATGTACAGAAAATTTTAACATGTTTAAATGAGCACCAGAGGAAATTTGGCCTCTGCATGCAGGATTTCAGAAGACCCTAGAGTTTATGGAGGCACACCCTGAAATCCAGCATCAGTTTCTGGAAAGAGATATGTCATTACTGTAATATTAGACTGACACATTCAGGAAATGTCAGCTGTTAAGAAGCATAGCTAAGCTGTTAAGGTGCATGTTTGTCATCCCAGTGTTCAGGAGGCAGCACATAGAATTAATAGACCCACAGATCCTTGAGGAAACAGAGCATAATCCTGAACTTCAAAACAGGAAATAATGACAGTGGTCTCTTTCTTCCATTCCAAATCACAATATGGATTGCTGCTCATAGAGCACCTTTGTGTATTGTTTCCCACCAGGGCACAAGCTCATCCAAGGGACCATTAGGTAATGAAAGGAGACACTGAGGGGGCTCAGAGTTAGGAGTGCATGTGCTGTGGTTAACTGGTGGGATGCTGCACCCAGGGATGATGCTCACCTGCTTCAACCCTCACATCAGTCCAAAAACCAAGAACAATTAATGACCCTTTCAGAAACTCTGCTTGAGAGGAGGGTATGATCAGAATCATTTTGTGTGCATATGCGCTTTTCATCACCGTATGAAAAGCTGATATCTCAGAAGACACACGAGTCCCTTGTAAGAGTGATTTGTCTTTGGAAGGGTAAGAAAATGAGAGGGAGATACAACATGAGCTCAAGAGAATACATTCATGTTACAGAATACCGACAGTGGAAAACAAACAGAAGAACCTTTGTTCTAGCAGTTGTAAGAGCAGGGAAATGCAAACTGTCCTGCTGAAGTCATCTCTAAACCTGAGCTTTCTCCTCCTCTGTGGAACAAGAATTTGATATCTCTCCTCAGCACACACAGTCTTCTGAAGATCAGGGAAGCCATGGCCAGAAAAACCCACTCCATTGCCTGAGCTCCTCAGAGTCCTATGCATCTCCTTAGGTTCTGTTTCACCAAATTCAGAGATAGACATGACTAGTGAGATTTTAACATCATTCATTTCATCAAACACAGCACTCTTGTCACTGAGCCTGTAAGAGTCATTCCCTGGTGTTAGATCCACAATCTTGTACTTAATCAGCCTGTGCAAGACTGATGAAGAGCTTGGGAAAAGTCCTTACTGTGCTGAACCCCACTGACTCCAGGTGCTCTACAGTCCTCTGGTGACCGTAGCTACAGGGAAGGCTACCCTCTTTCCTATACAACTCAAGAGGCTACAGGATGAAAAGAAGAGGTATCTGGGTTTGGCTACACATCAGAGATAATCCTGTGCCTCAGAGGCCATTTGCTGATCAATCCACTCACCAATTCAGATATGCGCTATTTCCCTGCCAACTGTTATTTTCAAAGACCTGGCCATGTGTTTACAGGATCAATAACTCCTACTCAGGATGATCTTCTCTAGGCCCACAAATTGCCTGCAAATTTCATAATTTTCTTGTTTTTAATTGCTGAGTAGTATCCCATTGTGTAAATCTACCACAATTTCTGTATCCATCCAAGAAGCAGAAAGACACAGATGGTATATGCTCACTTATAAGTGGATATTAGACCTATAATATAGGATAATCATACTAAAGGAGCTGTACACCTAAAGGAGCTAATCAAGAAGGAGGATCCTGGGTAAGATGATCAACCTTCATTCAGAAAGGCAAACGGGATGGACATCAGAAGAGGAAGAAAACAGGGAACAGGACAGGAGAGACTCTGAAAGACTCTATGCTACAGGGTATCAAAGAAGAGGCTGAGATTCATAGCCAAACTTTGGGCAGAGTGTAGGAAATGTTATGAAAGAAGCAGAAGACAGAAACAAGAGGGGACAGGAGCTCCACAAGGAGAGACAAAAAATCTGGGCACAAGAACATTTTTCTGAGACTGATACTCCAACCAAGGACCATTCATGGAGATAACCTAGAACTGCTGTCCAGATGTAGCCCATGGCAGCTCAGTGTCCAAGTGGGTTCTCTAGTCATAGGAATAGGGACGGTCTCTGACATGAACTCAATGGCTGGCTCTTTGATAACCTCTCCCTGAAGGGGGTTCACCCTTACCAGGCCACAGAGGAAGACAATGCAGCTACTCCTGATAAGACCTGATAGACCTGGATCAGATGGAAGAGGAGGAGGACCTCCCCAATCAGTGGACTGGTGGAGGAGCATGGGTGGAGAAGAGGGAGGGGTCTACAGTTGAGATATAAAGTGAATAAAATGTAATTAATAAAAAATTTTTTAAAAACTCCTACTCATGAAGTTCTTTATTTGTGACCACAGCACCTTTGGTCTTTGTGTCTTTGAATAGGGAGGAAAAGATTGTGTATGAACTTCCAGAAATATAATTAAAACCTGACATTGTCAAATTCAGTAACTGTCAGCAAATGTGACAAACATGAACAGGAGAGCAGCATGAATTAGGGAACAGTCCCAGAAAAGGAGATAAAAACTGCAGGTTCTCACGTGAGGAATTTATGATAGAGAATAAAGGCTCCTTCTTCTTTTCCACATTCATCCAAGTCAGCTGCCATTTTGAAGAAGTCGTCTCTCAGGCTCATGTAAGAAGCCTTGGAAATTTTTTTGTTGATTTTGATGTCCTGCCCTAGAGTGCTTAAGAGCTGGAACCGCTCTTGGGGAGATAGACTGACATCATCGTGTCTGCGGATGGTCTAAGACAAAAGAGAAGACAGGAAACATCAAAACCCATCTCCTGCCATCCTTCCTCTTGCTGTGCCAGCTAGTTAGCACACAATGTTTGCTTGTATGTGCTGTGTGTGTGTGTGTACCACATGTTTGTGTAAACATGCCACCATTTGTTCTCTGTGTTGTCAATAAAACAACCAGCCATTGCAGTGCAATGGGGAGAATAGAGTGAGACATCCTGGTTCAGAGGGCAGAGGAAGGAAGCAGGAGGGTAGGGGCAGAAGTGAGCAGGAAAGAACTTAGAACAACATGGAGAGATGAATCGGACCTAAAATATGACTAAGCAAGTATAATGGGTAAAATCTGAGTGGTAGGAACTATGCGGGTTTGGAGATTTAGGATGGAGTAATCAATGTCCAGCATTGTGCTCTAGGTTAATTAAATAAATCTTAGTCTCTGTGTGGTGATTTGGGTATACAGAAGGTTTAGGAATAACCACTGCTTAACCAAAATACATATCAATAGTAAACATTAAATACCTACAACTCATAGCTATGAGTGGTTGTGCACACATTGGAGGATTGTGCATATACATAAAACCAGCACTCACCACAGAGATTTCTCCTAATATTACCAAGACAATCAGGGAGCACCTGAGCTTGGAGGAACCCATATCCATGTATTCCATAATTCAGTCCCAGCTAGAAGCACAAGGCTTTGGATTGGGTGATCCCTGTAATTTAATTAGTATCTATGATGCTCAAATCTTCAAGAACATCTTAGTGACAATGAGGAATGAAAACTCAGTTCCTGCTGTTAAAAGACTTTGGGAACCAAGGCTGAGAAGCAGCAGAAAGAAACAAACCTTTGAGAACTGTCAGCACCTTGGACCACAGCATTGCACAATCCTATCCTGAATGATTTCAGGAAAGTTGGGGTGTTCAAGAGCGGAAATACAATGTAATCTAAAGACTACCTATTTACAGTATTGACCTCTTTTCTCTACACCACTGACAGTGTAAAGAAAAGGTGATATATTATCACTCTAGTTCTTTAGTTTAAACACAGAAAAAGACATTAGGATTCTAAAATTGCCAAATATGATTTCATATAAATTGCCTTTATGTTAAAGTACAATGAGACTTACCATATTTGTTGTTCCAGTAGTGAAAGGTCCTTTGTTATCTAGACAACTGTGGTGGTCTGATTGCCTAGGTATCAAAACATACCCTTCTGTTGAGAGATAAAAAAGTTTTTAGGAAAGGAGACCTTTGCTTCTCTGAGAATTAATGTCAATACACATTAAACTATATTTAACTTGTTGAAGTAATGACAACTATAGCCATGAAAATACAGGGTTTTCATCCTGCAATTCATTGGCTGAGGAAGGATGGTAGTTACAACCTTCACTGCAGAATGAACACTTAAAAACAATTTTAATTGAAAAAAAACAGGATTAAGTCAATGCTTTTCAAAATAATCAAGTTATTACAATAAAGTTGGATTCAAGATGGCAGCAGCTGCATGTATCCTAAGAACTTTGGAGCAGCTATAAGAAGCCTAAGAGACACATGAAGGTTAAGAGGAGATACACTGCAACACAGCACAAGTCTACAGAGAGCACACTATCTTCAGAACAACTAAAAATGCCAGGTCTTTGGGAAATATGCTTTGAAGAACTGATCTTAAGAAAATGGAGAGAATACAGATGGCTGAGCAGAGGGGTAAAGAAAAGTGAAACTAGAGCCACAGCAGCTGGCACTGGTGCAGATGGATAAGGGTTCATTTTCTGGACAGGGCCTCCTCAAAAGACCTCCAAGGTCTGGGTTGTGGCTGGAGGCCATGGTGGTGCCCATGGTCCTCGCCTCATCCAGAAACCATGTGGCAGTGCCTGTTCTCTGAGCCTCTGCACCAAAAGGAAGATACAATCTAAGCAGGATGCCATTGAAGACAGTTCTTAAAAACTGTGATCAAGTGAGTGTATACCATATGTGTCTTTCTGGGTTCCTCACTCACGATGTTCTTTTCTAGGTCCCACCATTTGCCTGCAAATTTCATGTTTTCCTTCATTTTAATTGTTTTGTTATTCTATTGTGTAAATGTGCCACGCTTTCTGTATCCATTCCTCCATTGAGGAACATGTAGGTGGTTTCCAGATTCTGGCCATTACAAATAAAGGTTCTGTGAACATAGTTGAGCAAATGTACTTATTGAACGCTGGGGCAAGTTATGGGTAGTGGTATAGCTGGAGCTTGAGAGAGCACTATTTCTAATTTTCTGAGAAAGTGCCAGATTGATTTCCAAAGTGGTTGTACAAGGTTACATTCCCACCACTTTCCACTTTAGTGGATACTTGCCATATAATATAGGATAAACATATTAAAATCTATAGTCCTAAAAAATCTAAACAATAAGAAGGACCCTAGAGGAGATGCTTAATCCTCATTCAAAAGGACAAAGAGGATAGACATCAGAAGTGGGAGAAGAAGAGGAAAAGGACAGAGGCCTTCCACAGAGGACCTCTGAAAGACACTACCCACCAGGGTATCAAAACAGATGCTGAGGCTCATAGACAAACTTGGGGTAGAGTGCCAGAATCCTTATAGAAGGAAAGGGAGATAGAAAGACCTGGAGGGGACAGGAACTCTACAAGGAGAACAACAGAGCCAAAAACCTGAGTCCAGGGGGCATGCAAAGACCAGTATTCCAACCAAGGACCATGCATGGAGAGGACCTAGAACCCCGGTTCTAAGGAAGCCCATATGCTGTTCAGTTTCCAGATAGGTTCCCTACTAAGGGGTACAGGACATGATCTCGGTGCTTAGCTCTTTGATAACATTCACTGGGAGGTCCAGCCAGGCCAGGCCACATAGGAAGATGATGCAGCTAACCTTGTTGAGACCTGATCAGCTAGAGTCAGATAGAAGGGAAAGAGTCTTTCCCTATAGGGGAATAGGGAAAGGGCACAGGGATAGAAGAGGGAAAGTGGGTGAGACTGGGAGAAGAGGAAGGGGGATGCAGAGGGATACAAAGTGAATAAATTATAATCAATCACCCCAAAAATCAATAAGAAAAATTGTGATCAAGTGATGAAGTATAGACCTCTTATGTTTGGGGGTAGGGCCAGGGTGGGGCAAGGATGAACTCAGTTATCTTTAAGGGCCTTGGCACTGAGACTTTGACCATGTTCCAACCAGTGTGTGAACAACACATATTTAAACTGATCGATTTTTTTTTAAAAAAACACTTTTTTTTCCTTTATTTTTTTAAATTTATTTATTTTTATCTCAATCACAGGTTAGGTACTTTGAATCCCAGGCGTAGCCCCCTCCCCCATTCCCTCCTACCCTCCCACTCCCTCCCTTATCTCCTTCTTCCCCGCCCCCTCCAAGTCCACCAACAGGGGAGGACCTCCTTCCCTTCCATCCAACCCCAGCTTATCCTGTCTCCTCAGGGCTGGCTGCAAAGTCCTCCCCTGGGATCTAGCCAGTCTGTCACTCCCCAGCTTGTATGGGGGAGGGTCAAAGAGTCAGCCATCAAGATCATGACTGAAACAGTCCCTGT
>CM053765.1:51348640-51381774 GCA_028658305.1 Pachyuromys duprasi | reverse complement strand
TGGACTTGGAGGGGAGGGGGAGGAGGGAGATGAGGGAGGGAGTGGGAGGGTAGGAGGGAATGAGGGAGGGGGCTACGCCTGGGATTCAAAGTACCTAACCTGTGATTGATATAAAAATAAATAAATTAAAAAAAAAAAAGATTACACCTGTGAGTGAGTGAGTGTGCTTTCATGTGAGTGCATGCAGAGCCCCAAATCCAGGGTCCCTTTATGCTAGCAGCCAGACATCAGACCCTCCCACCAATACACATACTGTGGGAAACACAGGGATCCTTGTTTCAGCATTATCAACATTGAAGCCCCTGTTCTTTGAGTCTACCAGTGGAGTCCAGCCAAACAATTCCTGGAGCCCAGACAGTTATGAATACCAGGAGGAGAGTAATACAGTCCTGTAGGCCAGTAAGGTATTCAGGGCACCTGCCCATGTACATTGAGCCTGTGAACAGTGACAGCACCCACACCTCCTCCGGTACGTAAGCTCCAACCTTCCAGGCATCTACCCACCTAAAACCCTGTCCTTCAAGGCACACTTCCATGCATTTGAACACTTGTGCCAACAACCTTCCTCCCTTAGCTACAGCTGAAATATCAACATCCACGTTAAACTAGTGGACCTCTCTCATCTTCCTGAGTAATACTCCAGACACCAGAGACAGATCGACTCCAGGAACAAACAGTGAAGGTGACAAAAAAGTTGATGGCTAGAGGTCGGCGTAAGAACATCTCCAACAAAAATCAGGACATCATGGCTTCACCAACAACCCCAGAAAAGCAATGGACATGCTAATTCATCAGAAACACAGGAAAATGATCTCAATTCTAGGCTTATCAAAATAGAAGAGGCACATAAAGAGGAAACAAACAAAGCTCTCAAAGAAAAACAGTCAAATGCAGCTAAACAGGAAAAGGCACATGTAGAGGCATGAGTAGAGGCATATAAAGAGAAAAACAAAGCTCTCAAAGAAATGCTGGCAACTATAGCCAGAAAAATAGAGACACAAGTAGAGGCACAATTAGTGGCATAGACAGAGGAAATGAACAAAAAAAAAAAATAGATACCACATGAAAACAGAGGAATCCACATTCAAGCAGATAAAGGAAATGGGGCAAGGCATGAAAACAGAGTTAGAATCAATAAAGAAAACACAAACAGAAAAAAACCCTGGAGCTGGAGAACTTAGAGGAAAGATCAGGAACCACAAAGGTAAGTATCACCAATAGAATACAAGAGATGGAAGAGAAAATCTCAAGTGCTGAAAATACACTTGAAGAAATTGATACACCTCTCAAAAAGTAAAATCAGAAAAGTTCAAAACACATAACATCCAAGAAATCAAATACGCCATGAAAGACAAAATCTAAGAAAAATAGGAATAGACAAAAAGAAGACTCCAGGCTCCAAAGTTCAGAAAATATTTTCAAGAAAATCATAGAAGAAAATTTTCCCAATGTAAATAAAGAGATATCCATAAACATACAAGAGGTCTACAGAACACCAAGTAGACTAGACCAGAAAAGAAACTCCTCAGGTCACATCATAGTCAAAACATTAAATCTACAGAACAAAGAAAAATATTAAAAGCAACAAGGGAAAAAAGTCAATTAACCTATAAAGGTAGATCTATCAGAATCACACCAGACTTCTCAACAGAAACTATGAAAGCCAGAAGGGCCTGCATAGATGTCATGCAGACTCTAAGGGACCACAGATGCCAACCAAGACTACTATACCCAGCAAAGCTTTCAATCAACATAGATGGAGAAAACAAAATATTCCATGACAAAACGAAACTTAAACTATATCTACACAGTAACCCAGCCCTACAGAAGATACTATAAGGAAAACTCCAATCCAACAAAAATAACTACATCCAAGAAAACAGTATATAGATAACTTCACAACAAGAAAAGGCAAAAGGAAACAAGCATTGAAACATAGTAACACCACCAACTCCACAATAAAAGGAACTAACATTCATTGATCACTATTATCTATCAACATTAATGGACTCAACTCCCTAATAAAAGAACAGAGACTAACAGAGTGGTTGTGGAAACAGGATCCAACATTCTGCTGTATCCAAGAAACACACCTCTGCAACAAAGATGAACACTACCTCAGAGTAAAGGGCTGGTAAAGAGTTTTTCAAGAAAATGGACCCAGAAAACAAGCTGGGATCGCTATCCTAATATATAATAAGATAGACTTTTAACCAAAATTAATCAAAAAAGATGAGGAGGTGCATTTCATTCTCATCAAAGGAAAATACCACCAGGAGGACATCACTATTTTAAACATCTATGCCCCAAATTCTAGACCACCTATATTTGTAAGTGAAACATTATTAATGATTAAATAACACATTAATCCCAACACCTTAATAGTGGGAGACGTCAACACTCCACTCTCACCAAGGGACATATAATCTAGACAGAAGCTAAGTAGGGACATGATGATAGTTACAGAAGTCCTAAATCAAATGGACCTAAAAGGTGTCTATAGAACTTTTCACCCAAACTCAAAAGAGTATACCTTCTTTTCAGCACCTCAAGGAACCTTCTCCAAAACAGACCATATAGTTGGACACAAAACATGCTCAACAGATATAAGAAGATCGAAATAATCCCTTTTATCCTATCAGACCACCATGGCCTAAAACTAGACCTCAAAAACAACAAAAATAACAAAAAGCCTACATACACATGGAAGCTAAACAACTCTCTACTCAATGACAGCTTGGTCAGGAAAGAAATGAAAAAAAAGAAATTAGAGACTTCCTAAAATTCTTTTTTTTTTTAGAATAACATTTTTTTTATTTTTTTAATTAATTTATTTATTTTTGTATCAATCACAGGTTAGGTACTTTGCATTCCAAGCATAGCCCCCTCCCTCATTCACTCCTGCCCTCCACCTCCCTCCCTCATCTCCTCCCCTCCCCCTCCAAGTCCACCAACAGGGGAGGACCTCCTCCCTTTCCATCCAACCCCAGCTCATCCTGTCTCCTCAGGGCTGGCTGCAATGTCCTCCCCTGGGATCTAGCCAGTCTGTCACTCCCTGGCATGTATGGGGGAGGGCCAAAGAGTCAGCCATCAAGTTCATGACTGAAACAGTCCCTGTTACCCTCACTAGCATCTTCAGTCTGACACCGAGCTATCATGGGCCCCATCTAAGCAGGGGTTCCAGGCCACATCCACACGTGGTCCTTGGTTGTAGAAACCGTCTCATACAAGACCCCTGTGCCCTGCTCAGTTTGGTCTTTGTGGAGCTCTTGTTCTCCCCAAGTCTCACCAACCTCCTCCATTTCTATCATCACTTCTCGCCCTCTGCCAAAGGTTTGATCGCGAGTCTTAATATCTGCTCTGATACATCGCTACGTTGACCCCCCCCAGAGGTCCTCCTTGGCATGCTCCTGTCCTGTTGCTTGTTTTCTCCTCCACTCAATGTCCATCCCATTTGTTCATCCAAATGAGCATTGATCATACCCACCTGGGTCCTCCTTCCTTTATATCCTCCCTAGGTGTGTAGGTTTCAGCTTGACATTCCTAACCTATAGGTCTATATAAGTGAGTATATACCATATGTTTCTTCAATGAAAATGAAGGCACAAGTTACCCAAACTTATGGGACACAATGAAAGCAATGCTAAAGGGAAAGTTCATAGCACTAAATGCCTACAGAAAGAAGTTGGAGTCATCTCATACGAGCAACTTAATGACACACCTATAAGCTGTAGAAAAAGAAGAAGCAGACACACCGAAGAGGAGTAGACTATTGGAAATAATCAAACTCAGAGCTGAAATCAATGAATTAGAAACAAAGAAAACAATTAAAAGAATCAATGAAACCAAGAGCTGGTTCTTTGAGAAAACCAACAACAAAGACAAACCCTTAGCCAAACTAAAAGGCAGAAAGAAACTATCCAAATCAGCAAAATCAGAAACGAAACGGGGGACATAACAACAGACACTGAGGAAATCCAAACAATCATTAGGTCTTATTACAAAGGCTTATATGCCACAAAATTTGAAAATCTAAATGAAATAGACAATTTTCTTGATAGATTCCATCTACCTAAACTAAATCAAGATCAGGTAAATAGATTGAATAGTCCTATATCCCCCAAGGAAATAGTAGCAGTCATCAAAAGTCTCCATTCCAAAAAAAAAAGCCCAGGGTCAGATGGTTTCAGCGCAGAATTCTACCAGACCTTTAAAGAGAAGCTAACTGCAATTCTCTCCAAACTATTCCACAAAATAGAAACAGAAGGAACATTACCAAATTCATTCTATGAAGCCATAGTCACCTTGATACCTAAAACACAAAAAGATCCAACAAAAAAAGAGAACTTCAGACCTCTCTTATGAACATTAATGCCAAAATACTTGATAAAATGTTTGCAAACTGAATCCAAGAACACATAAAATATATAATTCACCATAACCAAGTAGGCTTCATCCCAGGCATGCAAGTGTTGTTTAATATATGGAAATCCATCAGTGTAATCCACCATATAAACAAACTGAAGGAGAAAATCCACATGATCATCTCCTTAGATGCTGAAAAGCATCAAATGGACCTAATAGATATCTATAGAACTTTTCACCCAAACTCAAAAGAATATACCTTCTTTTCAGCACCTCATGGAACCTTCTCAAAAATTGACATAATCCAACACGCATTCATGTTTAAAGTCTTGGAAAGATCAGGGATACAAGGCACAGACCTAAACATGGTAAAGACAAATTACAGCAAGCCTATAGCCAACATCGAACTAATCAAAGAGAAACTTAAATCAGTCCCACCGAAATCAGGGACAAGGCAAGGCTGCCCACTATCTCTGTATCTCTTCAACATAGTACTTGAAATCCTAGCTGGAGCAATAAGACAACTACAGGAGATCAAGGGGATACAAATCAGAAAGGAAGAAGCCAAAGTATCACTATTTGCCAAAGCATACATGAGCGGCCCCAAAAATTCAACCAGAGAACTCCTTCAGCTGATAAACAAACACCTTCAGCAAAGTAGCTGGATACAAAATTAACTCAAAAAAATCAGTAGCCCTCCTGTATATGAAAGACAAAATGGCCAAAAAGAAATTAGGGAAACAACACCCTTCACAATAGCCACTAATACCATAAAATAACTTGGTATGACTCTAACCAAGAAAGTGAAAGGCCTGTTAGAAAAAAAAACTTCAAGTCTCTGAAGAAATAAAATGAAGAAGATATCAGAAGATGGAAAGATCTCCCACACCCATGGCTTGGCAGGATTAACATAATGAAAAATGGTCATCCTGCCAAATGCAATCTAGAGATTCAATGCAATTCCCATCAAAATCCCAACACAATCCTTTACAAAACTTGAAAGAAAAATTCTTAACTTCAAATGGAAAAAGAAAAAAACCCAAATTTGCCAAACCCATCCTGTACAACAACAGATAATCTGGAGGTACCCCCTCATCTCAAGCTATACTACAGAGCAATAGTAATAAAACCACATGGTACTGGCATAGAAACAGCATGGTGAATCAATGGAATCAAACTGAAGACCCAGAAATGAACCCACACAGCTATAGATTACTTGATTTTTGACAAAGAAGCCAAAACCATACAATGAAAAAAAAGACAGCATCTTCAACAAATGGTGCTGGTCCAACTGGATGTGTATATGTAGAAAAATGCAAATAGATCCATATTTGTCACCCTGCATAAAACTAAAGTCCAAGTGGATCAAAGACCTCAGCATAAAACCAGACACACTAAATCTGTTACAAGAAAAAGTGGGAAGAGCCTAGAACTCATTGGCACAGGAGACAACTTCCTGAACAGAACACCAATAGCACAGGCTCTAAGATCAACAATAAATAAATGAGACTTCATGAAAGCTTCTATATAGCAAAGGACACTGTCATCAGAACAAAACGACAGCCTACAGACTGGGAAAGGATCTTCACCAACCCTATATCTGACAGAGGGCTAATATCCAGAATATATAAAGAACTCAAGAAGTTAAAAAGCAACAAATCAACAGTCTGTCTCTGACATAAACTGAATGGCCTGCTCTTTGATCACCACCCCCTCAGGAGGGTGCAGCCTTAGCAGGCCACCAAGGAAGACAATGCAGCCACTCCTCATGAGACCTGATAGACTAGGATCAGATGGAAGGGTAGGAGGACCTCCTTATCGATGGAATTGGGGAGGGCCATGGGTAGAGAAGAGGGAGGAAGGGTAGGGTTGGGAGGGTAAGAGGGAGGGAGCTACAGGTGTGATAGGGAATAAACTATAATTCTTAAAAATAAAATAACAGAAAATAAGGAACAAATCAAGTAATCCAGTTAAAAATAAGGTACAGAGCTAAACAGAGAATTCTCTGTAGAGGAATATCGAATGGCAGAGAAACATTTAAAGAAATGCTCAACATCTTTAGTCATCAGGGAAATGAAAATCAAAATGACCCTGAGATTTCACCTTACACCCATCAGAATGGCTAAGATCAAAAACTCAAGTGACAACACATGCTGGAGAGGATATGGAGAAAAGAGATCTCTCCTCCATTGCTAGTGGGAATGTAAACTTTTACAAGCACTTTGGAAATCAATCTGGCACTGGATCATGCTTTCTCATGATCCAGCTATACCACTCATAGGCATATACCCAAAATATGCTCAGGTACACAACAAGGACATTTGCTCAGCCATGTTTGTAGAAGCCTTATTGGTAATAGCCAGAATCTGCAAACAACCCAGATGTCCCTCAGTTGAGGAATGGATACAGAAATTGTGGTACATTTACACAATGGAATACTACTCAGCAATTAAAAACAAGGAAATCATGGAATTTGCAGGCAAATGGTTAGGTCTAGAAAAGATCATCCTGAGTGAGGTATCTGAGAAGCAGAAAGACACACATGGTATCTACTCACTTATAAGTGGATATGAGACATTTAATATTGGATAAACATACTAAAATCTGTACACCTAAGGAAGCTAATCAATAAGGAGGACCCTGGGAAAGATGCTCAGTCTTCATTCAGAAAGACAAACGGATGGACATCAGAAGAGGGAGAAAACAGGGAACATGACAGAAACCTCTCAGAGGGCCTCTGAAACACTCTACCCAACAGGGTATCAAAGCAGTTGCTGCAGCTCATAACCAAACTTTGGACAGAGTCCAGGGAATCTTATGAAAGAAGGGGGAGATAGAAAGACCTGGAGGGAACAGGAGCTCCACAAGCAGAGCAACAGAAACAAAAAATCTGGGCACAGGGATCTTTTCTGAGACTGACACTCCAACCAAGGACCATACATGGAGACAACCTAGAACCCCTGCTCAGATGTAGTCCATGGCAGCTCAGTCTCTCAGTGGGTACCCTGGGGACTGTCTCTAACATAAACTCAGTGGCTGGCTCTTGGATCACCTCCCCCTAAGGGGGGAACAGCCTTACCAGGCCACAGAGGAAAACATTGCAGCCAGTCCTGATGAGACCTGATAGGCTAGGGTCAGATGGAAGGGGAGGAGGAACTCCCCTGTCAGTGGACTTAGAGAGGGGCATGGAAGGAGATGAGGGAGGGAGGATGGGACTGGGAGGGAATGAGGGAGTGGACTACAGCCTGGATACAAAGTAAATAAACTAATTAATACAAAAAATTTAAATTAAAAAAATCCGACCCGTCCCTCTCCCCACCCCCACCCCAAAAAAGGTGGCTTCCCAGCACATCAGGCCACATTCTCCACAGGAACTATCCCTAACATCAGGCTTAACACAGTTCCCTTCTCTGGCAAAATATCCGGCTTACTGTAGTTAAGAGAAAGAGGGTTGGCCAGTCTTGTGAGCAGTAGGTCTCTGATGGAATAACTCAAAACATTTTTTCAAACCAGTTAATAGCTGAACTGACTGCCCCAAGTTCCTTAAAAGACAATATTAGAAAGTGCCAGGTGGCTTCAGTAGTCAGCAGTCACAGCCCTTAGTAACATAATGGTTTCATAAGAGACAGGAAGATTTTAAAGTCCTGGTCAAAGCTCATTTGAATATGCATTACTGGAATCCTACCCAATACACTGTTTTCTGGTCTAAAAGTATAAGCTACCCACAGCATTCAGCAAGTGGTGTCTTGTTTAATTTGTGTTAGACTGAAGGGGGAAAAAAACACAAAGGTGTTCTTCATCAAGGCCAGAGTAAGTTCTGTGGAAGACACCTCTGTTGCCATCAAGTTTCATCAAGTCTCATGATACTTTTAAGAAACTGAGCAAAGAGCATCTATTCTGTACTCATCACTGACAGACTACCCTTTGCATTTTCATAAAACACACTAAAAGCCTACTATTTTTCCTTTTTCATTGCCACACTTTTCCTTTGCTATTGTTTCTTCATTTTGATAAAAACCTCATTTATTTGTCCCAAAGTTTTCCTCTTCCAGTTTGGAAGTTGTGTGTCCAGGTTTGAGTCTACCGTCGTCATCTTTCCCTTTTTTGTCTATGTTTATATTAGCATCTTTCTCGTTACTGTGACTGAAGGTCAGGAAAACTCCTTTTGGCTCATGGTTTGCAGAAGCAGTTCCTCCGAGTGGGGAAGGCATTGTGGGAGTGGAGCTCAGCTTTGGCTGCAGGATAGGAGGCTGCTTGCTCACATCTGCAGATCAGAGAACAGAGGAAAGGAAAAGCCAATGTTTCTCTTTTCCCACATTCAGGCAGACCTTGCCTCCTAGTCAGTCCTCTCTGGAAACAGTCTTGTAGACATATCCATGGGTATCTCCTGTTGGATCCTAAATTTAGCTAAACTGGCAGTAAAGATTAACCATGATGATACTAAAATTACTACTAATTGTTAGACAGGATGATAAATAAAAACTTAAAGACAGAGTAAGAATGAGTTGAATTTAAAAAGTTAGATGGTTAAAAGAAGTACAAAAGCAAATTAAGCAAACTGTTCTCATCATGATCATCAGTATGGACGGTCTTTAATCTGTTATTTGTTACCTCTAAGTGTCATGGCCAAGGCCGAATGATATGAAATGTTTGGAAGTAAACAAATAAAAGACAACATCTGGTCAACAGAAAGCTAGCTGTTGTGGTTGTACTAACGATATGAAGTTACATGAAGCATTATATAGACTGAAGCAATCATTATCCAACTGTTAATTTATGATATGAGGGAAAAATAGTAAAAACAAAGAAAGCATGGCAAGTCATAATATAAAAAGAAAACATGAATGATACAGACAGAACCAAAGAACAAACATGCATCCTGCAGACAAGGATGAAAATTTTTAATTTTCCAAAAATTAAGAATAGAAATAAAGTGTAATGACATATGTGACAATCCCACAGTAAAATACTTTGTATACTGACTTAATACAAGCTCCTGTATGTATGCACACACACACAATCAAGTACTGTTGAACCATAAGAATTTTGAAATCTTGATATTTGTGGCAAAAATGTATAGAAATAGAGGTAGTTATGTTAAATAAATCAAACATAGAAAAATATATATGCTCTTATATGTGAAAACTTTTAAAGCTATGCATGTGGTAGAGAATGCCTTTAGTCCCAGTATTCAGGGTACAGAGGATCCCAAGTCTCTGAGTTCAAGGCCACCCTGGTCTACACAGCAAGTTCCAGGACAGCCAGAGCTGTCTCAAAAAACAAAATAAACAAACAAAAAAATGTAAAGTTAATCTCAAAATAGAAGAGAACAATGATTATGGGAGGTTGGTTGTTGCAGGTACCAAAATACAGATGCAAGTTCTAGATTATAGAGCAACTATGGCTTAAAATAACCATCCATGAATTTTGTGATAACTAGATGATAGGAGTTCAAAAGTTATATGGAAATGAAAGGAGAAATGCTGATAAGCCTGACCACTGCATGTTAAATGCATGTACTGAATCATACTGTGTACCTGTATAAAACTGTCTCTATTAAAAATATTATATATATATATACACACATATTATATATACATATATGTATGTATATTTGGTTTTGTTACTACATAGATCTCAAATACTGTAGCAAAAAAGGTTAACACTTAGATCAAATTACAGTCAACTCCACACTAGTTTTTCAACTGTGTCTTTTGCACCATTTCCTAGGGTAAAGGCTGAGGTATGTTGTGCATTACATATGGTGACTAAGCTGAAATGTTTGGACCTTGTTGTAAGGGCAAAGGAAAATGGCATGGTCCAGTTTGTGTTTCAGAAGCAGCATTCTTGGCTATCAAGATGTCTCAGTGAATAAAAGCACTTGATGGAAAGGCCAACACGCTGTGTTCAACCCCTACAACCCATGCAGAAAGCTGGATGCAAAAGCACACATCTACAATCACAGCACTCCTATGGAGAGATGCAAGGTGGGAGATAGGAGAGTCACCTGGAAGCTCAAAGGCCAGCTATCCTGAAGGAGCAACCTAGCAAAAACCAGAGAGACTCTCTCAAGGCAAAAGGTGAAAACTGACTTTCAAAGTCATCCTCAGAGCCCTACAGATACATCACAGCACTCAGACAGCAGAATTCACACATGCATATCACACACACTTGCTTTTTACTAGAGTAGCATAGTGGTCACTAGAGACTAGGAAGAAAAGAGAGCTGACCAAAGTTCCGGTGTTCTTTGCACAATTGAGTGATGACAGTTTATAACAATTTATTGCATGTTTGTATAGGAATTAGGAAAGAAAAGTCTGAAGGTCCCAACACAAAGAAATGTTTAGAAGAAATGAAAATGCTAATTAAAATAATCTGATCCCTGTGCCCAGATATATTAGGTCCTTGTGGAGCTCCTGTCCTCTCCAGGTCATACTAACCCCTCCCCCCTTCTTTCATATGATTCCCTGAGACTGTATTTCCAACCAAGGACCATGTATGGATATAACCTAGAACCCCTGCTCAGATGTAGCCCATGGTAGCTCAGTATCCAAGTGAGTCCCCTAGTAAGGGGAACAGGGACTATCTCTGACATGAACTCAACGGCTGACTCTTTGACCACCACCACCCCTCCCCAAGGGAGGAGCAGCCTTGCTAGGCTACAGAGGTGGACATTGCAGCCAGTCCTGAAGAAACCTGATAAGCTAGGGTCAGATGGAAGGGGAGGAGGTCCTCCCCTATCTGTGGACTTGGAAAGGGGAAGGGAAGAGATGAAAGAGGAGGAATTGGGAGGAAATGAGGGAGCAGGCTACAGCTGGGATACAAAGTTAATAAACTGTAACTAATATTAAAAAATAAAGTAAAATAATCTGATCATAGGTAATGAATTATCACATTGTACTCATAAATTTGTACAATTGTGTGTCAATCAATCAAAAAATTTAGGCCCAGCATAGTGGTACATGCCTTTAATCCCAGCATTAGGGAGGTAGAGGCAGGTGGATCTCTGTGGATTTGAGGCCAGCTTGGTCTACATGAGAAGCTCCAGGAAAACCAGAGTTAAATAGTGAAGTCCTGACTCAAATAAATAAATAAATAAATGGATGAGTGAATGAATGAATGAATAAGTACTAATTAATTTTACCTTAAGCTTCCCAGGCTTTACTACATTTTAAAATAACTACGAAAAGAAAGAAAGGTACATTTTATTGGCATTTTGGCCTAGCACTGTTCAATTAAAATAAAACAGAGCAAAGCAATTTATTTAAACAGTTGAGTACAACAATTAGAAGCTTCTGCTTTGCCATTGTTTGATTGTGTTCATGCAAGTACAATCACAGTCACCACTGTCCTTAGCAACTATCAGAGCACCACCTTGAATTCGCAGTACTTGATACATAAATTTCATTGTCAAACTTCTCTGCTTTAGCAATGTAAACATTTGCTACAAAAGTTTACAAATGTAAACTTTAAAAGGTAAAAGTGAATGATACTAATCAGTAAATCAAACAGAACTATCTCCACATGACATAATTAAACATTACATAATACTGTCTCAGTAAGAACCACAAATTAGTAAATTTTACAAGAAACAGAAACAAAAAAGAAGTGAAAAGTCCTAAAATAGTGTTAAAATACTAACGAATGAAAATTTATCTAAAGAGGGGAGCAATAAAATATAACAAAAAGAAAATATGGTTAATAGTTATAACAGTCTTTTTACTGCAAAGAATTTCTTTAATTACTGTGACATGTTTTATTTTTCTAGCTTCCTTTAAAAAATTACTCTAGTTAGTAACATGAGTTGGGTACTCTGCAGGAATTTCACATTTAATGTCAGCTGTGGGGTCATTACCTCACTCAAAATTTTTAGCTCTAAATAATTTTTACAGATAACCAAAAACATTAAATTACCTTCATAAAAATTACTACTATAAAGTCAAATAATTCCTAAATAAATCATAAAAACAAATCCACTTTAACAAAGTACAGAACAAGGTATACATGTGTGCTCAAAACACAGAAAAATTACTTAACAAAAAAGCAAACTGTTCATATATCATCACTACTGATTTGTTCCTTTCTGGCTCCTATTAAATACTCCCTAAAAGGTCAGTGAGGATACCCAGTGCCACTTTGGATCTGTCTGCAGTATACAAATAAGTGGGATCTGCAATACAAAGCAAACCATTCTAACTCTTTTGACATAATTAAATCATAAAGACTTCAAATTTATAAAACCAGTTATAATACTGTACCAAGCAAAATTTGTTCTCATTGCTCTCAATTTCAGCTTAATCTACAATCATCAACATTTTTCCATATGTCACTTCAAACCATACTGACACAAAACAGGTTTAGAGAGAGATCCATGCTGTTTTCACAGATAAACAAAAAAAAAAAAAAAAAGAAACTGAAGTAGTAATCCTTGAGTGTCTAGCACATCTGGCATGTCAAGCAGCACTTGACACAGCAAGTTTCTTCAAATGATCCATGAACACTTGTAAACTAACGTCATCTGTGAGAATAGGTGCTCCAGACTCCTGAAAGGAAGAGAAAGATTCATGATTAGAACCACAGTTGATAGTGAAAATGTACATGCAAGTCTCTAAAACAGACAGGGAAATCATTTTAAACAGAGTAACGGTCACTGAAAGGACCCTAGGTCCTAAGAAGAAAACTCATCTAAATCGCTAGGATTTCCTGAGTAACAGGACTATCTTTGCTCTGTAGGGGCTGCTCCCAAAGCATTAAGTTTCTGTTAGTAAATGAACTATCTGAGATTGGGGCTAGTTCCCAGGAAGACCAAGAGTGTGACAGAGTGGAGGATTAGGGCTTTAAGATGGCCTGACCTGGTGTCATCACTGCTGGTGGGAACTTATGGAGCCACCATGGATATCATTACAGATGCTCTTCAAAAACACTGCTAATATTTTCTTTTATGTGTGAACCAATGAAAATGTTAGAAATCCATCCAAGCAACAAAGTAAAGCCAGAGCTGCCATATGACCAACCTGTCCCACTTCTGAGCATTTACCTAAAGGATCTAAGTCCTGCCAGAGATGCATGTACACTCACATTTATTGCTGAACTATTCACAATAGCTAGACTACAAAACTAGCCAAGATTTCTATGAACAGATGAACAGATACAGAAAATGTGGCACACATGCACAGTGGACTATTATTCAGATACAAAGAAATTATGACATTCACAGAAAAATTGAATTTGAAATCACTAGTAAGAAACGTAAGCCAGACTCAAAAAACACTTTTTCTCTCATATGCAGAACCTAGACTTGAGAGTGTGTGTGTGTGTGTGTGTGTACATATTTCCATTTTCAATGAGATGTATGTATGTCTTCACTGATTCACACATATATGAAAACATATGAGTTAAGACTAGGAAAGAGACTGTGTGAGAAAGGAAGAGGAGGTACTGCAATGAGATACATTTCACATAAAAGCAGAGGGGGTACTGGAGCTCCTATGTATTCAAATGTTAACTATTTGTTTCCCAAGTTCATCTTAAGCAAATCCTCAAGTATCCAAAATGATGTGCTGTAAACTTTGCCTCCCAAATTGTCCCTTATTGGCAAATAAAGAGCCTACACCTGGGCAGGACAGTAGAGAGGAAGGCAGGTTGATGGGCTTTTGGGGCGTCACAGAAGGACCAGGAGGAGAGGTAGGAGGAAGGAAGAAGGAGCAGGTCATCATGGTTAAGTGTGAACTAGAAGCACGTGGCCAAGAGGATTGGCATGATGGAGAGAAGCAACCCAAATGAGGCATGTGCAAATATTCATGGGAATTCTGGATGGGATGTGTGGCTGGGAAATAACAAGGCAGTTTAGGAGCTTAAGCTTAGGGGGTTAAGATCTGCCCAGCTACAGTGCTTTAGGGTTATTAAAAACCTAACAGAGGGCCAAGTGGTGGTGGTGCACAACTTTAATGCCAGCACTTGAGAGACAGAGCCAAGTGACCTCTGTGAGTTCCAGACCAACCTGGTCTAAAGAGCAAGTTCCAGGACAGCTAATGCTATGCAGAGAAACCCTGTCCTGAGCCCATCCAACCCCAAAATATCTAACAGGTGTCTGAGTCTATTTCTATAATAGCAGTTTAAATAATAATCTCTATATTAGTAATCCTATGACTCACTATAAATATTAATAATCCTTTTTCTACAAGGGACTTAGGGAAAGAAAGGGGAATGAAACACGGGAGAATGAAAAAATGCATAGACAAGGAGAAAAATTAAATGCAGAATAAAGTATAATAAAGGCTGGAGGGATAGCACCAACTGTTCAGGCAGCTTGCTACTTTTGCCGAGGACCCTTATCAGGTAGCAAAGAATTGCCTGAAACTTCAGCCCCAGTGACTCTGTCACTATCTTCTGGCCTTCACAAGCACTGCACAGATACATACAGACACACACCTGTACACATAATTAAAAACAAAATCCTGCCAAGTGTAGTGGCATGCATCTTTAATTCCAGTACTCCAGAGGCAAAGGTAAGCCAATCTCTGTGAGTTCAAGATCATCCTGTTCGACATAGAGTTCTAAGACAGGCTAGGTTACACAAAGACCCTGTCTCAAAAAAAACAGTATCTAAAAAAATTAAATTAAAAAAAAAGTGAGTGGCAAATATGAAGGCACCATAAATTTATCACTGTTATATGCTGACCTAAAAAATCAATAATTAAAAAGAAAATAGCTAGAGTTTGCAAAGATGGTTCAGCAGTCAAAGGCACTTGTCGCTGTAGCAGAAGATCCAGGTTTGTTTCCAGCATCCACATGGCAATGAACAATCACACATAACTCCAGTACCAGTTCCAGGGGATCAAGACTGTCTTCTGCCCTCGTTGGCCTTCTGATACATATAAACTCACTCAAACACACACACACACACACACACACACACGAAAAGAAGAAAAAGGAGAAGAGAAGAAGGAAGAAGAGGAAAGAGGAAGAAGAGGAAGAGGAGGAAGAGGAAGAAGAAAGAAAAAGAAGAATCTCTCTTTGTTAAGATAGCTTCATCTCCAGACTCCCTACTCCCTAGCATTTTTAACAGAAACACTAGCCAGAAGGAAGCAAACACTTATCTTTTCTTCCTTCCTTTCCTTATTTTTCCTTTCCTTTCCTTACTTTCCCTTCCTTTATTCTTCCTCTCCCTCGCCCCCCCACCGCCTCCATATAGGCCAGGCTGATCTCAAACTCACAGATTTTCCTACCTCTGCCTCTTGAGTTTTTTAGTGCTGGATTAAAGGTATGTATACAATGCCCAGCTTATAATATTATTCTAAAATAGTATATGCTTATTAAATTTTCTAGTTCTTTTAATTGATTTTTGTTGGTTTTAAGTAATTAACAAGAGTAAAGGAAATGTTCTAATATCCATTTTAATAAAAACTACATTCAGAAAACTACTTTGATAACCCAATCAATTGGCAAAGAAATTTTGCTGTAGCAAGAAAAGGTACTTCCTAGGAGTTTATATATCCAAATTTTTTATTTTCTTCTGATACACAAATTCCACTCATTAACAAATTTAAGTTTAAAAACAGGGAAATTATAGAAAGCAGAAGATTAGTGGCAAATGTGGAAAGAGAATGCACAACTCTGAGGGTCTACTCTGGCATGCCACAGACATCCAAAACACATTATAAATAAAACAAAAATCATGGAACATGTTAATGCCTAAGAACTTGAAATAATTGGCAAATAAAGACAAAAGTACTGAGACTGAGGGAATGGAGTCAGGATCCCTGGGTTCCAACTGGTATCTCTTGCTTACTGTTCATGTGGCTCTCAGAGACTACCAAGACTGTGTTTCTGCACCTGCACAGTAGCAAGATCTCCCTATGCCCACCAGCGCTGTAAAAGTGATGTAAGCAGCATAAAGCAGACAGAATATGAGGCACACCTAGTATGCACATTTCAGTATTACATGCTTGGGACATCATTATCGTGTAACACTCACTTTTCCTCGTTCTGCACTCATCATTTTTTCAGGAGAGCACAGATGTCACCAACATCAACCTAGTATCTCTTGCTTGTATTCTTCCTGTAGCTACACCTTTTTTCTCCATTTTATTTACTTTCTACCTCAACATGCCCAATCCCAGATCTATAGCTATGTTGTCTAATCTACATACATTATAGAGATGTATAAAATACTAATGCTCAACTTAATTCTATCAAATTTTTCTTTTTTATTTTCAATTTTTAAAGCTACATTTTTGTTTATTATTTATTTTTGTTAGTTTATTCACTTTGTATCACCGCTGTAGCCCCCTCCCTCATCCCCTCTCACTTCCCACTCTCCCTTCCTCATCTCCTCCCATGCCCCTCTCCAAGTCCACTTATAGAGGAGGTCCCCCTCCCCTTCCATCTGACCCTAGCCTATCAGGTCTCATCAGCACTGTCTGCATTGTCTTCCTCTGTGGCCTGGTAAGGCTGCTCCCCCCTCAGGGGAGGTGATCAAAGAGCCAGCCACTGAGTTCATGTCAGAGACAGTCCCTGTTCCCCTTACTATGGTACACACTTGGAGACTGAGCTGCCATGGGCTACATCTGAGGAGGGGTTCTAGGTTGTCTCCATGTATGGTCCTTGGTTGGGAGTATCAGTCTCAGAAAAGACCCCTGTGCCCAGATTTTTTGGTTCTGTTGCTCTACTTGTGGAGCTCCTGTCCCCTCCAGTTCTTTCAACCTCCTCCTTCTTTCATAAGATTCCCTGCACTCTGTCCAAAGTTTGACTATGAGTCTCAGTATCTGTTTTGATACACTGCTAGGTAGAGCCTTTCAGATGCCCATTGTGGTAGGCTCCTGTCCTGTTCCCTGTTTTCTCCCTCCTCCAATGTCCATCCTCTTTGCCTTTCTGAATGGAGATTGAACATCCTAGCCAGAGTCCTCCTTCTTGATTAGCTTCTTTAGGTGTACAGACTTTAGTATGTTTATCCTATATTATATGTGAAATATCCACTTACAAGTGAGTATATACTGTGTGTGTCTTTCTGCTTCTGCTTCTGGGATACCTCACTCAGGATGATGTTTTCTAGATCCCACCATTTGCCTGCAAATTTCATGATTCCCTTATTTTTAATGGAATACTGAGTAATATTCCATTGTGTAAAAGTACCACAATTTCTGTATCCATTCCTCAATTGAGGGACATCTGGATTGTTTCCAGATTCTGGCTATTATGAATAAAGCTACTACAAACATGGTTGAGCAAATGTCCTCGTTTTGTACAGCATCTTTTGGGTAGATGCCTAGTAGTGGTATAGCTGGATCTTGAGGAAGCGCTATTCCTAATTGTCTGAGAAAGCGCCAGATTGATTTCTAAAGTGGTTGTGCAAGTTTACATACTCATCTCTATTTTTCAAGTGAGCCTTGTATCTGTTTAAAATATACCAAAAAAATAAGTGTAAATACCAACCCAGCTTCAAACCTTTTGGTCTATAATGGTATCCTGCCTGAAAGATATGCTAAGGTAATGGTGGCACAATACTTTTGGTAGTAACCAACCAATATCTCATTTGACTTGAAGAGTTGGAACCCATACCCAAAACTGTTTTGGTGAGCCACAGCCTGATACTAGACACCTCAGAGACCTAGGGTAAAAGCAAATACTACTGTTCTGAAAGTAACAAACCATAGCAATAAAATGATTCCTAATGGCAATCTGCTATATTCATAGCAGATCATTGCCTTGCTCAGCCATCATCACAGAAGCTTTCTCCTGAAGCATATGGGAACAAATATAGAGGCCCACAACCAGACACTGTGGAGACAGTGACAGAAGCCCTCAACCCTAAACATGTCTCCATCAAATACCTGCTCTCAGAACTCAGAGAACCCCAAGGAAGAGGAGGCAGAAAGAGTATATGAGAACAGAGGGGATGGAGAACACCAAGAAAACAAACCCTCTAAATTAATGGCTCTCAACCTTCCTAATGCTGCAACCCTTTAATTCAGTTCCTCATGTTGTAATGACTCCCAACCATTAAATTATTTTCATTGTTACCTTTTAACTGTGATTTTGCTACTGTACAGGTCTGTACCAGGTCCTCTAATATATACTATGTCTGGTTTCCAGTTTAGTGCTTTTATAGGACTCCTGAGTGTGTGAACCAGTGAGTCTCTATTTCTTAAGCCTTTCTCTTGGGCTCTTTTTCTTCTATTTGTTTGTTTGTTTTATCCAATAACAAATGTGTTCGTTTTAGTTATATCATATCATATCCTATCATATCATATTCCTTTAGAAGCCTGTTGTAGGACATATGATCAGACTGTGGATTTCAAGATTTTTACTGGAAAAACCTGTTTCTCATTGTGGTGTGACCCAGCTCTTGCACACAGCTTTAACCCAAGAGCCTTCTGGAAAAAAGAGCTAAATAAAGTTAACTCTAGGTCAAGAGGCTAAGCAAGCAGGTGACAGATAGTAAACATGGGGAAAAAAACATAAAGAGTGAGAGAAAATCTGGAGGACGAATAGAGACGGAAGAAGAAAGGAGTCAGTTTGGCACGGTTTTTAAGACAGCAGAGGAAAGAGAGCTTTCTCCTTCTGGGTCATTGACTGAGTTCAAAGGTCAACTGGGTGCTTTCTCTGCCTCCCTGAGCAAGCAGGTTTTCAACCAGCATCTGGCTCCTGAGTCTTTATTTGGAATTTTGTTTAAGAACAACAGTAGCTTGTTTGTTTTCTTCTGAGAGAAAGAAAAGGAGTGAATCTAGATTGGAGGGGAAGTGGAGGAGTAGAGAGAGGGAAACCCATAATCAGGACATATTGAATGAGAAAAAAAACTATTTTCAATAAAAGAAACAAAAAAAAATACACCCACGGGCTCAGCAGATAAATGGGTTTGCCTTGCAAGCCTGAAGACCTGAATTCAATCCTTGCACATACATAAAGGTAGAAATAGCTAACTTCAGCATTGTCCTCTGACCTCTACCATGTATATTTTGGCATGTATGTACATGCACATACACACACACATATACTCCAATAATAATAAATAAAATAGGTTTTAAAAACTAAAACAAATAAAATGCAGCCAGGATTATACAGCTAGGCTCAAGCTTTACAAGACTTAGGATATGAAACACTGCATAACAGTGTTGCAGTAACACCTTCTTCAAGCCACTCTATGGATAATACTTATCCCACTCTATGGATAATACTTATCACTGGAGTTTTGTTTCTGTGAGTGACTATATGTGTGAGTGTGTTTGTGTGCATGTATCTGTGTGTGGATGGACGCATGTATGCATGTGTATATGTGCTCTTTTTTTCATTATTAAAAGTCATCATTAGAAGTCTTTTCTTCTTCCCACAAGTTTATCTTACAAGCCAGAACCATGTTTCTATACTTTGATTATTTATTAGAAGTCTTTTCTTCTTCCCACAAGTTTACCTTACAAGCCAGAACCATGTTTCTATACTTTGATTATTTATTAGAAGTCTTTTCTTCTTCCCACAAGTTTACCTTACAAGCCAGAACCATGTTTCTATACTTTGATTATTTATCAGTCTGTTCTTTTTTTCAGAAGCACATATAACCATCCAAAATGTTTCTGATGTCCTTACTTATTACTTATTAGTGGCTAAATCAGCTGAATTTGAAACAAGTTTACTATCATTCCCCTCAACGGTTAACTCATCTTTCTATAATTGAGATTCTGAACAAACAACGCATGTCCTCCTATGAACTGTGTATACATTATTCACCTATGAATTTCTAATTTCAGTAAAAGTCCCATTCTCCTGATTGATGACACTGATGAAAACAAAGCACACAAAGACCTTGTGCTGTTACAGAAGCCCATGGAAGAGATATTGGGTAGAGCAGTTAAAAACCCTCAGTAACAACATATCATAAGCAATGTATCATATGCAATGTAACCAAAGTGTTAATTTTGGAATTGACTTTCAGGCCACTATGTTAAGACTAATATGAGCACTGAAAATGAGAATAACTGAAGTCTTAAGACTGGTTAGCAAGGAATTCCAATAGTCTGTGACAGTAGTAGAAGGGCTTGGCTTTGGTCAACAGCGTGGATGAAAGGGAGTGGGTAAATGAAATAGATAAAATAGATGTTGGTAACCAGAGATGGGAAGGAGATATTATAAATGACTACTTCTGAGCCTTGGAAATAGAGAGACTAGCATTTCTTAGCACTGCAGTTGACTTCTTGTTCCCCCAGCAAAAAATTTTCTTTCTGTGGAAAGAAAATCAAGAAGGACAAGATAATATTTAAAAAGATGTGAGGTCAAGGCTTTCTGTTCTGTCTGTGAAATGTCTAAGGGAAATTCAAGCCAACAGCTCACTCACTTTCAAGCCAAACTAACGATAATAGCTGAAACCACAGAATGGATGTAGTCACCCAAAGAAATCATCAGGATGAGTTTTAGCACAGTTCTATTAACAAAGCGATGTGCTCATGTGATTTTTAAAGTCTTGGAAGGAAGGGAGACTGTTAGGTAGGGGTGATAGGAGAAGGCTCACTAGAGCAGGTGTTGCAGTGAGAGGCTCTTAACACCAGGCACTGGTACCTAGGTCACTGCCCCGAGGTCTTCTCTAAACAGTTAGTTATTTTTTATTGATCTTCCCATCCTATGGTCGTAGTCAGTCAATCAATATCAAGTCAGTATTTTCCTTCCACTTTCCCACTTACTGCACAAGGTCTCTCAGAGATGTTGGCTTGGTTCAAGCCCCTCAACTTACCTTGCTCTCCCATCAACTGTTTTTAAAATAGTTGAGAAGGAAGTACAATAATCAGCCACACACAGCACACTTAAATTCACTGGTTAACACTGAGCCATGCTAGCTTTGTGTTTCTTATTTTTCCTTTTCTTCTTTCTGCTAAATCATTTTGGCAAGTGTGAAGATGCCAAGACATTCTACCAGTACATGTATCCAGCTGTATCTTCTAAAATCAATGACAAACTCAACAGAACCCCAACTCTATACTCACACTCAAGGTAGTGAACTAGCTATCTGACAGTCTATGCTCAAATTTCATAAGACACGCCACTCATGTTCATTATACCTATCCCCTCTGTCTAATCCAGGATGCAGTCAGGATCCAGACCATGTATGCTGCTGTCCTGCCCTGGAGTAAAGTAATTTCCTGCAACTTCCACTGAAGTCCCATTAAGTCTGCTTAATGACTTCCTGAATCAATGACTTCCTCAATTCTATTTGCCACCTTGCCTTCATTCCCCCTCACTTGCATTACCTCAATTAACAGAGCTTCAAGCTACACATTCTAAGATTCAAATCTGCAACTCTGCCCAAAAGCTTTCAGTAACCCCCAAGTAAAGACAACTTCTCAGTCTTCACCAGGGCAATCAAGTTTTACATTCTACGGCTCATTTCTATGTACACCCTATCACCTTAGCCTGTACCTTCTTCTACCTAGAATTCCCTGCTCTTGCTATCTCCACCTATGGAGAAATAAAGGCTTCCTTAAGCTCAACAAGCGCTTTCACTGAGCTTTGTCTTCCTCATATGCCTTCTCCTGTCACCCTTACAGCGCCACTACCTTTTCCACCCCTCCAATTCTCTCTGTTCTCTGCTGTCACCCTTGGCATATTCCATCTTGTCCTTCACTGACGTAGCTTATCTCTAGTCCTAGACCACCAGCTCTCCAAAGGTAGGGACACTGACATCACACACCCTGAAATGCCAGCATAGAGGCCCATGTAGACTGAATATTACATAAATGTTAACAAGTTACATCAAGAGGTAGGCCTTAAACCAATCTAAATATGGTGATAGTGATTTCTAGGCTTTCTGCCTCTCCTTCTTAAATACAATCTCTGGGTTCTGCTGAATTACTATGGTCGTTTGTAGCTTACAGCCTGCCATTACACTTGACTCATCATACGCCTATCTTATAGACTTTATTGCTTTTTGCCTCCAATGTATTAGTGCTAAACTTGGAATCTGAAGAGGTTCTACGTGACAGAATCATCTTTTTATTTCCCAAGTAGCACCAATTACTAATTATATTTTATTCTCTTCCCTTATATTTTCCCACAGAAATAATCATTAAACACACAGGAAAAATGTAGCTTTTACTAAAATAACTAAGAACAAAAAATGAAATTATTTCCAAGACTGTTATTCACACTTACCTGCCCCCAGGCATACATGTTATTATGAGTCTGTGAAGGGTTGACTTTCGAAAGGAGGAAACGTGCCTTAAAAGCAAAAATAAATAAATGTATAAATATATAGATAAATGTATAAATAATGTATAGATAAATAATAGGAATGATCAGAAACAGGCTTAACAAGATAAGCTATATATAATAAATATAAATCTAACATCAACTTAACTGAATATTTTGATAAATTTTGTTAAAATTTAACACTTAAAAAGATTACATTTTGAGGTCCTCCCCTGTTGGTGGACTTGGAGGGGGCGGGGAGGAGGGAGGTGAGGGAGGGAGTGGGAGGGTAGGAGGGAATGGGGGAGGGGCTATGCCTGGGATTCAAAGTACCTAACCTGTGATTGAGATAAAAATAAATAAATTTAAAAAAAAAGAAAAAAAAAAAAAGAAAAGAAAAACTACTAAAGGTAAAAAAAAAAAAATTACATTTTAAAATGCACAGACCACAGTATTAATAGTACTCTTTCAACATGACATATTTGTAACATTTATAAAATAATAAACTACTGAATCCCAAACTCAGCATATAAAAGCTGTATGTATAAGACTAGAGAGATGACTCAGAAGAGCACTGGTTGTTCTTCCAGAGGACCTGGGTTGGATTCCCAGCACACAGAGGGTGGCTCACAACCATCTGTAACCTAGGGCATCTGATCCCCTCTTCTGGCTTCTTTCAGCACTGCATGAATGTGGTACACAGATATAAATGTAGGCAAAACACCCAAACACATAAAATAAAATTTTTTACAAATTTTTTAAATTGCAAACATAAAACTTACTTTACAATGACTGTGAAAATATAGTTTTTATCAACTAGTCTGGAATAACAGAAGTCTAAAGCCTCAAAAAATGATGCAAACAAAAAACATGAAAATCTACATTATTTTACTTTGATGAACCTCATACTTCTTAAACCACATATGACAAGTTAGGCAACACTTTATCCTCTACTACAGCTAATCAATTAATCAATCAATAAGTAAGTAAGCAATTAAATAAGGAAAATAACAATATACATTAAGATATTGACGAGTGAATTCATCAAAAATTTTAATTCATTCTAGAACAAAAACTATCTAATCTTTTGACATTTAGGATCATACAAAAATCTTTTTCTGCTGTTGTTCTAGTATAGCACTGGTTCTAGAGTAAGAAGCCTGGATTCAATCACTAACTCTTAGTTAGGCTGGCAGGCTTACAAATGTAATCTCAGTATCCAGGAAGCTAAGGCAGAAGGAATGTTCAAGGTCAGCCTCAGCTACATAATAAGACACTATTTATTAAAATAAAATAAACTAGCTCTGTCATTTAATTGTACTTCCTTGACTACAAATACCACAAGTCTTAAGTCTATTACACACAAACTAGAGATAACAATAGAATTGGCATGAGGCTCAAATGAAGAAGGCATGGAAAATACAAAGTCTCAGTACATGACAGCTCCTATTATAAATAAAGTAAAACTAATAAATCACCACTGTATATAAAGTTGGTGCTGATATAGCACTGAGCTGGATACTAGGGACACAACAGTAAATGCACTATGCTCCTACCTCATTTATGGATAATTAAACTGTGCAACAACTTATAGAGTACTGTCACAGCTCTTAATGGAGCAGTACAAAAAAGTCAAGAACATGTGCTAAGCAACTCTAACCTGACCATGTATGTGCATGCACAGATGTGTTCACTGTTCTGAGCTCTGACAACCACAAAGTCTTTTTTAATACCATGCTTTCTTTACCTGACAAGTTACTTTCTACAAAACTGAAACAAATTACCAAAACTTCACAGTCATAGGCCTTATCAGTAAACAGCTTTTAGGAAAGTACACTAAATTATTTTCCAAGCTGTTCTTCTGTTTTTGCTGTATGGATGGCATGATGGCAGAAGCAGAACTAGAAAAAAGTGGCTGTTTTAGGCAACTAGGCAAAGCATTGCAAAAAGCAAGCACCGGCTGCCTTGCCTTCCTGCCTCCTTCCCTTGCCCAAGACTTCTGTGTGGCGGACTGCTTGTGTTACAGTCAGAACACAAGCAAGAGCACCTCACCGCAGCCCACACACGGCACAGGGACGCCCTCACCTGGCTGCCACCATGCTCAGTGTCGATGTATCTCGGCATTGGAAATCGGGAGTGGAGGATCTCTTGTGCATCATCCACCGGAGCCTGCAGAAGGTGCCGGAAATTTTCATATTCTGGCATGTCCTGGTATCCTGACTTCCGCCACTGTGCTATAGTCTAATTTTAAAAAACAAAGGAATTATTTTCAATTTCTTGGTGATCTAAAATTCTTGAGCAGATTTTTCTTCAAAGGAAGTTATCTGCAGAGAACAAGAGAATATGAAAAATACTCCCACTTACCTCAACTTTTAAAAACTACAAGTACTTATTTCAGTAGATAAAATAAAAGCAAAAGAATATATTATTAAATACAAAATAAGCATAGTTCTCCAATTTAAAAGTAAAAACAAAACTAGGTACAATAAGCACACCTGTAGTCTCAGCTGCTCAGAAAGCTGAGGTGGGGGGGCACTTAAAAATCAGTGTACAGTACAAGTAAGCTCCATCTAAGCTCCGATTGAGGAAAGAAGGGAGGAAGGAAGGAAAAAAGGAAGAGTGGATGGATGGATGGATGCTGGTCACGCCTATGATCCTCGCACTGAAGAGGCAAAGGCAAAAGGATCAACACAAGGCTGAGGCCAGCCTGGCCAACTTAACAAGTTCCAGACCAACCAGGGATACAAAGTATGACCCTGTTTCAGAAACTGAAAACAAAAGAACAACAACAAAAAAGTAAAACTACACTGTTTTTAAAACCTAAAACAAAAGAAATATTTATGCCAGAAAAAAATTAAAACACTATGTATCTATCAAATTAGTATTAACTAAAACATATCTTTTTGTTTCTGTGAGGGGATTTCTACTGCAAATTTTCTAGAGAAAATTGGTGGCTTTCAAGAAGTCTTCATGAATGGAATTACATTCTTCTCTTTTTGTTTGTTTTGTTGACTCTCTGTGTAGTCCCGGAACTCCCTCTGTAGACCAGGCTGGCCTCAAACTGAAAGAAATCTGTCTGCCTCTGCCTCCTGAATGTTGGGATAAGGTGTGCACCACCATGCCCAGCTAGAGTTACATTCTGATAAAAGACATAGACTAAACACTTTATAGCAATAATGCTATAAAGACAATGCATTCTAGAAAGGCAACTGTGAGTCTAGAGCCATACTAATTAATTCAGAATTTTAAAGCTGGTTTGGAATCCAAGTTATTTGAGTCAGTCAGTATATATTCTGTATAACTTTACATTTTGCATTTCAAAGACTAATGCACTTTGGACTTCTCACACTAACAACTTAAAGCAAAAATTACCATTAAAGAAAAAATATTAAGAAAAACCCTGTCTCTATTATTCTTCTTAAAATGCAAGGTACATTAGAAGCTGGTATCAACTAACAATATCAAAAAACAAAAAATTATTAGTTGGAGAAGTGGCTAAGTGGTTAAGAGTACTTTGTGTAGGGCTCCAGTTCAGTTCCTAGCACCTAGAGCAGGCAGTTCTTAGCTGCCTGTAACTCCAGCTCTCTTGAACTCCATTAGCATCTGCATTCATGTGGACACTGGGTGTGCTGGGAACAAGCAAAAGAAACTTATTCTAAGTACTACCATTTTGTTCTCAGTTTCCACTTATTCATAGAGAGAAACTAAATTCAAGGTCCCAGGCCCTAGGGAACCTGGGGACTTCACAATAGCTGAATAGCTTCCACTGTAAGGAGATAGTTGTCTGAGTCCAGCCATCTCTGAACAACTTGTAAGGAGACAACTGTCAAATCCAGCCATTTCAAGGACAACTTCTACATCTTGCTGGCAGGGTCAAACTAAGTTCACGTTCTCAGGCCCAGAAACCAACTCCTATCCTGAATGATGGAAATTCCCTTGCTCAACCCCTTATGTCAAATTATGCTCGGACAATGCTACAGCCCATCCCACTCCCCCTCACTTCATGCTCTCATCCTTTATGCTGTACAACGCCCTTCAAGGTTGCAGTTCAGCTCCCAAGTCTGTTCTGCGGCCCTGATTGATCAATAGCAGCTTGCTTACAATGAATTTTTATTATCTGCATTAACCTGGTGTTTATGTTGGATTTAAGCGGACCCCACACAGGTGCATGTGAGCAAAAACACACAAACACACACACTTAAATATAAAATAAATCTTAAAAATATATATTTTTAAAAAATTTTGAGACAGTGTCTAACCATATAGCCATGGTTTCTGTGGAACTTGCTATGTAAACCACACTAGCCTCAAACTCAGAGACCTGCCTTCCAAGTGCTGGGTCTAAGACATACATCACCAAGCCCAGTGATTAAATCCTTTTTTGTTGTTTGTCTGGTTTTGTTTTTTGGTTGGTTGGTTGGTTTTGTTTGGGGGTAGGGAGGGTGGTTTTTGCTTCTTCAAGACAAGGTTTCTCTGTGTAGCCTTGACTGTCCTGGACTCGCTTTGTAGACCAGGCTGGCCTCAAACTCACAGAAATCCACCTGCTTCTGCCTCCCTGAGTACTGGGATTACTGGTGGTACAATATCATACCCATCAAACAAGTCCTTTTTAAAGTCCTGGATAATATTACTTAAAAGGATTTAGAAAGCCAGGTGTGGTGGCTAACACCAATAATCCTAGCATAAAAGATTTAGGTAAGAGAATAATGAATACAAGGAAAGGCTGAGCTATCATATCAGATACTGTCTCAACACTCAGCCATCCTCACCAATATATGAAATCTAAAATAAGTTACAAATAAGGTAACCAGAACAATAAATCCATGTAATTTACAATATATTATACCACAAGCTCAAGCACAGATCCAGGAAAAGTGAATGCACCTTCCAAACTGCCAGGAGCAGTGCTTTCTAACATGCAGGTATACTGAAGCACTGACTGAATGAATAGAACACAGGAATAGACTTCTGCTAGATACCCAAATTAAAGCTTAATCGCTACCAACTCTTTCAACCACTCATCACTTCAATAAATTACAAATTTCCATTTGTCTTTAAATGAGTTTTCATGTTATATGGAACGCATAAAAAAAAAACCCACCTTCAAATTATATATAGTAATGAAAAGGCAAGTTTGCCCAGTGACAAAGGCTGGCCTGTTGGAGGTTGGTTTGATGCATGTTACTAGCCCTCAAGATCTGTATACACCTATCTGTGTTGTGTAAACCTACCTGATCTGCCTATACCTGGGCAGGGCAGAATGGGGTACCTGTGGGCTAAGGTACCTGTCCTGAGATTGGAGAGGACAGAGAGAATCACAGGAGACAGACAGGGAGAAGAGAGGAGGAAGGAGGACACAATAGATTTGTGTGAAGAAAAACAAACATGTGGGCCAAGAGAAAGGACTTCAATAATGGCGTGAAAAGTCTCAGATAAAGAATACAAGCAAATGCCATGGAATTATGGATGAAAGGTAGTCCAGCTGAGGAGGATTAAGGTGGATGGCACTGGATGGGGGCTGGGAGATGGATGGTGAGGATACTGAGACAGTGTAAGTAAAATATCTGCTAGGCCCAAGGTAAATAAGGCAATTATAAGTCTAACAGGTGTCTGTGTCTTATTATCTGCGACAGCTGATAACACCACTGTGATAATCAAAGGGCAAATAATATATAGCCCAACACGCGCCCATTTTTTTTTTATTTACTACAACACTAACCTTTCCCCTCCATGTTTTTAGGTAAAAGCCAATAGTATGATTATATTTTCATGGTACTATGCTTAGTGAAAATCTATTTGTCCACTAGTATGTGACAAAACAACAAAATAAATACAAGCAGGCTAAAAATAATTGAAACCTAAAATCCTATACTATGAAGAATCACATTGTATATACACTGATTGAGTATTTTGTACCTTGAGGGCAGAAATGCTATAGATTTCAGGTACTCCCATGTATTTTATGAGTATATAATATGTATGTATAAATTCATATTAAAATACTTTGGGGATGGGAGCCAAGTCTTAACACAAAATTCATTTACATTTTAAATACTTCTTATGCTAGAAAGTAAGTAAACATATTTTAAATGATTTTGAGGATTAGGGTCGGCAAGATGGCTCAGTGAGTTAAAGGCAATTGCCTCCAAGACTGATGACTTAGTTTAATCCCAGGGGCTCATACAGTATGAAAAGGACTGATTCCCGCAAGTTATCCTTTGCCCTCTGCACATGTGCATGCACTCCCAATACACATTAAATAAAACCAATTTTATTAAAAAAATTAAACAATAACTTTGAACATGAAAAAATAGGATTTTCCATTTATAACAATTTGGTATGCAAAATGTTCAGTTTTAATTTTTGGATTTTTAATTTTTAATTGAATTTTTAATTTCTGGACTAGACAGTCAAGCATTTTATAAAACACATTTTATAAAAATTTTATTAAAAATTGTGTTTTATAAAATATAGAACAAAGCTTATTATAGACTAAATATGAACTACCACAAATATGACAGAGAAAACTTTTTTACTCAGACCGAAATATTTCACATAGAGATTTAAATCTATCATCTTACCTCACCATGATAAATCAAAATCTGGAAAAATGTGTCCATGAGAAGAATACGATCTGCAAGAATGCTGCTGCTGTCTAGAAGAACTGGCTGAAAATGAAGCAATAATAGAGATAAGGATATTGCCTAAAATTTTTAATTGTTTTAAATTTACATATAAGGTATTAAATATTATAGCATTTCTAACAAAGCATGCTTTTGTAGCTTCTACTCCCCTTTTATTTTATTTCTTAAATTTTAAAGTTATCCAACATTTCCTGATGTTTTGAATTCTCAATGTATTTTAATTTTCTAAGGAATCTCTCTAACACTGAAGTAATTTTTAAAAGTCAATATGCCAGGCAAACTAGTACACAACTTTAATCCCAGCACTTGAGAGGCAGAGGCAGGTGAGTATTTTATGAGATCCAACCCAGCCTCTGATCTACACAGCAAGTTCCAGGCAAGCCAAAGCTATATACAGAAACTGCCTCAAAAAAAATTTCGTTCTTTAAGATTTAAGTAGAAATCAAAGATGGCCCCTTAGTCTGATAATATTCACACTGAGGGAGAAATAAACAAAAGGCCTGGGATATAAAGAATTTCAGGTGTATGAGGAAACAGCTCTGAATATGAAATACAGCACCATCAATTGATAGAAATTGAGTAACACATGCACAAAGATGGCAACCAAAGCCAAAGGATCAGACTGCATCACTTAAAAAAAAACCAAAGATAAGGAAAATGAAGAGCCTGAGCCCTTGCTAAGTGGAGATGCTCAGCACTTGGGTGTCTGAGGCAGGAAAATAATTGAGTTCCTAGACAGCCTAAGCTACAGAGTAAGATTACGTTTCAAACAAAACAGACTAACCTGTTAATCTTTTTTTAAAAACTTAGAGTTACAAATCTAAAAGGAGAAAACCAGCAAAATGAGACTAAAGAGCTCTTTGTGAAAAGGAATAGTAGGAACCAGAAGCCCAGAGCAAAAGGTTTTAAAGGAAGGAACCATCTCCAGAGAAATGCTGTTGAGAGTTTGTTGAAGGATGCTGTCCAATACAAGTGATGTTGGTTATTATATTATATTATTAATATAATGTCAGGAAAACTATTTGCTTCATATAAGTTGAGAAGAGAATGTGAGGTTCAGAAGTACAGACAACAGGTGGTTATCTATTTTTAGATAGAAATAACATGGTAGTCAACAGTTCTTCCAGCTCTTCCAGAGGCTCTAAGTTCAGGTCCCAGAACTCACAACAAGCAACTCACAACTCCAGGTAATTCTGGCTACAGGGGACACAACAGCCTCTTTTGTCCTCCACAGCCACCTGCACATACACATACTGACACACACACACACACATACACATATATAAAAATAAGTATATTTTCTAAAGTATGTGGGCACAGCCACCACATGGTAACTGTCTGTAACTCTAGTTCCAGGGAATCCAACACCCTCTTCAGGCCTCCTCAGACACCAAGCATGCACATGGTGCATAGAAATAAATGCAGGAACACAAAAACTTCTAATTAAAAAAAATTAAGTATGGACAACAAATAACTTTGAATTTAATTGTGTCAGGAAGCTGATAATTAGAGAAAACAATGGAAACAATGTGAGTTTTAATGATTTGCTTTTAAAAATGAGTACTATTAAAAGTTACTATGTTAATGAAAATGGCCGGGATTTGAGGGGTGGGGGGGAGGACAGGAAAGAATGAGAACAGTAAAAGCCAAGCCTTAGGCAAATGCAGTTACAGAATGGCTGGGATTGGACAAGGACTGGTGCTCAAGATGAAGGACTCCAGTTCTCTTCTAAGCTAGTCTACAATTCTTGGGTGTCTACAACTTATATATATTACTCTGAAATAACAAAGTTATTATAAAATTTACTTTCTGGATCCAAGGAACTCTAAGTCCAACAAATAACTTGTTGAAAAAAAAATGTGGCAGCAGGTCAGGTATGATCCTAGTACTCAGGAGGCAGCAGGAGGGTATCTGTGAGCTTGAGACCAGCCTGATCCACATGGTGAGTTCCAAGACAGCCAGAGCTACACAGAGAAACCTTATCGCATAAAGACAATAACAACAACAACAACAAAAATGTCAAAAAAGCAGCATCATTTTACCTACTATTTTATAAGACCTGAGATAAAACTGATCACCCAGTTAAACTGACTTTTCCCAAGGTACTATTTCCAAATACTGGCGTTATATAGTTTTAAATGGTAAAATGGACAATTCAAATTATCATAAGGAAAAGCTATTTATTTGATAACAGGTAAAAAGTGTGTGTAACAATTTTCCAAAATAGCCCAGAGGGTGGCTTTATCAACTGTATCTTACATTCTCAAAGGACCAGAGGAAAAGAAGATATAAAAAAACCAAGAAACATAATTTTGACAAACTGTCCTCTGAGACATTAAGCTATGAAATTAGCTATCTCCCCCAGAACCATGATCATTTCCAAGTCTTGTTAAAGGCAAAGACTAACCATACGCCTTAGGTAGCTTTATCAAGCAAACACTAACCACAATCATGAGAGTATCTTCTATTGGATTTTTGCATCATTTTTATAATTTTTTATTATTTAATGATATAACCTACCATACCACCTACTATGTTGGGAACAGTCATAAGTATTTTTAAATGAGTATCTTGAGATAGTAATTTAACAAGTTCCAACTTCATTTAAAAACTTTTTTTTTTTCACTTTCTTAATGCCACACATCAGAATAACAAGGCCAAATGGCTCTTTCCTTTTCCACTTACCTCTGGTGGGCCACTAAAAGAATAGGCATACAAAATGGGCTGAATCATGATTAGAGACTGTGTCAGGTCTTGACGCATGAAATGGTGACGATAATATGAACTCTCATCAGGACTATTGTTAAAAACTTGCAAGAAAGGAGATCTTCTTAAATGAAACATAAACTACAAGATAAGACAGGTGAGATAACTTTTACTCATTTCAATATGGCAAAGGCAGTTCTCTAACAACAAAGCATTTGCTCACATTACTGTCACATTAGTAACATGAAAACATTACAAGAATATACTAAAGTAGGACTGAAAAGATAACTCGGCAGTTAAGTGCACTGACTTACGGACCAGGAGTTATGGTGTTTGCAGTTACTGGAACCCAAACTGGGTTTGCAACTCCTTGAAACTTAACTCCAGGGTATCAGAAAGCCCTGGCTTCTGTAGGCATTTGCACATACATGGTGCACATAAACCTATACAGGCATGCACACAGATGTATAAAATTTAAAAAAATCAGTAAATATGTGCTTTTTCAAAGAATATTCTTAAGTATTTTTAAATCAAAAGAAAGTGTGTCCTGATGTTTATGAGTTACATCTGAGCTAATGATGTAGCTCACAGTAACTCTCTCACAGTCACAAGAGCTTGCTGGGCAAGCATGATGATTAGAGTTCTGCTCCAGCACCCAAAGAACAAGCTAGGCAGGCAAGTCAAGGCATACCTCAGCTGGAGACCTTGCCTCAAAAGAAAAACAAAGAAGGACTGAGTTTGAGGCCAGGGCTCTGTTACACAGAAAAACCCTATATCAAAAAAACAAACCAAAAGACAAACAAAAAAACAAGGAGATAAAAACTGAAGTTTCAAGACAAAGCTTTTACAGGCTCGTTTAGATGAACCAATGGGATGGACATTGAATGGAGGATAATACAAGCAACAGGACAGGAGCATATCAAAGAGGGCCTCTGAAAGAATCAATATAGCAATGTATCAAAGCAGATATTAAGAATCACAACCAAGCCTTCGGCAGAGGGCGGGAAATAATAATAAAAATAGGGGAAGTTAATAAGACTTGTGGAGAACAAGAGCTCCACAAAAACCAAACTGAGCAGGGCACAGGGGTCTTCTATGGGACAGTTTCTCCAACCAAGGACCATGTATGGATATGGCCTAGAACCCCCGCTCAGAAGTGGCCCATAGTAGCTCGGTATCCAACTGAAGACCCTAGTAAGGGAAACAGGGACTGTTTCAGACATGAACTCAATGGCTGGCTCTTTGACT
>CM053765.1:51117621-51348540 GCA_028658305.1 Pachyuromys duprasi | reverse complement strand
GGGAGGAGATCCTCCCCTGTAGGTGGACTTGGAGTGGGCTGGGAGGAGATGAGGGAGGGATGGGGAGATTGGGAGGGGAAGAGCGAGGGGGCTACGCCAGGGATGCAAAGTACCTAACCTCTGATTGATATAAAAATAAAAAATAAAATAAAATAAAATTTTAAAAATAAATAAATTCCAAAACCCTGGCTACATAACAAGATCCTGTCTCAAAAACAGAGATGGTAAAGGTGCTGTGAGGCAAGTTAAGCTCATATCTCTTACCTAGTGTGGCATAAAATTGTTCACATGTCATGTTAATATGCCATTACCTCATTGGTAAAATAACTTCAGATAAAATTATTTATTATCATTGTAATTAGAACCTCTTACCTCAGATGGCAAGCTAACAGGGTTTAGACTTGCTTGCACTCACAGTTAAGTCTTCAAGCATCATAAATAAATAATAACTAATTTGTGAAGCCCATATAGGGATACTATATTTTTAGTTGACCACCAGCATAAAGTTAACTTGAGCTACCCCAAACTTTACCTAAGCAAAAGAATAATCCAATAAAATATGTTTATGTGTGATTATTAAAAGACAAACAACAACAACAACAACAAAAAACATGAAACTCAACGCCATTGGTAACAAGAGAAAAGAACATGTTCCTTGACAGACTCACCTGTGGATAAAGGGAAAATGTTTCTGAAAATCGGAAGGAATTTGGATCATCTTTGTGATACTCTCCAAATTTCTGACACTAAATAAAATAAAATATTAGCAATTTATTCCAGTTATAATAACTAAAAATTTCTCCCCATCAATAATCTATTTATTAAAAGTTGCTACTTTTTAGGAGACAGATATTCAACATAGGGTATAGTTAGAATATTACAACCAAAAAAATTATTTGAATTTCAGAAATGCAGCAACAACTCACCCTAAAATGTTTAGATTTGTTGTTTAGGGAGTACCTTTTGTAGCAAATAAAAAATATGTAGATGCCAATGGGGGAGCAGGAAGGCCAACACAAACTTACTAAGACTACCACAGTGTCTTTTTCAATACTGGCCAAGGACAGAAAGATGTGCAAGCAACACACCACAGCAGCTACAAAAATAAGCTGCTGGCACAAAGTATGCTATACTGAAAATGCCCAAAAGACAAAATAATTATAATAATAATAATAAAGTCTAGTAAAGAAAACGATTTACAGAAGCAGAAACTAGAATGAGACAACAGAGAAGCAGGCCATGTATGAGAGCATGGCAAGAGGTGTCCAGCTGCACCAATTCTGACTATAACAGCCCATGACCCTTAGTCACCAGGCTCATTTTGTTAAGCAAAAAGTCTCTGCCCCACAGGCCCATGTGTTGGAGGCTTGGTCACCAGCTCACAGTACCAGTGGGAGGAAGCATGCCTAATGGGAGGTATTTTGGAACATGCCTTGAAGAAGACTGTAAAAATAAGTCTCTCTTTCTCACTGTAGCATTACCACTGCCTAAAGCAACAGGCCAAGGATCATAAACCAAAAATTCTAAAATGATGAGCCAAACTAAACCCTTTCTGTGCTGTGTAAAGAAATGTGACTAATGTTTGGATAATGCCATTCTCAGTTTTGGACATCATACAACTAAGGCCCAAAAAATGGCAACAAAAAGTCGAACAGTGTTTTGATTGTATCAGCTTTTTTTCCCAAATTACCTCCACTAGTCTCCTCTTGATCTGACACAAGAGCAGAGTAAACTCTTCTTTACTCCACAAATAACCTGCCTCTGGCTCAGCTGCTGTGTACATGTTGGGAAGTATTCAGTGTGTGGCAAACAGCTGGCTAGACATGGTGAGGATATTGCAATTTTGTGCCTAGTGCAATTGTTTCATTTGATTATTCACTAGGCCATAAGATTAGTGTTTCCCTTTTTTTTTTTTTTTTTTGACTGTGGGAGGTTTTAAATTTATTCGTTTTTCATTTTTACACAGGTTGTGAAGTTGAGGTGTGAGATAGAAAGGAAACTTAAACCTGCTAAGAACTCTAAAAAATTACAATCCTGAGTCTTTTGTGCAGCAAAGGACAAAGAAAAAAATCTTTTTTATGCAAATAGATAGTCCACGCAAATAGACAGTCCACAATATGCTATAAAATTTGTGTCTTACGTGACAATGTATGAATGCAACAGCTCCAGTAAGATGGAAGGAGCACTTTACTACAAACCACAGCCACTTCCCAAGTGCGCACGCTGGACACTTGAGCCTTTAGAACCTCAAAACAATAGAGTACTTATTAACACACAGACATTTTCGACGAAAGGCTCAGGAAACAAGCTATTTCAGAGCACAACTTATCCACAAAAGGAAAGCTCATATGGTTGGTGACATCCCAGAAACACCGACATGGAAACTACTGTCAGCAAAATGCTAAGACAAAGCTGAACCCAGGAAACAGAATGTTCTATCTTAGAGCACAGTGCTCGAGCTAAGGAGTCAGCACGCTGGATAAGGCCTTGAGTATGATCACCAACACAAGAAAGCTTTTTAAAAGTTCTGTTTACAACAGATCACTGAGTCAAAGCACTGACCACATGCCACATGACGTTAAGAGGGCTGTGCAGTAAACTGAAAACAGCTTTTTCATCTGGGTCAGAAGTTCAGGATTGTACATACCAATCTTCTATTGACAGTCATAGTCAAGAAAACTTTCAGCTACAAAGAGATTCTTCTGTTTTTCTAAAGAAGCCCAGGTGAGATACTAAAGTATTTATCCCCATCTAGAATCAACTCTAGGGGCGCCAGCATTTTACTGACAGTGTCCCATCACTGGTAAGTTAAAGCTCATCTTAAAGACGCATTTAATATCACAACGCTGCTTTCTTCACAGAGATGTATAGGGAGAAATGGGGTATTGTTAAAAAGGAAAAATCTAAACAGTACTATAAAAGTAGCTAACTCTAAAGAAGTTCACTCACGACACCTGCCTTTCAAGGTAGCTTAACAGAGAATTCTCAACAAGGTATTTAAGCTGAAGAGTAAATGAAAAAGTACAGGTCAGATGTTACAATGTAAAAATTAAATGTTAAAATCTGCTTACCACTGGATGGTTCAGTGGTTAGGAGCACTGACTGCTGTTCTAGAGGACATGGGTTCAATTCCCAGCACCCACATGGTGGCTCACAACCATCTCTAACTCCATTTACAGGACTTAGATGTTCTCTTAGTGTGATAACAATTGTCTCCCATCAAAAAAAGATGATAGCAAATGTTGACATGAATGATGAAACATTGGCAGCTTATTCTCTAACACTGAAACTGAAATTTAAAATAATCCCTTTCCACAGGAATTCTTACCCAATAAAATAAATCAATAAAAAGAAATTTTTAAAAAAGCTAAATATTAGAAGGAAAGAAAAAAATCATCTGTAGATTCCATGATGGTATAGATGAAAAAAAAATATAAATAAAAACTGAAAAGAATAAGCAAGTATCTATAAATAAAAATAATTTTTAAAAAACTGTTTAAAACTACAATCCCAAGACTTGAGATGAAGTTTAAGGCCTGTCTAGGCTACATTGTTATAGTCCACTGAAATTAAAACGGTAAATAAATGCCAGAGTGAAAACTAAACACACATATATGAAAAGTAGTAATAGCAAGTTCCAGACCAGCCAAGACTACAGAGACCCTGTGTCAAAACAAAAACAAGCCAGGCATGGTGGTGCATGCCTTTAATCCTAGCACTCGGGAGACAGAGGAAGGCAGACCTCTATGAGTTCGAGGCCAGCCTAATCTATAAAGAGAGTTCCAGGACAGCCAGGGTTATACAGTGAAAACCTGTCTCAAAAAATAAAGCACACAGAATTAATAACATAGAATTAATTTCTACACTAACCAGCCAAAATAACAGGTTGCATATTTGCAACCTCTTTAAGGAAAGAGGCACTGTAATTTATTGGAAGTGAGTGGAACACTGCTATTTACTGCTAGTTCAATAATCTGAGTTTTTCCTAAAATTCTCCCCACACTCTCACTGTAAGTTCTTTAAAGGGTATTTACTACAAACCAAAGCTGATTAGCTGAGAAAAGCACAATGGCCACTTCTTACCAGTCGAATGAGTTGTCTATCCAACCATCTAAGCACATCTGGCCCTTCCTCTGTTTCTGCTCTGTATATTGCCAGACGGGCCATGAGAATGGCAGCTGCTTCCTGGTCGAAAGATGCAGCAATGTTTTGGATTTGAGTTTGAGCATCTGCCCAGCTAAAGAAATAAGAAAGCACAGAAATATAGCTGAATTATATAATACCACAGTTGGCTATCACACAGACCTACACTTAGAGAAATTTTTTAACTTTTTATTTTATTAATTTTTTTAATGTATTCACTTTACATCCTGATAATAGCCCTCATCTCATTCCAGTCCCATTTTCCCTCCCTCTTCCCCTATCCCCCTCCCTGTTCCTCAGAAAGGAGAAGACCTCCTCCACTATCAACTGACCCCAGCATATCAAGTCTTATCAGGACAAGACAATAATATACTATTTTTTTTAATGTGGAGCGCTTCACGTATTTGCATGTCATCCTAATGCAGGGGCCATGCTAATCTTCTCTGTATTGTTCCAATTTTAGTATATGTGCTGCCAAAGTGAGCACAACAACAAGATTTTTACAAGTAAAGATAACAATCTATGGGTCAGCAGGATAGCTTAGCAGTAGACACACTAGCACAAAGACCTGCAACTTGAGTTCAAGTATCAGATCTCACAGCATGGCAGGAGAAAACTGAATCCTAAGAGTTGTCCTCTGACCTTCATGTACACACAGTGACATGCACATGTGCACACACACATACACAAATCAAGATCTTTTTAATAAAATAGACTATGTATATGATATAGAAATAAAATGTGAATGTGTATATGATACAGAAATCCCTATGGTGACATCATCCTAATAACTCAGGAGTTCACATATACATACATACTACAAATAGACAGAAAATATCATACACATATATATAAACATATATACTAATTTCTAGCAGTCTTTATCTTACTATTCATACTACACATAAAATTCACTCTATGCTAAAATTTAATGTATTCAATCCTAGAAAAATGAAAATATAAAAATAAAGGTTTTATTCTCCACATTAGTATTATTTGTTACTCTGGAAAACAAAACAGCAGAATTTTATTCCCATAGATAAACCATCAGTGATGAAAATCACATAAACAAAATTGCTTCGATCTTCTCTCCCTGATAATACACTGACCTAGACAGATCAAAAGTTATGTGAGAGAGTTTAACATGGGACCATAAGCCTATAATCCCAATACTTGGAAGTTGAAGACAGAAAGATCTAAGAAAAAAAAAAAAAGGCAAGCAAAACAGTGGAAATTAGTAGGCTTAAAGTTTTAAGTTCCTCAAAACTAGTTTCAAGTTCCTTTAAAACTAGAACTTCTGGGGCTGAAGAGATGGTTCAGCAGTTAAGAGCACTGGCTGCTCTTCCAGAGGACCTAAACTCAGTCCCCAGTAGCCACATAGAGGGGTTCACAGTTGCCTGTAATTCAGCTCCTGTGTGATGCTCTCTTCCTAACCCCACAGGTATCTGGCCTCACAGGTACATACCCCTACACAGGCACACAAGCACACACATAATTCAAAAATTAAAATATTTTTTAAAAAAACTTCCATATGATCTAGCTATAGCACCCTCAAGAGTTAAAGCCAGCTTCCTAGAAGAGACATCTATACATCCTTGGTTATTACATATTCTCAGTATTCAATTACATAATCAACTTAGGCACCCATTAAAGAATAGGACCTAAGAAGCTGAGACAGGGCAAGCTTAGTGATACATAGTGAATTCCAGGACAGTTAGAGCGACTTAGAGAGAGAAAAAAAAAACTGAAGAGAGAAAATCATGCAAATTCCAGACCGATCTGAACTACACAGGAATTGGGAAAAAGAAGGAGGGGGAGAAAAACATGGTCTTAGATCCACCGCGAAGATTAATTTCATTGTAAATATGAATGAAAATACATCAGGAAATGGATAGAAGTAGAAAGCCATCATGATAATCAAAATAAGTCAATCTCATAAAGACAAGCATCTTATTTCTTTCCTGTTGGTATAATGTTCTTGTGGAATGTATACAATTTACCTTTGTTCATTCAAATGATGATTTCTGTACCCCACCATCTGGTTTCAATCCAGACACTGCATTGTGCTGCTTATTCTAAGCATCACCTATCTCAAGTTTGTATAAACATGCCACCATTTGTTCTCTATATATCAATAAAACAACCAGCCAGTGCTGAGCAATGGAGAGAATGGGGTGGGACAACCTGGTTTGGAAGGGAGGAGAAAGAAGGAAGTGGGAGGAGACATCAGCAGAAGAGGACTCAGAACCATGAGGAGAGATGAACCAGACCTAAGATATGACGAAAAGCAAGTATATGTGGGAAATCTGGATGGGAGAAAACCATTGAGGGGTTGGAGATTTAGGATGGAGTAACTATTGCCTAACATTGTGCTCTAGGTTAATTAAATAAATCTTAGTCTCTGTGTGGTGATTTGGATATACAGATGGATTAGGAATAACCACTGATTACCTGAAAGATAAAGCAATATTAAACTTTAATAACCAACAACACCTTCCATACATGGAATTTACAGGGGTGAAGAATGACACATGACAGTAAGAGCAGGGCTATCACAAGTGTAAAAGGGGTGGGGGAAGAAAAGGAAACAAGAAAAAGGATATAACCAAAGTACATTTTAGGTCATAGTTATGGAAACCCAGCACTCTGTACAAATAGCATTTACTACCGAAGTGATGGGGTGGGCCGGGTAGCTCAGTGGGTAAAGTGTTTCTATGTAATCACAAGAATCTGAGTTCTGCCAAGTGGTAGTAGCACACGCTTGTAATCTTGGCACTCAGGAGGCAGAGGCAGGAGGATATCTGAGTTTGAGGCCAGTCTGGTCTAGAACAGCCAGGAGAGCCAGGGCTACACAGAGAAACCCTGTCTCAAAGGGGGGGAGGGAGGAAAAGAAGAACCCAAGTTCCAACCCCCAGGCGCCATGTAAAAAGCTGATGCAGTGGCATGCCTGCAACCTAGTGCTAGGAAAGCACAGACAAGCAGATCTCAGGGGCTTCGTAGCTGTCCACCAGTGAAGAGCAGTGAGCTCCAGGCTCAATAAGAGACTTTTCATCGCAAGCACTATGACAGAGAGTGATAGAAAATGACACTTGATGCTGACTCTGGCTTCAACATGACTACACATGATGAGTGTACCCATGTATACACACACACATAAACACAGGGAAAAACAGTTTTAAAACAGTCTGAGGGTTATGAATAATACATAACTGTGTAGTCCTGGCTAGCCTGGAGCTCATTATGTAGCCCAAGCTGGCCTCAAACTCATAGAAACAGATCTGCCTGCCTCTGCTTCCCAAGTAAGGTCACATGTACTATACGCTTACTGCATTCAAACTTTTTCTGGGCAGAACTAGTATCAGTTTTTATTTGCAATATTTCAAACATATAACTTTTGATTTATTTTTTAAAAAACTTCTGGTGATACTAATTGCAAAGTATCTCACCCTAAGCAAAACTGGATATCCTTTGTGTACTTCTTATGTGTGAGTTATCATGTGTGTGCATACTCATGTGAGCAAAGTACATGCACTATGTCCAAAGGCCTATGGGGGCCAGAGGATAATCCCAGATGCCATCCTCAAGAATACCATCCACCTCCTTTGAGACAGTATCTCTTTGTTATGGATCCCACCAATTAGGCTAGACTGTCTAGCTAGCTGGATAGGGATAATCCAGTCGGTGCCTCCCCTATACTGAGACTGCAAACACAGAACCACGTCTAGCATTTTTACATGAGTTCTGATGATCAAACTGAGTATGGGCAAGGTTTGTACCTACTGACTTATCCCCTAGTCCATACATTACATGTTCCTTTATATGTAATTTATTTTATAGTGATATATTTAATTTTTTCTGCCTTTTATTTGAAATTTTACTTTTATGTATGTATACGTGTATATATCTGTATGTAAGTATGTATACATGAATGAAGATGTCTACAGTGGCCAGAATAAGAGTGTCAGGTCCCCTATAGCTGGAGTTACAAGTGGTTGTGAACCATCCAACCTGTGTACTGGGAACCAAGCAATAGTCCTTTGCAAAAGCAGCAAGAATTCTTAAATGCTGAGTAATGACTCCAGTCCTGTGGTGGTTTGAGTAAGAATGACCGCCATAGGCTCATATATTTGAATGCTGGCTACCAGGGAGTGGCACTACTTGAGAAACATTAGGAGGTGTGGCCTTGTTGGAGTAGGTATAACTTTGCTGAAGGAAGTATGTCACTGGGGGTGGGCTTTGAGATTTCAAAAGCCTACGCCAATCCCAGTGGCTTTTGCTTCCTGCTGCCTGTGGATCTAGATGTAGAACTCTCGGCTACTTTTCCAGCCTCACGTCTGCCTGCTTGCTGCCATGTTCCCCGCCATGCTGACACTGGACTAAAACTCTGTATCTGTAAGCAAGCTTCAATTAAATGTTTTCCACTACAAGACCTGCTGGGGTTATGGTGTTTTTGTCACAACAACACTAAAACAAGCCCCTTCCTTTATTTTTAATTTTCTTCCACTCAAAAATTTTAAAATGTTTTCCAAATAGTAAATAAAAATAACTTATCTCAATATTTCTAGAGACATATTAGTAAAAAAAATTAGGGCAAATGAGGGCACTAACTGTAGAAGTTATTTTAACAGTTAGTGTTTATAATACTGTTTATAGCTTAATATTTATTTTTTTAATTTCTGAAATAAAGTCCAAGAATAATAATGCTATTTAAATCAGGGCATTTCACCTTAGAGAACCATGAGATTTAGCTGCCTTAAGCTGAACTACAAGGGTAACATTTCTCCTGAAACTAAAATAGTTCAAAAATTGAGCAATGTTAGCAAGGAATCTCATGTGTATTTCTGTGTACGTTATAATTTTATGTCTGACAAGCCAAGTAATAAAAAATAAGAACTTGTGTTTTGAGTGGCTTTTTAAAAATCTTTGTTTTCATAGTAACTCACTTTTATTGTACTTAGTAAAAGCATCCCTTCCAACGGACTGGAAGAAAAACCACAACTGACCCTTCAACACAGACAGTTTGCAGCTCCATCACAGTGGACCAAGCCCCTAACAGTACCTACTCCACAAAGCAGAAGCTGCATGATGATAAAATAAGTAAATTAAAGCATTAATAACACATTAAAAATTTATAGTAATGGACTGAAAAGAAGTGTCATTAAATCACAGCACTGTTATGAAGTATATATGACGAATTTCAAACGTGTATGAATGTATAAAAGTGTATATATATATATATATATATATATACATACATACATAGATGTAAATATGTCTGTGGTTGTGTGCATGTAGGTGGGTGCCTACAGCAGTCAGAAGATGGCATTAGATCCCTTGAAGCCAGAGTTACAAGCAGTTGGTGCTGGGAGCTAAATTCAAGTCATCTGTAACAGCAAGTGCTCTTACCTACTGAACCATGCCTCCAGCCCTGTGTTTGTTCTCTTGAGACAGGTTCATGTATGACAGTCTGACCTCAAACACCCTGAGAATGACCTAGATTGCCTGACCCTCCTGCCTCACCTCCCAAGTGATGGAATTACAAGTGTGTGCCACCATACCTCATCATAATAAACATTTTAAGGTGTGTAACTCAGGAGAACTTTTATGTACATGGGTGTGTATTTATGTGCATGTGTACCTGCACATTTGTGCATATGGATATGGAATCCAGAAACAACATCATTTGTCTTCCTCAGAAACCAGGCCTCTTGGGTTTTGTTGTCCAGGTTTCTCACTGGTCTGCAGTTCACCAAATAGGCTAGGCTAGCTAGAGAATGATCCCAGGATTCACCTGTGTTCGCCTCCCAAGCTGGGATTACACAAAGGTTCCACCACATCCAGATTATTTTTCCCCATGGGTTCTGGGGCTCAATCTCAGAGTAGGCATTTTACCAACGGGGCTATCTTCTCAACCCTTAGGAGTACTTTTATAAAACTGCTATTATACTTGTTACTGACTATTCTACAAAATAAGCTAGGTTTGAAAGAAATGCCCTAAATCACCAATATTTATTTTCTAGTCATAAATGTTACTCACAACAATAACCCAGCTTGAGAGTATTACCTTTTGATATATAAATTACTTCCCTAATTAAAAAAAATAACAAAAAAACACTTACTTCCTAGCAATTGTGGTGACTCGGATGCGCCTCTGCCCACTTGAGTGCTGATACTGGGTCACAAATTGGACTGCACCTCGTCCTCCTTGAGGAATTGGAGCATTATGCTGTATAAAAGTATAGAAGGAAGAACTAAGCAAAATCTACTATGTAATGCCACAGTATTAAAAATTCTCTAGCACTAAAAAAATTCATTCTAGAGCAAGGAAAAGCTCTAGATGGAGGGATGGAGAGATGGCTCATCAGTCAAGAGCACTAGCTGCTCTTCCAGAGGACCCAAGTTCAAGTTTCTAGCACCCACACAATGGCTCACAACCTTCAACCATCTAATGCTCTCTTCTGGTCTCCTGCAGGCAACAAGCACAAATGTGGTGCACTTGCATACATGCAAGCAAAACATTCACACACATAAAATATAAAAATTAAATAAAGAAAAGCCTAGTGTCAGATGCCTTCACTACAGAGCCCAGTAAATATTTAAAGAACGGTCAGAACATAGTCCATGAACACTGTGTCAAGAGATTTCTGAGACCTTGTGAGAAAACTCCAAGTAAACAAGACAAGAGTGTTATAATCTGTTCCTCCATCACAGGAACTGTTCTTAGAATGTGTTTTCAAGCCGCTCCCAGGACAGCAGATAGGAGTGAGTTCACTTTAGATTATTCATTACAGCTGGCTATTTTTATTTATTTATATGCTTTGAAAAAAACATGTTTTGCCACATGCAGGTTGCCCTCCTAACTGACACTTTACTTAGGTGACTCTTCTTAACCCTCAGAGTATAAACTGTCTGATGCTCAAAATAAAGCATAAGAGAATTTGCATGAGACTTTTAGTCTGCTTCATTTTTAGGCCCCTGCTCTCCCAGGTTCACATTGCCAAGTGGATTGACAACAAAAAACTCATACTAATCTCCTCATTGAGAGATTCTTCCTGTGGAATGGCTCAATATATGCAAATGAATAAATGATATGATGGAACCATATCACTAAAATGAAAAACAAAAGGCATATGTCACCTCAATAGATGCAGAAAAGGTATTTGATAAAATTCAGCATGCCTTAATGATATGAATACTAAAGACATTAGTTATAGAAGGACTCTACCTCAATATAACAAAATCCATGCATTAAAAAGCCATAACTAACATCACACAGGGTGGGAAAAACTGAAAGTTTCTCTCTTAACATCGAGAACAAAATGAGGATCCCCATTTTCGCCACTGTCACTAAACCCTGCACTACCAAAAGTCCTAGCCACAAAATCAGGCAAGAGAAAAAGAAGCAGGCCAGGCTTGATGGTGCAAGCCTTTCATCCCAGCATTCAAAAGGCAAAAGCAGGTGAATTTCTGTGAATTCGAGGCCATCCTAGTCTACAAAGAGAGTTCCAGGACAGCCAGGCTATACAGAAAACCCCTGTATCAAAGGAAAAAATAGAGAGAGCAAGAGAAACATAAAAATTGGAGCAGAAGAAATCAAACTGCCACTGCAAATAACATGCCTGTCTCCTATATAGAAATCTCTACATACTCAACCAAAAAATATTAAAAATAATGAAAATAAGTTCTTTCTAACGTCAGGGAGGGAAGAGCTGGAGAGAGAACAATGATTAGGAGTGAATACTGCTCTTGCAGAGGACTCAAGTTTGATTCCCAGAACCCACACTAGATGGCTTACAACCACCTACAGCTCCAGCTCTAGGAATCTGATTCCTCTAGCTTCTGTGGGCTCTTGTACACATCGACACATAACTGCCACACATACATGTAGTTTAAAGATAATTATTAAAAACAAAACAAAACAAAAAAAACAAGGTGGCACGCTCTTGTAATCCTAACACTTGAGAGGTTCAAGGCCATCGTTACCTATATAGGGAATTCAAAGCAGCCTAGTTAGATAAGACTCTGTCTATTAAAAAAAATCAGTAGCACTGTTATACATCTATACCAAATTCTTTGAAATGGAAATCAAGGCTAGGCATGTAGAGTTCAATGGTCGAACATCTGCCTAGCAAGAGTAGAGACTTGGGTTCAATCCCCAGAATTGATGAAAAAGAAAGGGTGTGGGAGGGATAATTCCATTGATAGTAGCAACAAAACAAAACAAAAAACTATGATTAAATCCAAACAAAGATAAAAGAAATTAAACAAAGATATAAACAAATGGAAAGATATCTTTGTTCATGGACAGTAAAAAAATCAGTATTGCTAAAATGTACACACTACCCAATGCAAGCTACACATTCATTACCAATCTATCAAAATACTAATGACAGGGTTCATAGAACTAGAAAATAAATCCTTCAATTCATATGTAAGTGTCTAAGTTAACTATCTGCTTACTTTCCAGTATTAAAATACAGACAGTCGCTTTCTGCGCTCCCGCTGGACCAGCTAGCAGGCACGGCCTCGACATGCAGAACGACGCCGGCGAGTTTGTGGACCTGTACGTGCTGCGGAAATGCTCCGCAAGCAACCGTATCATTGGTGCCAAGGACCACGCGTCTATCCAGTTGAATACGGCCGAGGTTAACAAGGTCACGGGCTGGTTTAATGGCCAGTATAAAACCTATGCTATCTGCGGGGCCATTCGAAGAATGGGTGAGTCAGATGACTCCATTCTCCGGTTGGCTAAAGGCGATGGAATTGTCTCAAAGAACTTTTGATCAGAAGAGGTCGGGAATATTTGTCATAAATAAAAGTGAGAAAGAAAAAAAAAAAAATACAGACAGTCACCCAGACATGGTGGTACATGCCTTTGATCCTAGCATTTGTGAGGCAGAAACAGGTATATCTCTGGGAGTTCTAGGCCAGCCTAATTTACATAGTGAGTTTCAGAACAGCGGAGCTACATACCTTGTCTCAAAATATCGAAAATTATTTTTTTAAATGCAGGCAGTCATACCTGATTAACAACTTCAAAATATATGGCTAAGGTTGTAGTGGGGCTGAGTCCACATATCTTCCACTGACAGGTGCCACCTGTTCCAATCTCCTGTAAAAATAAAAGACAGGGTACTTGAAAACTAAAGAACATTATTTATTAATATAGAATAAGAAAAGCAGGGATAAGCCTCCAGTAAGAAAAAACACACAGCTTTCAGATTTATCAATAAATGTTAAAAGCTTAAAAATTTTTAACAGCATATCACAAACACATAATTAAATAAAATTAAGCACTTTTACATAGTAAAACTACTAAGATTATCAAAAAGTTTGCTAAGTCATTTAAAAGGATACAAGGTCCTTTAAAGCATCCACTATTTAATGAAGGACCAACCAGGAACGTTCCCTTTCCACCCAACTCTGTGTGTGTATGGGAATATATATATGAACAGGCCTTCTGCATCAGCATTATAAACATTCTAAATGCCAGAAAATTTAGAGACAAGTCTTTACCATAAAAATGGCATATAAATTGATTTTGTAGCTTTGTTATTTTTGAAAGATGGCTATCTACTTTGTGCTGTCTTATATTATCTACAGCTACATGACTGCAATTTTGGAACACATTATAGTGTCTCAACAGGCAAAGAGTTGAAACTTAAATCTCTCTGGTTTGGTTGTTCTGTTGCTAATTCTGATGATAAAAACCATTTAAAATTAATTTTGACTTTCAGAAACCTAAAAATTTCCAGATCATGAGAATTTATTTAAAAGTACACTAAGACAAAGAATAGCTTAGCCATATAAAACTAGAGCAATGATGGAAGTATATAGGAAAAAAACAACCACTATAGAGGTGTACCAATGGAAAACCAACCATATACAACAATTAGAAAAGTTAGAGGCTTCCATGATGAGTCTGGTCTGTCTTTGTGCTAGTCTATAAATAAATTGTATTTTTTAGAACAAACATTACTTACGTTTTCAGATACACAAGGTCCTTTAGAGTTAAGAGACACACAGGGTCCGATAGCTCCTGAAATCTTTATTTCCCTTGAGGTCTGCAAATAAGAATATGATACATTTGGTTCCCTAAGAGATAAAGTCAAAACTGGCAAGATGGCTGAGTGGATAAAAGTACTTGCCACATGGATTGGGATGGGAGGAGGGAGGGAACTACAGGGGGGATACAAAGTGAATAAAGTGTAATTAATAAAGAATTTAAATTAAAAAAATTTTAAAGTATTTACAATGTAATCAATATAGAGTGATAGATGAAAAAAAAACTACTTGCCACCAAGCCTGACCACCTGAGTTTGAGTCCCAGGAACTACACCGTAGGAGGGAAAAACTGACTCCTCTAAGCTATACTCAGACCTCCACACAAACATTAAGCATGTGCATGTAGGCATGTGTGCAGGCATGTGTGTGTGTACTCACACACAAATAAATATAATAACATTTTATTAATTTCAGATATTTCTAAGTGTTTTAAAATATGACATTATTCCATATTTAAAATTCAAAAGTCCATGAAAAGACAGGTGTGGTGGTAGACACCTTTAATTCCAGCACCTAGAGCCAAAGGCAGACAGATCTATGTGAAGTTGAGGTCAGACTCGTCTACATAGCAAGTTCCAGGGCAGCCAAGACTACACAGAAAAATTCTGTCTCAAAAACAAGGCAATGAAAATATGGCAACATTAAAAAATAATTAACCATTAAGCTCTAAATGGTTAACTCTACTCTTCTATATCTACTAGCCATAGGAGGTCTCTGTTTGGAAATCTAACCCTGATTTCAAAGTCATATCATGCCCAATGCAAACTGCATACATCAAAACCCTAGGCTTTATCTATTGTTTCTCCACAGAAAATTCTGTCTTCAAGACTGATTTCTCTCTCTCTCTTTTAAATTATTTTCTTATGTGTGGGAGTGTTGCACCTGTATGTTTATCTATATACCAAATATATACCTAGTGCCCACAGAGATATGAACAGAGCATCAGACATATGGCTATAAACTAGAATTATACGCAGTTATGAGCTATTTAAGTTCAAATTTAAATTATTACATTGTCTAAAAAACTTGAAAAGGCTGGGGTGGTAGCTCAGTGATAAAGCACTAGCTTAACACTGAAAAGGCCCTTAGGTTCAAATCATAGCACCTGAAAAAAAGAATCTACTTTTCTGGGCAAAGTGGCACATGCCATAAATTCTAACACTGGGAGGTAAAGTCAACCTGGCATACATAGCGAGTTCCAGGCCAGCCAGATTACACAGTGAAAAGTGGTTCTTCGTTAACCTACAAATGACAAACATCTGCATCTCCAATCTGCAAGCAGCCACATCAGTAATATGATGGGCCTTGCATTTCAACATAAACCATCCACTCTCAGAAGGCAGTCTTCTCAAGCATTTCCTGGTGGCACTCATCTCCCTACTCTCCTCATACTGGACTCCTGAATAAAATTCATTTTCCTCTCATCTTTCCAAAAAAAGAAAGAAAGAAAGAAAACTATAAAAGCACTCCCCTGGGATAAACTGTGTCCTATATATACTCACCTCTCTCTCTCTCTAGTCTATCTCTGTTTCTGTCTCAGGCTCTCTGTCTCTGTCTCTCTCTCTTGTTTTTTTGTTTGTTTGTTTTGTTTTGTTTTGTTTTGTTTTTCAAGACAGAGTTTCTCTATGTAGCCCTGGCTGTCCTAGAACTCACCTTGTAGACCAGACTGGCCCTGAACTCAGAGAACCACCATCCTCTGCCTCCTCAGTGCTGGGATTACAGGCATGCACCACCACACCCAGCTCTTGATTCTCTTCTTAATCTTCTACATTGCTTTGTATTTTTTACTGTTACTTCATTCAATCACAACATCAGCTTAATCTCTCTCTCAAAGCAAAATTTCCCTATAACAAGACCTTAGAAATCCAAGCACATCTCCACAATTTCCTACCATCATGCTGATTACACAGTTAAGCATTCAATAAAATGTCAGTAAGCAATAATTAATGAAAATTCAAAATCATAATTTTGTAATATACATTTGTAATATACATTTAACTAACACTAAGCCTTCCATGTGTTTTAAGTCAAAATTTGAAATTTTTGATGGAATTGTACAACCAACACTAACCACAAAACAAAAGAATAATTTAGGGGTTGGGGATTTAGCTCAGTGGTAGAGGCTCTGGGTTCAGTCCTCAGCTCTGGGAAAAAAAAAAAAAGAGTGCAGGCTCCTTAAAAAGGGGGCTGGAAAGATGGCTCAGTGGTTAAAAGGAGTGGCTGTTCTTACAGAGGACCCAAGTTCAATTCCCAGCACCCACATGGCAGCTCACAACTGTCTGTAATCCAGCTCCAACTGATTTGACACCCTCACACAGACATACATGCAGGAAAAATACCAATGCACATAAACCAAAAGTAAATAAACTTAAAAAAAATTTAAAAAAAAGAATAATTTCCTCTCAAGTTAGATGATTCCCACCTTTATAAAAAACCAACATATGTTAGGTATGGTGGTATACTCCTTTAATCTCAGACACTCGGGAGACAGAGGCAGATGAAGCCAGTCTGATCTACACAGTGAGTTGCAGGACAGTCAGAGCTACACAGAGAAACCCTATCAGAAAAACAAGCAAACAAAACAAAAACTCTAACATATAAATTGATTATAAAAAAAATATAATGTCTAGTGCCATACATAGAACACATCTGCGTTGCAGCACATGGAAAGCTGTGGCAAGAGGATCAGAACGCAGAAGACAGACTGAATAAGACTTCTCTAAAAAACAAAAATATCCAGAATAAGAAACTTCACTTTTCTAACCATTATTCAAAATGATCCTAGTCTCGTGTACATTTAATGACACACCTCTTTCTAGGAAATAAAGTCTCTAATTCAAAGTTTTAAAGTAACCATACATTTTAAAGCACATCTGAATTTGACTAATATTTTAAAGTTACAAGGTTCTCACTTGATAAACATATTACACGTCATATTTGGGTTCTTACCTTTATTTCTAATGTGCCACCAAAGCCCATTTTAAACTGTCCATGTATATCTTTGGTGAAGACTCTTTGAAAAGTTTGCTTGAATAAGGAAGTGTTGAAAGAATCCCCCATGACCATGTATCCTCTGCACAGTAAAAGACAAACACAAATATGCAACACAATTAACTAGGCTCATGTGATACTAGAAAAAATAAATTACTTAGACTATGGATATGGACTATTTAGTAAAGACATTCCCCAAAACAAATGTTATTAATGTTATTTCTATTAATAATTTTAGTTAAGTTTTATATAACACAAATGTACATGTGCACATAACACAGTGTCCATATGAAGGTACTCAGGTATCATTCTTTCCTTCTACCATGTGGATCCCACGTATCCAACTCAGACACAGCATTAGAGTTTTTACCCACTGAGCTGTCTAAGCAGCCCAGATTTTCTCCTTTTATACACATCATCTAAGATTATTCCTGTTATAATATACCTGATAATGCATCATGCATTAAGGACTGCTCCTTTTCACAGTAGGTATCTATAGAAGTTATCTTTACTTCTACTTCTCAAAGTGTGGTCCTAATAAGAAATCCATGTTACTTGAACAAGTTAATACCTAAGAAGCTCTTGTCCATATCAGCTACTTCCAAGTCTCACCTCCTACTGTCTTTCTAATTTGCTCTAGGTCAACTTTCATTGTTTTCAGTAAGGTTTCAATGGCCTTTGCAGTACTGAATTGCTTAATTTCCACCTTGCATTATTTTGTATCTGTAATGTTTGACATCGCTGACCACAGTCTTTACCTTCTAGTACTTTTCCTACTGAAGTCCTAGTTGTTTACATTTCCCTAGTGTATGTCTAAGAGAATACTAAAAGAAACTGTACCCTACTTTACTTTTATTCAGCAATTAAAGAAATACTGGACAGTCCTAAATGTGCATAAACTTAAAAGTATGCTGAATAAAAGAAGCCCATGGAGGCTGGAGAGATGGTACAGTGGTGAAGAGCATTTGTTTGTCTTGCAGAGGACCCCAGTTCAGTTCCCAGCACCTACAAGGTGGGTCAAAACCGTCAGTAATTCCAGTTCCAGGAGATCTAACTCCCTGTTCTAACCTCCTTGGGTACCAGGTACACACATAGTGAACATACATATATGTAGGCAAAACATTCATACATATAAAAAAATTTTAAAGAAATCAATGGCAAGATACTACTTATTATTCCACTTATATGAAACATCCAGAAGAGGCAAGTAGTATTACCTAGGGCAGGAGGATGGGGTGAGAAAGGAGAGAAGAACAGAGATTGACATGTAGCAGGCAGAGTCTCTCCAGGGTCAGGCAAATGCTCTAAATTCAATCCTAGTAATGGTGAACATACTAAAACTTTATCACGCAGTTTAAATGAATAAATTTCATGGTAAGCTATCTCATTACACTACTGAAACAACTAAGTAACCTTAGAATAAGCTTTTTTCAAAAGAACTTGTGCCTTTATAATCCCATCTTTTCAGAAAAAAAAAAAAAGTAACATAATCTCCAAAGAAGATGCAGCAAAGCTGTCAGCAAACATTGCCATAAAGCTATAAGACAAAGAGTTTACATTTCCTAAGCTGTCAGTGTTGGCTCCATATGAAAGCAGCCATTATCAGACATGCACATACATACCCAGTAAGGTTAGGGCAGCACTTCATCTCCAAGAGGCCTGTCTGATCTAATGCACATGCGTAGATATCAATAACATGCCCAGTTGTAGCAGCTCGATTAGCCAATGCTTCAAAATGCTACAAAAGATTTTAATTAAATCAAATATATGACCTAACCATCCTATAAATCTTTTTCCTATTAAGAGGTCAAAATATTTAAGAGTGAAAGAATAATTCATCATTATTTACATATGATGTAGTCTCATTTAATCTTCTATAGTTTCATAAAAATGAAAAACTAACTTCTACCAGGCATCTGGAATCCCCGCACTGGGGAGGATACAACAGGAGGACCATGGGTTGCATTATAAAGAAAAGACTCTGTCTCTAAATAAATAAAATCTGATACTGTAACATAATTTAAAAGCCATTATCTTTAGACATGTTCCTAAGTGAAACAAACCAGTGATATACAATATCTTCTTCAATATAAATACAAGAGAACAAGACAGAACTCTTTTTCCTAGATAAATCCACAGTTAAGTAACAAACACACCTGAAAAGAGAAAAAATAAAATAATGCCAGAAGATCAGTAAATCTAAAAAATGTTTTATAGCTTTAACAATAAAATAAAATTTCCAAGCTCAAAAAGGAAACTAATTAGCAGACAAAAAGCACTCAGTGTCAAAAATTATGGCATCAGTTACTACTAAAAATATTAACAATGACTACCAAAAACTATCAAACAGTATAGCAAAATTAAACTAAAATCCTGAACTAAAAAATACTAGTAATAGCAAGGGCATCAACAAACAGAAACAATACTAAGGATTCAAGAATCACTATTGGATACTTTTGCTAAACATCTCCAAAAATGTGAAGTTTCACAAATAGAAAAGAACTCACAAGAAAACATAAATAAAAAATTACCTTAGTTCCCTTTTTAACATATTTGGCATTGTCCTTTTCAATGTCATGCCAGGATCTTATAGGTGTCTTTAACTCATCTCCAACCACCATTCCTGGCCCCTGGGTAGCAGGACCACCAATGAACATCATGATCCGAGCACCAGTGTTGGGGAAGGTACACTATTGGAGAAAAGGAACTCATTCAAAAGTATAAAGGATAACAAAAAGCAGATATGTACATTTCTGATAACACATTTCAATGTATTATTCCTAGAAAGCAACATGTACTTGATAAGAAATAATTAAATGCCAAAAACAAGACATTTATTTGGACAGGTTTCTTTTTAAATCCTAAAAAGTACTTCATTCTTAGTTTTACAGCAATCTCTAAACTTATACCCTATAGTCAAGGTTATATTTCCTGCTTTGTAGCTGTAGAAGCTGTAAGAGAGAAGGCACCATCTTCTGAGTTTTATTCTTGTTTTCTGTATTTAAAAATGTGAGTATGGCTGGGGCTTGGGAGCAGTACAGCTGCAAGAACGATTGTCTAGTATTCACAAAGCCCTGGGTTGGACCCTCAGCACCACATAAAACCAGGCATGGTCTTCATGCTTGTAATTCCAGCACATGGGAAGTGGCAGAAGTTCAAAGTCAACTTAGGCTACACGGCAAGCTTAAGCCTAGGCTTAGCTATGAGAACTGGTGTTAAAAAATAAATAAACATATATATGTATATGTGTGTGTATGTGTCTGTGTTTATATATATATATATATATATATGTATATAACACAAGCATTCTTTTTCTTCTAGTTGAAACCCTGAGTTGACTACTCCAGTCTACTTTTTTTTTCCAGTCTACTTTTTGATCATCACATGATACCCAGGAAATGGGAGAAAGGGTGTCCCTTTAAAAATAGGGAAACAGGGTTACAAACAAAGCTCAGAGGGAAGCTCTCTCCCAGCAATCTCAAGGCTAGGGGTGAACCCCAGCACCACACACAACTTGAAATAAGTAAATAAAATGAAAATATAAAAAAGACTGCTATTGATACACAATAAATTCTGAGGAATTCAGACTGGACTGGACTGAAAATTTTTAAAGGAAAACCTTAAAATTACAAATACATATACATGTGTGTATTAATACATGATATGTGTGTTTGTCTGTGTACATGTCTCTGTACTTGAGAGTCAAACCATAAAAACAGCAGAAGGGGGAAAGAAGACTGCTCAGAAATGGCTGTGGCTAAGGCACTCATCAACAGTTTCTGCTCTGAAGAACGCATGTCTGCTCCTGCAAAAGGTTGGCATGGAAACTGCAGGCTGAGAAAGATAGCTAAGCATGTTATGATCTGTACCATGGTAAACACAGAAACTATCCAAATGTCTGGGGTTAAAACAATTGAAAAAAAGTTTAAAAGAACAGAGGGGCTGAAAAAACATGTCTGAAAACTGAGTTAGAGGTAAAGAACATTCAACTGAGGAAGCAACAGCCCAGAAATAGGAACAAAAAGGAAATTATGAGTAACACAAGTGTATGTAAGCTTTAAAAGTCTAGTTAGTCTAATGAGTAAAACAACAATAAAGCTAAAGAACAACAGAAATCTTCAGGTTGAAAGAAGTGATTAAAAACAAAAAAACAAGAATTATTAGTAAGAATCAAGCCTAAACATCTTACAAAATTCGTAACTATAAAGAACTGTAATAGGAAGATTTGGTAGGAAACTAAATCTCCTTTCAAGAACGAGACTAAATCAATACCCTCAAACACTGCATGAGCCGTGGCAGAGACTGACTCAGACCCTGGGTGAATATTATTCTACTTAGAACTATAGCCACCCTTGAGCTCCTCTGATGAGAAAGGCAAAATTAAACGTTTTCATATGAAAGAATTCTCAACACTTCTAAGAGGATAAACCAGAGAAACAGTGCCATTGAGAGTAACACTAAAGAGGGGTCCTCGAACTCTGAGATAACGAAAGATTCTCATCAAGCAGCAAACCGACAGTGTCAACAGGCCATGTCTTTTCCTCTACCTGCTATCTGCAAGGTGCTTTACTCTGTAGTTAGTACCTATGTGAGGACATTAAAAATGGCACTGTCTTAATGCTATGAGCAGTGGCTCATACCTCTATTTCCAGTACTTTGAAGGCTGAGGCAGAAGGATTGCTAGTTCAAAGCCAGTCAGGCCGACATGAGTTCAGGCAAACATGGGCTATAGAGACCCTATCTCAAAAAAAAAAATCAACAAATTATACTTAATCACAAATATATTATAAATAATATAGTCTTTGGCAATTTTTTTTAATTCTATGCCAAGAGTAAAAAGATAACATCTGGGAGATTAAAAAAAAAAATAAAGCATTGGGAAGAAACCAAAAAAATCTGCCTGTGGTTTTTATTGTTATGCAACCTTGCATACCATTTCAAAGTCTTTACAAAGTTTACCTATGCCCTTTGGGCTCCACTTCCCCTGCCCTTCCCAGCAGTCAGCAGGCAACTGCAGGTAATGAATGGATCCTGAAGGAAGGAGGCAGGAGGCAGGAACTGCAGAGGTGATGGAGACTGCAGATACAATGAGAACAGGAGATGGGCTTCACTGAGCAGCACATTTAATTGAGGGGAACAAAGGCCTTAGCACTTGGGAAGCAGAGACAGGTGGATTTCTGTAAGTTCCTGGATAACCAGAGCTACATAGAGAGAACCTGTCTTAAAGTACTTTTTTCTTTCTGGTTATCTGAAGTAAAAATCATGTAAAGACAAATCAACAACAAAGAACAACACTTGGATAATAGTAGAAAATAAATAACCTATACTTCAAATTTCTTATTGAAATTTTTAAAAGAATTAAATGATCTTAATTAATTAAGAGATAGTGAACTGTCTCTTAAATTCACTGAAAGCCCTCACATACAACAGGGACAACTGGGAGATAAAGTAAGTGGAAGAAAAAAGAAGGAAGGCAGCATACAGGAACAGAACTACCAAATTCAAATGAAAGTTCAGTGAAGGGCAGTAAGAGAATCAAAATGAAATAAAGAAATTGCAATGGAAAACAAGCAATGAAGATTCAATTTGTGTATAACTGGAGCTCAGAAAACATACACACAAGTAACACACAAGGACAGGATTATTTAGAAATATATATATATATACATATATATATATAACAACAATTAATGGAAAAAAAGCTATGGACTTGAAAGAGAACAAAGTATATGAGACAGTATAAAGGGAAGAAAGATAAAGAAGAAATTATGTGATTATATCATAATCTCAAAAAATTAAAATAAAACTTTAGAAAGATAAAGGAAAATGTGACACGGTGGCATGCACCTATAATCACAACTACTGAGGAAGCTGAGGCAAGTAGAATATAAGCCCACTCTCCTGGGCAACAGAGCAAACCCCCATTTGAAAAAGTAAATAGGAAAAACAAAAAGAGGGTCTGGAGAGATGCCTCAGCAGTTAAGAGCACGGGCTGCTCTTGCAGAGGCCCTGGGTTCAATTTCCAGCACACACATGGCAGCAAACAACAACCTGCAATTCTAGTTCCAAAGCATCTAACACCCTCTTCTATCCTCCAAGGGCTGGGCACACACATGATACACATGAACTCTCTCCGTTTTCCTCCCTCCCTCCTGCCTCCCCTTAAACACACACACACAATTAATATTTAATAAACAAAGATATCCTTCTCCAGGGTCTAGCCAAGTAAGTGTAGTTCTAACTCCTCTCATCAAGGAAACTTCTCTTTGCACCAGAGACCATTACATAACCAATCAAAATGGAGGGTGGTAGAATCCAGGCCCAACTGATATGTCTACAACACAACTCCTGCACCTAAGAGTCAGGGATCATTATGGAGGAAGAAGCAGAAAGAACAGTTCCAGAGAACAGAAAATTTGCTGTGAGATTGTGTCTCCTAGAAATGTCAAAGAAGTTACACCATGGTGTCTCATCAACATGGCTGCCTAAACATGCCCTCATCAAGCATGACACCAACAGACATGCTAACATGGAAGGGGGAAAGCCCATAAGGCCTCAACCATACACAAAGAACTGCAAGTAGCTAAGGAATGCTGAGAGTGAGAAAAATAGTCTTCCCCAGAAAGAGCACACCAATTGGTTACCCAATAGCCAATGTTCAGCTCTGAGAACATATACATACAAAAGAAAAAATAGGCTTGAATTTGAAAGAAAACTTGAGGGTACTTGGAAGGACTAGATGGGAAAAGGGAAATGACATAATTATACTATAATTTTTAACAAATAAAAAATTATTTAAAATATATTACAATAGATGTTAATGAAATTCATGCAGCCTTTAGGACATGTTAGAAACCTCTATTCTACACAATTGGGAACTCTAAAAGCAATGGATGGATTTCTAGATGCATATGACATATTACAATCAAGTCAAGATGAAACACTGTAAACAGTTTGTGATGGTTTCAATGAGAAATGTCCCCCACAGGCTCAGGCATTTGAACACTTGCTCTGCAGCTGGTAGTGCTGTTTATGGAGGTTCTGTGTAGGTGCAGCTTCACTGACGAAGTAAATCATTAGCAGGTCATACTTGGTCCCACTGCCAGGACACTCTCTCTGCTTGTGACTGAGTATGTGAGCTCTCAGTTTCCTGCTCTGGCTGCCTCCTGCCACTCCTCCCCAGCCACTATAGACTCTCCCTCAGAATAATAATAATACAAAATAAACTCTTCTATTTAAAAAAAAAAGCAAAGAGCCAGACACAGGAGCTGTGCTGATTAGTTTGATGTCAACTTGACACAAGCTAGAGTCATCAGAGAGGAGGGAGCCTCAGTTGAGAACTGCCTCCATAGGATCTGGCTATAAGAAGCTCAGTCTGTATGTGGATCTCTGAGTGAGGGGATCAGGGGCTGCTTCTATCATGAACTCAGTTGACTGCTCTCTGATCACTGGCCCCTGGTAATGCAGCCTTGCCAGGCCATGACGGAAGAGAATCCAGGCAGTCCTGATGAGACTTAATAAGCAATGGCAATATAGAGAACTCCCCCTTTCAGTAGACTAGGGAAAGGGGATGGGGGGGGGGGGGGACTGAGGGAGTTGATGGAGGGGGCTTCAATCAGGATATATGATGAATAAATTGTGAAGAGAAAAACTAAAAAAAAAAAAAAAAAGAAAGCATGTAGGGAATTTTCTTAATTAGTGGTTAATGGGGGAGGGTCCAGCCCATTGTAAGTGGGGCCACCCCTGGGCTGGTGGTCCTGGGTTCTATAAGAAAGCAGACTGAGCAAGTCATGAGGAGCAAGCCAGTAGTAAACCTCCATGGCCTCTGCATCAGCTCCTGCCTCCAGGTTCCTGCCCTGCTCAAATCCTGCCCTCAGTGCTTTTGATGATGAACTGTTATATGGAACGCTGAGTGAAATAAATCCTTTCCTTCCCAAGTTGCTTTTGGTCATGGATTTCATTACAGCAACAGTAACTCTAACTAGGACAGTGGAGGCAGAGGTGGGCAAATGTCTGTGAAATGCTTTTCCAGCACAGCCAGCACTACACAATAACCAGACCATTAGTTATTGGATAACCAAGTGGTGTGCTCATCCTGAGGAAGACTCTTTTTCCCAGTGTCAGCAGTAGTGCTGGCTGTAGAAACCTTGTCAAGTGAGAGAGAGAAAGAGGAAAAGGAGAGAGGAAGAAGGAAGGAAGGAAGGAAAGTAATGAAAGAAAACTAGTAAGTATAACCCAAGAAATGTTACAGGAAAAAAAAACACATGGGCCCACCCACTTCTAGAATAAATTAACTACAAAATCATCCTACTGATGGATTTCAAGAATAAAGAAAGATTACAAGTTGAACACCACCAGCCAGTGATGCAAACAATCACCCCTCTATAGGAAAGCTTTCATAAACAATCATAAGACGTGGGGACAATGGAGAGATGGCCCAATGGTAACAGCACTTGCTGTTCTGCAGAAGACCCAAGCTTGGTTCCCAGCATCCACACAGCGGTTCACAATCATCTGTAACTCCAGTACCAGAGAAACCCAATGCCTTCTTCTGTCCTCTATGGGCAACCAGGCATGCATGTGATACATGGACATACATGCCCACAAAACACTCACATACACAAAATAAAAACAAATAAAACCTAAAATTAAAAAAAAAAGGACCTGGAGAAATTGCTTACCAGAAAAAACCAAGTTCGATTAGCAGCACCTACATCAGGTGGCTCACTAACACCCTTAACTCCAGCTCTGCCTCTGATCTCTGAGGATACTTGTACTCATAAACACACACAGACAGGCATAATTTAAAATAATAAAAATAAATCCCTTTTTAAAAATAATATAAAGTGGATTTGGGGAGTTTCTGAATAATTGAAGCCATGCTGTTTCCTAGTGTGGAGTGTGCAGAGAAAACATACCCTTTTTCTCGTTTCTCAACCACATGCATTTCTTCTATCAGAGTGTGTCTATTGTAACTTTTTGCATAAATGATACATAAGTAAAGGGTATCCCTAAGTGCCCTGAGCCAGCCACTTTAGCAAATTAATCAAACCTGAAGAAATACCCAACTCACTGATAAAGTACAGGTCACAGCCTACCACTTGTAGCTGTTATCTAAAGTGAACAGCAGGTTCACTTGAGCCCTGAATCTATGAGAATTAATGCTACTTCTAGTAAATAGTGTCAAAACAGATAGGACATGCAGCTAGTTTCTGCCACAAAATTGCCTCCACTGTGCTTTAAAAAGGGTGGGGGACTGGAGAGATGGCTCAGAGGTTAAAAGCACTGCTTATTCTTCCAGAAGTCCTGAGTTCCATTCCCAGAGACCACATGGTGGCTCACAACCATCTATAATGAGATCTGGCACCCTCTTCTGGCATTCAGGTGTACATGCAGACAGAATATTGTATACATAATAAAATAAATGTATCTTTTTAAAAAAAAGGATTGTACACTGCTTGGATTACTAAATGAGAGGAAAAAAAGACCCACGCATGGTGGTACACAGCAATAGCTCTACACTGAGAGGTCTAAGAAAGGAGAAACTGCTGTCAGTTCAAGCTCAACACTAACTGAGCTATACAGAAGAAAAGGATGACACATACACACCCAGACTCTACATTTCAAAAATAAGTTTTCATCATTACTACCTCAAGTAGGCCTACAGCTATAGAGAGTGCCACTCCTGAGGAACGCAAAGGTCTCTTTCCTTGTGGTACAGGCCAAGGGTCTCGCTGAAGTTCTCCCAGAAGATCTGTGAGATTCATGTCTATTTTCTGTACTGGCTGTAAGAATCTGCAAAACAACAGTAAACAAAAAGCCATTTACAATTGTGATATTTTAAGAATTGTTCTTAAAAACAGAAAAATATTTGATACACAGCACACCAACAGTCCGCAGTTCTCAGTGTGCAGCAGGATGCACCAGAACATTTCTTTGAAAACAGGTTGCTACTGGCAATGAAGCACAGTCAGTAGAGTCTTCTCTAGCAGGTATGAGACCCTAGGCTGGATCTCCCCCAACACAAATACAAATATAGGCTCTACAAGGTGGGGAAAAGAGAGGAGACAAAGGAAGAAAAGGAGACAAGAGGAGGAGGGAGAAGGGAATGAGTCAGGCATGGTGGAATATGCCTGTAATCCCAGCACTAAGAGGCAGGAGGGTCAAAAGATCACGGTCACCATCAGCTATATACTGAGTCTAAGCCCAACCTGTCAACATGAGACTATGTCCCCGGGGAAAAAATGGGGTCCTATTATTAGGCCCTATGCTACAGTCTGTTTACCACCCCAGTAACATTGCTGCACTGCTACTGGCCAAGGGAACCTATAAAATTGCTATCAATTGATCTTAGAGTTCCAAGATTACCAAAATAATTAGAAAATACATCAACTCAATTTTAGTAATAGCACCCTCCAATTAAAAGGTTAAAGAATAAAAGAATTTTTTAAAAGGTTAAAGAAAAAGCTACAGGTAAAGACAAAATTCAAAGGTTTTAAGGCCCTATTTTTGCAGTTGTCCTCAAACCACATAAAGATTTTATTAACTTAAATATAAAAAGATATCAAAACTAACCTCCTAACATGATAATGATAAAAAGTGAATCATTTCAGTAAAATAAAAACTGTCTCAAAAACCTACAGTTTATTTTTTTTAAACTATATATACTACTGCAATCTATTTATATCCCTAACAATAGTAAATATTATTGTATCACCTAATGCCTTTGTTCAAGTTGAGGGCATGATATGTTTCAAGTGCCTGCTTGAATTATAGAATTGTTTGCTATATTAATTACCTATTGGATGGAGGTGGCTGCTGTATCTGAGGACCACGTGTAGCTTGAGTAACAGGTACTTTAGAGAGTCCCAGCATTTCCTATAAAGAAAGGATCTCAGTGAGTTAGTTTATTTAGTTCCACAGTATCTGTCTAGAAACACAAAATAAACGTAAGGTCTCTTTCCCTAGAAGGCAAACAGTCTAGCTGTGGAGACTGAACTTCCCAGTAGCAATTCACCAGAAGAGATGATTGAGTGAAAAGGATGCTAATTTAGAAGCCCTTAGTGAATGCAGTCAAAATACATTAATGATCAATGTCTTTCTTCTTAGCTTAACCACATTTATCCCTTTCAGCAACTATTATCTTAAATACCTACACTATAGCAAGAATATAGTGGTTTTAAAAAATATTCTCTGCAATCATGGTAGTTAAAAATCTAGAAGAAAGGAATGAAGTTATCTAATAAAGTGATGTAAAACCATAACTACAGCATTATGAGGCAGCACAGAAAGGACAGGATATGGCTCAGAAGTCAAGAGCCTTGCAGCTCTTGCAGAAGAGCAGGGTTTGATTCAGTACCTGTATCAAGTGGCCCACAACCACTTATAACCCCAGCTCAACGGAATCCAATGCTCTCTTCTAACTCTGCAGGCACCTGTGCTCATGTGTACATAGACCCCCCCCCTCTCTTAAATAAAAAGATCTTTTAAAAAAACAGTGCATAAAATCACATTGGGGATATAAAGTAACTCATTATTTTTTCCTCTTTTTTTTTGGTTTGTTGTTGTTGTTGTTTTTCCAAGACAGAGTTTCTCTGTGTAGCCTAGGCAGTCTTGGACTCGATTTGTAGATGACCAGGCTAGCTTCAAACTCACAGAGATCCGCCTGCCTCTGCCTCCCTGAGTGCTGGGATTAAAGGTATACACCTATCTGTAATTCATGATTTTCAAACTAAATGTCTTACCAAACAACCAGTTTTGTTTTGAATTACATACATGTAAATAATCCTTCTCTAGACATAAAAATGTCACTTTACTCCAATTTTTTTCACTTTTTATTAAATTCTTTATTAATTATACTTTATTCACCTTATATACCCCTGTAGTTCCCTCCCTCCTCCCATCCCAACCCCTCCCTTCCTCCCCCCTCTGCACCCGTGTCCCTCCCCAAGACCACCTATAGGGGAGGTCTTTTCCTTCCCTCCGATCCCAGTCCATTAGTTCTCATCAGGAGTGGCTGCACTGTCTTCCTCTGTGGCCCAGCAACTTTACTCCAATTTTCTTAATCTAGAAATGCGTAGTCACTAAGTATATCAAAAGTATTTAATAACCAGAAAGTCTACATATCTACAAAGAGAAATGGCTGAGCTCATCCTGCAGCATTCCTGTACTGCCATCAGAAGCATCAGCTTTGCACTATGCACCAAATTCTGAGATAAGAAAGGCTATTCCCACAAAACATAATAATGAAAAGCTAGGTACAGTGGTGCACGGGGTACTCAGGGGGCTGAAACAAGAGAATTACTGGTTCAAAGCCAGTCTGGGACAGAGTAAAAAAAAAAATTAAAATAAAATAAAAACTATTTCAAAAAGGGAGAGAGTGTCTGAACAGGTGGTGGTGCTTGTTATCAAGCCTGACAACCTACGTTCAATTGCCGGACCTAGATGCCACATGGAGGAGAAAACCAACCCCCACAAGTTGTCCTTTAATTTCAACTGGTGCACAGTGACATGTACACACAGACACAGACACACACATACACAAACACACTCACACACAGAAATAAATTTTTAAAATGCAATTTTTTTAACTTTCAAAGGTGGGAGAAAAAAAAAGACAGAAAAAAGCAATAATAAAATTTGTCTGAGGTTACATAACTGGTAAATAACAGGATTTTAGTCCAGATTTTGCTACAAAACCTTTTAAGTATTTACACTATACTGAATATGATCATAAAGAGAAATCTACAATTAAACAACTAGAAGCCTTTAAGAATGGAATCTCAGACTATTTGTGCAGAAAGGCCAGATTCTTTTTAGCCAGATGCACACAGACTGTGGTACATTTATACAATGGAATACTACTCAGAAATTAAAAACAAGAAAATCATGAAATATGCAGGCTAATGGATGGAACTAGAAAAGATCATCCTGTGTGAGGTAACCCAGAAGCAGAAAGACATAAATGATATAGACTCACTTGTAAGTGGATGTTAGCCATATCATATAGGATAAACATACTAAAATCTATAGTCCTAAAGAAGTTAAACCACAAGGAAGACCCTAGGGAAGATGCTTAATCCTCATTCAGAAGAGCAAACAGGATAGACATCAGAAGTTGGAGAAGACAGGGGAACAGGACAGGAGCCTTCCACAAGGACCTCTGAAAGACCCTACCCACCAGGGTATTGAAGCAGATGCTCAGACTCATAGCCAAACTTTGGGCAGAGTGAAGGAATCATGGAAGAAGAGGACGATAGAAAGACCTGGAGGGGACAGGAACTCCACAAGGAGACTAACAGAGACCTGGGCCCAGGTGGTCCTGCTGAGACCAATACTCCAACTAAGGACCATGCATGGAGAAGACCTAGGCCCCCGGCTCAGAGGAAGCCCATAGACTGCTCAGTTTCCAAGTGGGTTCCCTAGTAAGGGGTACAGGGGCTGTCTCTGATATGAACTCAGTGGTCAGCTCTTTGATCAGCTCTCCATAGGAGGTGCAGCCTTACCAGGCCACACAGGAAGATGATACAGCCAGACCTGATGAGAGCTGATAAGCTAGGGTCAGTTACAAGGGGAGGAGGTCCTCACCTATCAGGGGACTAGGAAAAGGGCATAGGGGGAGAAGAAGAAGGGTGGGTGGGACTGGAAGGAGATGTGGGAGGGGATTGCCATGGGGATACAAAGTGAATAAATTGTAATAAATAAATAAATTAAATTAAATTTTTAAAAAATATAATTTACTATAAATAAAAATAAACATTTAGGGCCAGGGAAATGGCTCAGTGGGTAAAGGTTCTTGCTACCAAGCATGAGGACCCGAGTTCAGTCCCCAGGACCCACATGATGGAAGAAGACAGACATCCACAGACTGGTCTCTGACCACCACACATGCATGCACACAGACACACACACAGAAAATGACACATGCAAAATAGATGGATAGACAGATAGGTAAGTAGACAGATAGTCAGACAGACAGACAAATATAAATGATGGGTTTTTTTTAAAGCAAACATTTAAAGACATAATCCATCTTATTCTCATGATCATCCTAAAAAGCAAACATCCTTATCACAGGTTATATGCCTAATCCCAAAACTCAAACCCTGAAATGCTCCAAAACCTACAAGTTTCTATGTGTCATCAAAATGCCACAATGGAAAATTCTACACATGACTTCACATGATGCACTATAGTCAAAACACAAGTGTACTAAGCATATTCCATAAAGCTACATTCAAGCTGTATTTTTAATCACATATACATTAAACATGAATTCTTTTCCAAGCTGATACTTGGATGCCATCCCCAAAAGTCTCTCTTTATGTACAGTGCCATGCCACATAATGACATCTCAGTCAATAATGGCCCCCACACAATGGTGGGCCCCTGAGATTACATCACCTATTACCCATAGCTTCTTAGCTGATATTAGTATCTATATTCACACCATGATGAAATTGTCTAATGACACATTTCTCAGAATATATCCCATCTTTCCATATCCATGTGTAAAAATATTAACAACAACAAAAAAAAACTAGGCAGAAATAGGTGGATTACTGTGAATGAAGACAAACCTGGTCTGCATAGAGTTCCAAAACTTCCAAAACCCAAAACATTTCTAAGTACTTTAGATAACAAATATTCAACCTGTACCTACTTCTGCTTCACAAAAACAAATGATCCTCCTTTCCTGGGCACTCTGCCTCTGGTCCTCCAAACAGTCCCACCACATCCTCACTTTGCTCATCTCTTGCTTTCACTCATCCTCTTTAGTCTCCTTCCCTTCCATGTATATACACTGAATCATCTCTCAAGATATCCTTAACAAATTCCCAAAGTGTCTTCTTATCTTCAACAAACCTATGAAAAGAACAATCTTCAGAGCCAGGCACAGTCTTAGGTAGAGACCAGTAAAATACCTTAGTCACTTCAAATGTTAAAGATACAATTAAAAGTAGACAGCCTTGGGCTACCTACAGTGAGTCAGTAGAGTGCTTAATGGCGTAGTCAGCAAGGTGTTTGTCTCAAAAGCATGAAGGAAAACCTAGGTTCAATCCCACAGTGCATTAAAAAAATCTGGGTGTAGTGCTATAAAAACCCTTTAGTCCACTACTTGGCAGAGACTGGTGGGTAGATCTCTGAGGCTTCAGGCCAGCCAGCCTAGCCAAATTATCAGGCTCCAGGCCAATGAGAGAGCCTGTCTCAAAATAAATAAATAAATAAAAAATAAACAAGACAAAAATAAAGTAGAGGGTGCCTGATGAATAGTAATCCCTTAGGCCTCCAATGCACACACATGCATCTGCACACACAGTCACTATCTAAACAATGTACACAGTGAAATCAAGTAAGTACATAGAATGAAATTCTAATAAAGCTATCACAGAAATAAAACAGGTTATATATGTGTTCATGCAAAGATATCCAAGACACACTATGAAAAGTAGAAAGTCTTCTATTTGTACAACAGTTAAATTGTACACACAGAGACATACAAAAAATGGTGTCAACAATAAAGTTAAAGCCTTGTCATAATGCAATTATAATAAAATAAATCCATCATTTTTTAAATATATGCATCTAGAAAGTATTTACTGACATATATAGTACAAATAAATAGGCTGTATATTCCCATTCTTACTTACCTGCAGTTGTTTGGCAGACAGATCCTTTGTTCCTCTGAAGACATAGCTTTTTGAAATGCCTTCACATCCAAGCTCATGAACCTGCACCATTCTCCCAAAAGTAATAAGTCCAACCAAAGCTGTAGGTGGCAAAAGACTCAATGACATTTGCATGGATTCCTTCAGAGCTTGTAAGTCTTCATCTTCTATGCAAGTATCAACCACATAGAGAAATATCAAAGGCATCTGGGGGCCACGCTTTAAAAAGAAAATGCAGTAAAAAAAAAAAAGCATTTATAAACATAATAACTTTTTAGCATAATATTCAAGACATTCAATCAAAAACTAATTAAAAGTGTAAACTGAAATATTTTTTTAAACTGAAATATTAATGTGTGTATAGAATGGAATTCTAATAATGCCATATAGGAATGAAACATGTTATATGTATGGTCCTGGAAAGAGATCCAAGACATAGCACTGAGTGAAAATTTAAGTTTAAGGGGCTGACAGGGTGACTAGGCACAAGACTGATGCTCTGCACTCATCCCCAGGACCCACAGTGCAAGGACAGAATGACTTCTGTAGACTGTCTTCTGACCTGCGAATACACTATATGGCATCCACACACCCGCATAAACACACAGAGACACACACATAAATAACAATAACATTTAAATTTAAAATTTTGTAAATAAAAATTAACTTAGAAGCATGTCCATAGCTGGGCACGGTGATGCACACCTCTGACGCCTAAACTGAGTGTGCTAATGCCCACCTGTGACCCCAGGCACTGGGGAGACAGAGGCAGGAGGACCAAGAAGAGTTGAAGGTCATCTTCATCTACATAGGAAACTTGAGGCCAGCCTGACACACATGAGACTCTGCCAATAATGATAATCACAATAATTTTTAAGTATTTTTCAAATAATAACTTAACAACTACAGAGTTTCAGGACAATTATAGACAGCGCTTTAGTCTCAGCTACTCAGGGAGGGATTACTTAGAACAACAATTTTAAGATTAGCCTGGTTTAATAACAAAGTGAAATAAAAATTAAAATAAAAAACAGAAAAAATATTTTAAAAAAAAGAGAAATAAGAAAAAAAATAACAAAGTGGGGTGCTAGAAAAAAAAAGAAACCAGATAATATATTATTTTAAAATTAGAAACCATATACTGAGTATTGGGTCAAAACTGTATAGAACAAGTTAAATAGCATTCTAATAAGTGACATGATTGTATTTCTGTAAGTATAGTAATTTTTTAATAATCTTTTGTTTGTTTGGGTTTACTCCACTTCTTAACCATGTATAAATGTGATGTATATGTGTGTGGGTGTATGGAAGTGTAAATGCAGATGCCCTCAGGTCCAGAACAGGGCATCAGATGCACTGGAGTTGCAATTTCAGGCAGTTCTGAATAAAATGACATGGATGTTGGGAACTGAACTCAGGTCCTCTGCAAGAGCAGCAAGTATTCTTAACCACTGAGCCAGCCTTAACACAGTTACATTTAAATAATTCTAAACTAAAAATTAATAAAGTAATTACCTAAGACTGGACTTTTTAGAAGATCAAAAACTGGCAGATTTGACAAATGTAGTGACTAGTTCAAGGAAACATAATTCTGTTCCTATACCACATTCATATATTTTTACTGGAGAGGCATAACAGTGCACATTATACCTTTAATCCCAGCACTCAGGAAGGAGACAGAGGCAGCCTGCTCTACAGAAGCTGCAGGCTATTCTGGAATTCAGAGATAGACACTGTCTCAAAAATATACTTATATTTTTAAATTTCCACATTATTTACATCTTTGTTGTTTTGAGACAGGGTCTCATAAAGCCCAAGAGAGCCTCACTCTTACCAGGTGACCAGGCTGACCCTGATCTCCTGATCCTTGGCTTCCACAACCAAAGTTCTATGATTACAGACATGACCTAACATACCCACCTCTCCACAATTAAATCTACAAGCAACTATATAAAGCTGTTCACACTAGGAAGAAATATTATTTTCCCAATGCAAGGTCATGTTCATTCATAAATTCAGGGACACATCTGCAGACTTTAGCACTTTATTGACTAAGTATGTGATAAGAGAACTTAGAATTATAAAATAAAGCTAGTACTTTTCTTGCTTACTGATTAAGTCCATCATCCTACACAGAATCTAATCAATCATCAAACAATTCCAGTCAAAATATACCTTTGTCAAGTGGACCTTAATGGTTCTTACTTTTGAAATGCTCAGTTCAATTTGCTGTCATGCCCTTAAAGTCATCTCATTTTTTATAATTATTCTGACATAAGCCTTTGTCTACTTAGAGCTTTCTTAAATACCTATTCTTCTGTTCTTACCAGAACTACATATTCAATGCTTGAAAACTGGGGTAAAAGCTCAGCCGGCTGGTTCAATTCAGATATCCCAGCATATGTAGGTGGAAACTAAAAATAGAAAAACAAAAAAATATTACCAAATTATTTGCCAGAAACAGAAATACAGTTCTAAACTTAAAATTATTTTCTTATCATTTAAATTTTTGCCTTTATTTTGGCCTTTTTTTTTTTTTCCTGAGGCAGGGTTTTTCCTGCCCTGGCTGTAGTCTAGTCTCATTTCGTTGTTAAGAAAGTATATTTAAGCTGCTGAGATGACTTAGTGGATAAGGGCACTTGCTTCTAACCCTGACTACCCAGGCTTGATCCCTGGGGCCCAGAGTTATAGGAGAACCACACCCCTCAAGCTGTCCTATCACCTCCACATGCTCACCAGCACACCCACCCACACGCAACCAATGCAGACAGTTTTGTCATATTTTATACTTTCTTAAATAAGTGTTTCCCTCTATAACCAGCAGAACTGCATTAGCATCTGTAAAATGTGTCCATACCTGATTCCTTTGGTAACAAAAGTTGCAAGCCCAGAGTTTTGCTCGATAATCCACTTGACTATTGTAAGAAAAGACAGATTAGTTAGGCAATGTCTCATTTCAACCTTACAATAATCTTAATTTAAATAAAATTAATTTCATTCAAAAGCATAAATAGATTAAAACTGATGATCAAAGATATTTGGTTTTTATTTGGGGCATGAGGGGTTGAACCCAGAACCTCATGCATTAGGCAAACATTTGCCACTTACCTAAATTGTACCCTGAGAATTGGTTGAATTTTTTTTTGAGGGGGGCAGGATCTTGCTAAAATATCTAGGCTGACCTAACACAGCCTCTCAAGTCCTTAGAATTATAGACATTTACTACCACACCCAGCTGAAAATATTATTTAAGCAGCAATAATAAAGATTAAAGGCCCAGCAAGATGGCTCACTGGGTCAAAGTGCTTTCCAAGAAAGCCTAACAACCTAAGTTCAATATCCACGGCCATCGTAGAAGGAAAGAAGCAAATTGCAGTTGTCCTCTGAGTTCCACACATATAGATAGCAACACACACATATGCACACAAACACACAGAGACAAATATTTCTTTAAACAGATAAAGAAAACAAAGAGATGATTCTAGAGAATGTGTTTGGAACAGCTACTTTAAAGCAGACCCTTCTTAGCTAGGCATGGTGGTATACACTTGCAATCCCAATGTTTTGGAGAAAGAAGTAGGAGGACTGCAGCAAGTTCAAGACTAGTCTAGCCACATAGCATGTTCCATGTCAGGCAAGGGCTACACAGAGAAACCCTGTCTCAAAATATATATGTATGTATGTATGTATAGATATATGTGTGTACATATATATGTACCTTATGAATAGCAAACCAACTCAATTATGACTTTTCCAAGTTATAAGATGGGTTCATACATAGCCAGTGCCTTAACAGGATGTAATAGTTTATAAAATGACATCTGTATCTAGTGTCTTCACATTACCAATTCACTGTAACTAGAGTACTAAAATTTAAGTTCTTTGGATTTCTTTGACTATAACTCTAAACAGAAAAGAATTCTTACATAAATGAACAAGAAACAATCTATTTTCTTTTTTTTTTTTTTAAAGGTGCTTTGCCTGCATATATGTCTGGGTAAGGTTGATGGATCCCCTGGAACTGGAGTTACAGACAGTTGTATGCTGCCATATGGGTGCTAGGAATTGAACTCAGGTCCTCTGGAAGAGCAGTCAGTGACCCATCTCTCCAGTCCCTCCATTTCCCTTTTCTTTCTGTTGAGATCATCTCATGTAGTCCAGGTTGGCTTGGAACTTCTCGTGTAGCTGAAGATAATCTTGAATTTGTGATTCCCCTGCCTCTACTTTCTGAATGCTGAGACCACAAGTGTGTGCTGGCTGATGTTAAGCTGGGCACTGTGTATGCCAGGTAAGCACTCTATAAACCAGGCTAGACCCCGTAGCACAAATTGCAGTTCTAAATGATATTACCACATTAGTTTTTCCATGTATTTTAATTACCATAAAGGATTCAAAACTGCACGGCAAGTCGTCCTACTGCACAGGACAGGCTCATACTGAATGGGTGGTAAGTCGGGTCTCTCCTTCAGAGGTGTAAACAGGGCTGCCACTGGAACAACCATTCTCGTAGCTTCCAGACGACTGGATGGCCAGACATTCCAACTGAACCGGACTCCATCTCGTTCTTCATTTTGTTGAATAAATTCCAAATAGGTTGTCATTGTAGCACTTGATTCTTATTTCTGCCTAAAACATAAATTAAAAGAAACCAAAAGCCTTATAAAAATCCAAAAGCCTCATAAGAAATTCTAAGTAAGTATGTTTTCCCACCTTCAGCAATATTAACACAATAAAAAGTATGACCAAACAAAAATATAGCAACTCCACTCATAATGCATAATGCCTCTACTGAGCCTAATGCTCACAACGCTCAGTAAGAAGAAAGGATTTTAGCCACTTAATTCACTCTTTTCAAACTATTGACAAGGACCAGTGAGATGGCTCAGTGGGTTAAAGGTACTTGCTGCCAAGCTGATAACCAGAGTTTGATTCCTGGGACCTACATGGCACGAAGAGAGAACCAAGTTGTCCTCTGACCTCCAATAAACAAATACAAAAACCATAAAATTATAAAATATACATGGTTTTTACTTCAAAAATTGCATGTTCTCACCAGACTTTCTACAGAAAAGCATTTAATAGTACTTATGCTAAGAAAGCTTTTCCTGACACTAGGTAGAGAATACTATGGGCATAAACAAACAAAATTCCTGTTAAGTGGTATCCCCAGGGTTTACGTAACACAGAGACCCTCGTGGAAACTGAACCCTAACTTGTTAAATCATTCTGAGACACACAATTCTAACATCGTATTTAAATTCATGGGCAAGTTTCAGCTGACTGCACTGTCATTGTCATGAAAGAGTCTCACTATATAACCAGGCTGTCCTGGAAGTCTCCACTCTCCAGCTGCAGCCTGCCACGTGCTGGGACTGTAAGTGTGTGTACCTTACTACTCTCTAACTGGCTGGCTAGGGTGCTGGCTTTCCCATCTACAGTACAGCCTTATCTCTGGCTCTTAAATTGCAAAGTGTGGTTAGTCATCAATGAAAGCTAAATGCACAAAAGTATAGAATTCCAAGTACTAATGTAGCAAAAAGAACTGAGGCTGGAGAGATGCCAATAGTTAAGAACACTTACAGCTCTTCACAGAGGACCTGGGTTCAGTTTCCAGCACCCACATGGCAGCTGACAAACATCTATAACTCCAGTTCTAAGGCCCCCTAGACACCAGGCACACAAGTTGTACACAGACATACAGGCAAACAAAGTACCCGTACACATTTTTAAAATTTTTTAAAGGGGGATCGGGTAGACAGGGCTGGAAAGATGGCTAAGTGGTAGGAACACTGGCTTTTAGATTCAATTCCTAGTGCCCACACAGAAGCTTACAACCAGATTCTATGACTCCAGTTCCAGGGGATCTGGCATCTGCGGGTATCCAAGGGCAACAGGCACACAAGTAGTGCCCAGACATTCATGCAGACAAAATACCCACAAACATAAAGTATTTTTCAACTTTTCAATTAAGTTTTTAAAAATAGAATATCATGGACCTACACTTTCAGAAGAACAAATATGGATAATAAAGTTGCTAAGAAAGATGGTAGGAAAAGAACCTGATTTTAAATGAATGGGAATTGTGGCCTTATTTTAAAATGTCTCCAGAAAACTGTACTGTCTTTTCTGCCATGCAAGAATAAACTACAAAGTGCCACATATGCACCAGAAAGCAAGCCCTCACCACAAGCCCAATATAGCATCTTAATTTGGGATTTCTTCCAAAACTGAGAAATAAGTTATAGTCAATGAAAATGATGATAAGACCAAATTGGGTAGGGCTTTAGATGTTCTCATATCTAGGATTAATTCTGTGAGCCATCTCTCACTGATGGATGAGGCTGTAGAAGCCAGCAAACCTGAATGACTTTCCATCTGTTGCTGGGCTGTCTCCTAGGCTTTGTCCTTGGGAAGAGAAGCAACAAGCCCATCAGAGAAGGTGTGGTGGTGAACACTCACAAGCCCAGCACGAGGGGTAGGCTGAGACAGGAGAATTGCTGCAACCTGGGTTACAGGGTGACAGAGTCCCTGTCTCAAAAAACAAAACTAAAAGTAATGGAGAGGAGAAAGGGAGCAGAGATCATAAGACAACAGTTGCATAAATCTTTTGCTTCCCCTCCCTCTGTTTGAATGCAAACTTTACATACTGGTTTGTTTTGGGTTTTTGTTTTGTTGTTTTTAAGGAATATAATAGTGAACATGTTTTTCTTTGGATCCTCAATCATGTTTAAAAGTATAAGGAGGTCCTGAGAACCACTCCCTTCATTCCCTCTCAATGAGAAAGATTAAAAGACTTAGAAATCAGCTGGGCGTGGTGGTGCACACCTGTGATCACAGCACTTGGGGAGGCAAAGGAAGGCAGATCTCCATGAGTTCGAGGCTAGCCAAGGCTACACAGAGAAACCTTGTCTCATAAAAATAAAATAAAATAAAATAAAATAAAGACTTAGAACTCTTTAAGCAAGTCAGGTTTAAGTTACTACAACAGGGGATGGAGAGATGGTTCTCAGAGGTTAAGAGCACTGGCTGCTCTTTCAAAGGTCCTGAGTTCGATTCCCAGCAACCGCATGGTGGCTCATAACCATCTATGATGAGATCTGGTGCCCCCTTCTGATGTGCAGGTGTACATGCAGACAGAATATGGTATACATAATAAATAAATAAATCTTTTAAAAAATTTATACAACAGGTTGTGGACTGCGCTCCTTTTTTTAAAAAGCATGTTATATCTAGAATCCTTCTTAAATTATTTATTTTTATTTTATGTGCATTGGTGTTTTGCCTGCACGTATGTCTGTGTGAGGGTGTCAGATCCTTTGGAACTGCAGTTACAGCCAGTTTTGAGCTGTCATGTTGGTGCTGGGAAAAGCCTGGTCCTCTGGAAGAGCAGTCAATGCTCTTAACAGCTGAGCCATCTCTCCAGCTGGTGGACTGGACTCTATTCCACATCCTTATATTGTATTAGGACATATGAAATGTCACCTGAGTGATATTTCCCTCTTCCTCAGTTTCTTCTCTCAAGCTCTCTGCTCTAAAAATCACATTCACTTGCTGACATCCAATGTGTTTCTTAGCATTCTCACTCTGCAGCAATCCTTTGAAGCAAGCGGCCCCTGGGCTGTCTTTGTCCACTTACATAGTGACATGTAACACTTCCATAACTCACTTTCAAAAGTCATAAATGCTCAAGCCTAAGACCTCAAATCCCAGCTCAAGAATCCTTTCCCAGAATTCCTTAATGTGATGACATTGTTTGGCAAGCACTTTATTACCTAATGTTACCAGTAGCCCAAAAACATAAAACCAGCCAGGCATGTTGGCACATGACTTTAATCCTAGCACTCGGGAACCAGAGGCAGGTGGATCTCGTCAGTTCCAGGCCAGCCATGTTTAAAATTCTCACTCATGTTTATATACACACAGAGACACACACGTGTATATATACGCCTAAGTATTGTTAGAATGCAGATTTAAGAAACTCACCTTTTTTAAAATTAATGTAAAATACAAAAGGCCAGAAGAGGGAGGGAGAGTGGGATTGGGGGGAGACCAGGGAGGGGGACACAGCTGGGATACAAATTGAATAAATTTTAATAAATGATAATAATTTAGAAATTTTTAAAAAATACAAAAGGCCATTCTAAAGAAATGTCACATTTTTTCAATCATTTACAAAAGTGAAAATTATTTTAATTAGATAATTTCTCCTGACAGAACCAAAGCATCATGTCACTTTAATATTGTGCAGCAAATATCTTCCTATATCTTGAAAGGCTTTCCCTAGTATTGTTTTTTTCTACTCCAATTTTAAACTTACCCATTTTTGACTGAAAAACATACGCACTTTAAATTTAAGTCCTTAGTTATTTGTCACCATTGTATCTTTCTACATTTCAGTTGTAAATTTTCTTCTATATATATTTACATATATTTCATATATTTTTTCCTTTTTATATATGGGTGTTTTGCCTCCTTGTATATCTGTAAACAATGTGTGCCCAGTGCCTGTGGAAGCCAGAAGAGGCAGGTGGACTCTCTAGTGATGGAGTTCCAGATGATTTTTAAGCCAGTAGTTAGGGTGTGGGTATGGATGTCTATGTATGTGTGTGTGTGTGTTACAGATGGCTGTAAGCCAGTAGTGAGGCACTTTTCGTGTTTGTACACGCTTGAGTGTGTGCACATTCGTCTGGAAGAGCAACCAGTGCTCTTAACTTCTGAGGCATCTTCCCAGCCCCAGTTGTAAATTTGTCAATGAAATGGACTGAATAACAAATGTTATGCTCTTGGGCAAAAAACTTCCTGGGCCTTCAATTTTCACATCAGTTATATGATAATTTTGAGGTAATAACACTATAGGTCTATGAAACAATTAAAAACGAGGGACTTCTGAAGACACTAGAAAGAAGGAAGATTAGGCATACATTTATATTTAAATTTCTTTAAGCAAATACGCTTAGTTATCCGTGGTTTAAGGTGAAAGTTTAGGTGAGAAGATGAATTCAAAATCTCCGAGCTGGTCGACCTATGGATTTACTATTACTCTTACTCTTTCCTTTCCCAAAAAAACGGTAAAGCTGCACAGACAGAATGGGTGCACAGTATTGCTCAGTTCTGAAAGCTGACCCTTAGTAATCAAGACCCAAGGCACTAGCTGTACTCTTCTCCTTAACCTTTTTAAGGCCCAGGGCCGAATTACGGGTGATGCAGTCACCTGGGTTCAAAGTCTAGGGCACTCCTGAACAGTCAAGAAACGACCCTAGAGGCCCCAGGGCACAGGGGCGCTGGGCAGGGATTTGAAAGCGTGTCATCCCGTAGGTAGGGCGGGGGCACGGTCAGATGCTCGGACCGCCGTTCTCCACCCCGCTCCCACCCTGCCACCTAGACTAGGAGGATGGGAGATGAAGGCGCTCCGTCGCCGTGACAGGCTCAGCGCTCTTGGGTCGGCGCTGGGCCACAGCTCTGGCGCGCCTCCGCGCTTACGCTGGGGCACAGCCAGGACAGAGCCAACACCGTCCTAAGACTCCGGCCCGCTGCCCGCCTCCCAGCTCCGGCTTCGGACCCGGGTGGAGCTGAGAAGGTGGCTGCGAAACCAGCCCTTACCACAGTCCCTTTCCAGGAGCTCCGCGCCGGACGCAGCCTCCGCCTTGCAAAGTCGATCCCCTCCGCCGCCCGGGAGCAGCCGTGGCACCGCAATCAGGGGCGGCACCGTCCCGCCCCCGGCCTCCAGGAGGGCCTCGGCCTGGACAACATGGCTGGTGCCGCCTCTGCCACGTCAAAGGGGAGGAGGCGGTGAGGTGCGACCAACGGAGAGGCGGGGCGAGATGGGGCAGGGGGCGGGGGCTGTGCCGGAAGGGGCGGGGCGAGCAGGAGGTAATGGGCGCGATGAGTGGCGGAAGAGGTGGAACGGGAGTAATAAAGAGGGTGTGGCGAGCAGGGAAGATGTTCAGCAAGCCGGAGGCAGAGGGAGGGGACAATGCATGAGGGGCGGGGCGAATGGAGGAAGGGCTTTAACTGGAGTAATAAAAGGTGGGCCGTGGAGCTGCAGTGGTCAGCTGGTCGAGGCTTCGTGTTAAGGCTGAAATACCCGACTGGGACATTGCTAGCAACGAGAAGAAAAGTTTATGTTAACCACCACATGGGGCCTCCGCGTCTCCTGTTTGTTTGAATGACTGTTTTTCTGTTTTCCAGTATAAAGAGCTCTGGCAAGGGTTTGTTTTTTCTGGCAGGTTTTATCCGTGTGTTCAAGTGGAGAGCAAGGCGCTAGCCAACAATACTTGAAGCATTCACTAGAAAAAGATACTCGGGTTCTTCTAACTCTGAATTTTCGTCAGTGTGTCAAGAGTCAATGCGAAGTCTCAGCCAGCAAACTCGCTTGCCGAGGACACTCAAGGTGAAAGGAGAGAACCTCCTTGCTCCCGAAGGCTGTTTTCTCGCCTCCGCACCTGCTAAGACACGCACGCACCCACACACATGCGAACGTAAAAAAGTAATGTTAATTTTTTTAAGAATCTCGGTAGGCTGGTGGTGGTGGCTCATGCCTGTAATCCCAATAGTCAAGGTTAAAAAAAAATAATAATAAGCAGCCCAGCTTAAGTTACACTGCAAACAGTAGACCCTTCTGGGCTACAGAAGAAATAGTCTCAAAAACCTAGAAATTACCCAGGTGTGAATCTTGGTTCACACCTATAATCCCAATACTCAAGAAGCTGAAGCCAGAGGATCTGAGGCCAGCTTGAGCAATCTAATGAGATCCAGAATAACCTGAGCTACACACTAAGATGCTATCCGAAAAGGTAAAAATAAGTAAATAAGTTCTCCATCCATCCTCTCTGTCAATTTTGTTCCCGGCGAAACCAGAAAGACACCACCCTCTTCAAAGGGTTGTAAAATTTAGATGCCTTTAGAACTATAAAAACGGTAATTACAGCAATACTGTTCATCAATTCAGAAAAAATTTGAAGATTATAAAGTTCATCCTCAGTCCCTGCCCCCCTACCCAAGTTTTAGAAGAGAAAAAGGAATTAGGTTTAAAAACAAAAACCATACTAGAAAGTCTTTAGGAACCACTTCTGCCAGGAATCATGCTCGCGCTCTTCATTCCACCGCCGGAGCTATAAACTTGATGCAACCAGCAGCTTTGTTCCTGTGCGGCTCCGCCCCCTTATGGTCCCTTAAATGGCCAGTCAGCGCCGCCGGAGGTCGCTTTAGCGCCTGCGCCGTGCCTAACTGGGCGCAGGCGCCAATAGAGATTGGCGGGATTGAGAACCATGGCGTGGGTTCCAACCGAGTCTGCCGTGGAAGAGTTGATGCCACGGTTGTTACCCGTGGACCCCTGTGACTTGACGGAAGGTTTTGATCCCTCGGTACCCCCCAGGACGCCTCAGGAATACCTGAGAAGAGTGCAGTGAGTGACTCTGCCCTGTGCGAGTGGGCTGGTTGTCTGTCGTGACCCTGGTTATAGCCCTGATGCCCGCTTGACCCCCTGTGTGAGAGAGTCCCTCCTCTGTTCGGGTTTCTATCTCTCGGGAGGTCCGGGAAGTTTAAGATCCCTGTATTATACCCTACGGTTGACTAGTTTCTTTGAACTTGATTGCACGTTAAGACGTATACTCTTAAATTTCTTTCCTTTTAATCCAGATAATGTCAGGCGTTTAGTTCTTTAATTGGGAATCTGAATTTTATTTCCGAATTCATAATGAAGTAAAATGCATCTACTGTACAGCACGCGAGCAAAGTGCAAAAATAAATTTCTTGCATGTCTTACGTGTAGGATCGAAGCGGCTCAGTGTCCAGATGTTGTGGTAGCCCAAATTGACCCAAAGAAGTTGAAAAGGAAGCAAAGTGTGAATGTCTCTGTGAGTTTTACTAAACAACTGGGAATTTTTTTGAGGGGAGGGGGGTGAATAAGGGGAGTTTCAAGACAGGGTTTCCCTTTATAGCCTTGGTTGTCCTGGACTCCCTTTGTAGAACAGGCTAGCCAAGAACTCTCAAGAGATCCACCTTCCTCTGCCTCCCGAGTGCTGAGATTACAGGCATCGACCACCACACTCAGCAAACTGGGAATATTCTAACCACACACACAAGACTATGAAGTGTTTTTTTCCTATTGTAACAAAAATTATCAATTTTGGTCTATATGCTCCTTACAAAGTTAGACATCACTTGGAGGATATCTCAGGAGCATTTTGATTTGAAGGCCAGTCTGGAAACAGTGAACTCCAGGCCAGCCTGCTTTATGAGACCCTCTGAAAAAAATGTGTATGTCATTTGATTACCCCCACCCCAAAAGAAAAGTACTTCAATTCCTTACTGATACTGATCTTTACAAGTAAATTTTTTTAAAAATCTGGGATTTTCTTTGTGGTAATTATCAAACTGGTCCATGGTACACTTTCTCAATTTGACCTGATATCATTTCTTAGACTGGAAACACAAAAATGTCTTTCCATCCTTTCTGTGCATACTCTGGTTTTTATTCATTTGCTTGTTCAGCATACTTTTTATTAAGCAGTTAGGTTGTGCTGGGCACTAGGAACACAACAGAGGATAGTATAGAAAAGGTGCCTACAGACCAGGCATGTTGGTAAGCACTCACGTAATCCTACCACTTGGAGGTAAGAGACGGGTTGAGAAGTCCAGATCATTTTCAACTACACAGAAGGTTCCAGGCTAGCCTGGAATATATAAGGATATGGTCTAAGAAAAGGAAAGTTCACTCTGCTTATACAGTATCAATCTCCTGAAGGACACAAAAGATAAGCATTTCCATCATCTGATCATCACAGGAAGAAGATAAACAGCAGTCAATAAATAGGAACTACTGGATGTTCCTTTAGAGTATGCAGGTCCAATTTCCAGCACCCACATAGCAGCCCACCATCAGCTAAAACTCTAGTTTCAAAGGATCTGATGCTCTCTTTTCACCTCTTCAGCTACCAAGCATGCACATGATACACAGACATACATGCAGAGGAAACACTCATACAGATAAAATAAAAAAAAGCTTTCTAATAAAAATCTCAGCCAGCCCTGAGGAGACAGGATAAGCTGGGGTTGGATGGAAGGGAAGGAGGTCCTCCCCTGTTTGTGGACTTGGAGGGGGCGGGGAAGAAGGAGATGAGGGAGGGAGTGGGAAGGGTAGGAGGGAATGGGGGAGGGGGCTACGCCTGGGATTCAAAGTACCTAACCTGTGATTGAGATAAAAATAAATAAATTTAAAAAAATAAATAAATAAATAAATAAATAAATTAAAAAAAAATCTCAGCCAGTTATGGTCGTACATGGTTTTAATGCCAACATGAGTCAGAGGCTGGCAGACTTCCGTAAGTTCAAGGCCAGCCTGCCCAGGCTACATAGTGGTTTCTAGGACAGCGAAGGCCACATAGGGAAACCCTACCAGAAAAAGAAAAAAGAAAGTAGAGAAGGGAATCTCTCAAGGAAGGTTATATTTAACCTGAGGTCAGGGTTTGGTTATGTATACAATGTTCTGCTTGCGTGCCTGCACACCAGAAGAGGGCACCAGAGCCATCATGTGGTTGCTGGAAATTGAACTCAGGATCTCTGGAAGAGCAGTCAGTGTTCTTAACCTCTGAGCCATCTCTCCAGCCCAATTTTGAAGGTTTTAAATAATATTTTTATGTTTGAAGTAATTCCTTTAATGTTTATAATTAGGATGTTTTAATTCAGGCACTGGAAGGTTTTATGTAACTTCACAAGACTTTACTTAATGGCACATGGTTTCATGTATACTTTATTTTTTGTTTTTCAAATCTAGGCTGCTGAGCTTTATTAGAAGGTGATACTGATCATTTGTTAACTGTTTGCTATTTTGAAAAGTAAAAGTAAGGCTAGGTGTATAGAATGTTTGGCCACCTTGTTTGTTGTAATCCCATCCCCCAAAAAAGTAAAAGAAAACAAGTAGACCTTCAAGTCACGTATCTTTAAGTTATTGGGTAAATTTTGACTACCCCCAAATTCTTTATTTAGGGCATATGTCACTGTTTTGTTTCTCTTCGTTATTACAGAACAGTGGAATGAAGCTCTAGCTTTCGGCCGGGTGGCGGCAGCGGCAGCGGCAGCACAGGCCTTTAACCCAGCCCGCACTTGGGAGGCAGAGGCAGGTCGCTGTGACTCTGAGGCCGCCCTGCTGACCGAGTTCCAGATAGTTGATACTATACACAGAGACCCTTTCTCAAAAAAAAAAGAAAGAAAGAAAGAAAAAACTATATCCTTCAGGTTCATAGTACTTAGACTTCATAGAAAACTTCACCCATAATCTTTAAGTCCGTATTTTTCTTAGTAAAGTGGCAAAAGGTCTCTTTCATTAACTGGTCCTGTTTTTCTGCTCTTTTGAAATGTGCCTTTATTTTCTTCTGTAATCATGTTCACTGAATGTACTCTTCATCTTATAGTTACACCACTAACATTGACTCTGACATTTGTGAACTGATTTCCAGCTTTCGGGATGCCAGCCTGCCCCTGAAGGTTATTTCCCAACACTTCAGTGGCAGCAGCAACAAGTGGCACATTTTTCAACTGTTCGACAGGTGAGTTTTCCTTTTAATCACATGAACCTCCCTCAGGTATATTTCTGTTCTTAGACTGTAATTGGAAAAATTATAAATACACAAGTACTTATGAATCAGTTATCAAATGTTCTAATCTTTAGGTATATTGGTATGTATTTTCTAAACTTGGGGATGTTTAGAGTTTTGCATAAAAGCATTTTTTTTTAATTTTTCATTCTCTGAAGATCATTATTTTTTCTTCCTTTAGAGCGTGAATAAGCATAGAAATCACTGGAAATCACAGCAGTTGGATAGTAATGTAACAATGGTATGTGAGTTTCTTGGCTTACATTGTCCAGTGTGTTTGCCTGTTTGAAATAATCCATATTCTAGCCTTTAAAGAATTAATTGCTTAGTCCATATTATTTCGATTTTCCTTCATATACCATTATGTAAGTAATGGTAATGGTATTATGTAAGTTTGTTACAGTAGTAGCCTGAGCCAGTTCATGTTTGTTTTTTGTTTTGTTTTTGAGGATATTGCTATATCACCCCAGCTGGTATAGTGCTCATTATGTAGACTAGGATAAGCTCAGACACAAGGATCTGCCTGCTTCTGCCTCTGGAATGCTGGGATTAAAGGCATACAACTACCAACTCTGGCCCATGAGTATTTTAATTCATCATATCTTGAGAGATTTATGGTATGTAAAATCAGTTCTAATAAATAAATAAAGCTGAGAAGTTAGGAAGTGTTCTTATGGATTATTGCCTAATAATAGCCATAAAAGACTATCCAACTACTGTCTTACACTAAGACCACCATCACCTATACAAAAGTACTTCTAACTCAGGAGTAGTGGCACTCTCCTATAATCCTAGCACTCTGGAGACTGAAGCAAGAAGGCTGTGAGTTTGAGGCCAACATGAGCCACATAATAAATTAAAGGTCAGCCTAGGCTGTGGGTTAATCTTGTCTCAAAAAGGCAAGCAAAGCTAGGTGGTGGTGGCACACATCTTTAATCCCAGCACTTGGGAGGCAGAGGCAGGCAGGTTTCTGAGTTCAAGACCAGCCTAGCCTACAGAGAGACCCTGTCTTGGGGAGGTGGGTTATTTTTGTTTACTTGCTCTGCTTTTTTTCTCTGTATAGCTGTCCAGGAACTCACTAGGCTGACTGCCCTTAGTTTCTTAAAATCTGCTATGTGGTTCATCCTAGCCATAAGTTTGGAATTCTCAAGCCTCTGCCTCCCAAGTGCTAGGATTGCAGGCATTGAGTGAGGCCATGTGGGCATCTCTATTTTTTCATTTAGGTTGACAAATGGTGTGACCTCTTCAGGCTTTTAAGGATTCTTCTAAACTATTGCTTTTTTTAGAATATAAATACATTTTCAGTATCTAAAAACACTGAAAGGGGACTTACTAGGATTTCTTGATGAGATAATCATGTCATAAGGGGACACATTTCCCTGCTTCATGGTAACATGAAGCCAGTGTTCCATAGTGGGGGTTACTGCTCTCTATCAGCTTAGATATAATTAATTAAGCTCCTCAAATTTTAGCATTTAAAGATTGTACTTGGGGAAGAGATGAACACATTGTTTCAGGCAATTTTCGTAAACCTTGTAACAGAATCACAAATCTAAGAAAATGATGAGAGCTATTTATCTTCTGAAAGGGAAGAACATGTATTCTCTATGATCCAAATATCCCTTCTAAATAGAACAGTCAGGGTCTACTGAGATGGCTTAGTCTGGAAAAATGATTGCCAGCAACCCTGATGACCTGAGTTTGATCCTCAGGACACACATGCTGGAAGGCAAAAACCAACTCCTTCAAGTTGTTCTCTGATGTGTACACACACAAATGAATAATGGAAATGGCTTCTGATTTTGAAAAAGAGGTCATCAAGTTGGATTCAAGTTCACCCTTACAGTTTTAAAGGTCATGTCTCAAAGGAGGTCACAGCCTACAGTCCTGCAGTTACAGCCTCAGTATAGTAATATGGAATGCATACAAAGCCAGCACCATGTCTTTGTGTTGGGGTAGTCAGGATGTAGAGCCTTCACTTTTTTGTTGTTGTTGTTGTTTAAGACTTATTTATTTAGTATATATAAGTGTTCTATCTGCATCTACACCTGCACACCAGAAGATGTCACCAGATCACGTTGTAGACGGTTGTGAGCCACCATGTGGTTGCTAGGAATTAAACTCAGGACCTCTGGAAGAGCAGACAGTGCTCTTAACCACTGAACCATCTCTCCAACCTCAAGCCTTCACTTTTTTTTTTTTAAGAAAATGCACCAAAATTTTTATTTGTTTATTGCATTTGAAGTACCCTTCAGTGACATCTTTTGCCTCACACTTGTCTTACTGTTCAATAAATAATTTTTTTTTCTTTCAGCCAAAATCTGAAGATGAAGAAGGCTGGAAAAAATTTTGTCTGGGTGAAAGGCTATGTGCTCCAGGGACTATTGGACCATCTACAAATGAAAGTCCTGGGATTGATTATGTTCAAGTAGGTGATGATGTGGATAAACGCAGGAAATGACAGAGGTGCAGACATCAATGACTGTTTTTGAATTATCCGTTCACAGCTTCTGCCAAATCCAGACCACAACCTGTTTGTGTACACCTCATACTAGTTGTTCTTTTTTCATTGGTTGTTAAAAACAAAGCTGAATCCCAGCACTTGGGAGGTGGAGGCAGGTGATCTGTGATTTGAAAATAGCATGGTCGAGGATGACTAAGGCGATATGTGACAATATGTGGCTGGCAAAGATTAATACTGTCTGATGCTGTGTAGAAAATAGTTACCAACCTCTCACTTAGCTCATGGGCTGTTTGAATTAAAACATGTCAGTCCAGTTTCTGATATAGTTTACGGGGCTTATATCTCTTGTGTGTTTTATTGTTTTGTGGGTTTTTTGTTTGTTTTATTTTGGGACAGGGTCTGATAACCTGCACTGGCCTTGACTTCTTCCTGCTGGAGTCACTTGAGTAGCTAAGACTATATGTCGTCCTGTCTACCTAGGATTCAGGGCTTTCTGTGCTTTGTTTTGATTTGGTTTTCTGTGAAGCAGAGTTGGGAATTAATACAGACATTTTAATATGGATTCAAAGCACAAAGGCTAATAGAGAAAGGATCACTCAGTAATACATACCCTAAAACACAGGTGTGAACTTCTCAAGAATTGCTTTGGGATTTTTTATGTTGTTTGTTTTGTTTTTAATGATTGGGAGGGATTAAATATTATGTTATAAGTAGTCAAAAGCAGCTGGGTATGGTGGCACACACCTGTAACCCCAGCACTCCCGTATCAAAGGCAGGCCTGAGTTCAAGGCCAGCCTGATCTACAAAGCAGGCCAGAACAGCCAAGACTACACAGAGAAACCCTGTCTCTAAAACAAACAAACAAATAAAGTAGTCGAAAACAAAGGACAGCTAATTAGAAAACTCTTGTTTGTTTTGTGTTTTATTGGCTTATTGTTTTTTTTCAGTAGGGAGAGACTCACTATGTAGTCCTGGCTCACCTGGAACTCCTGTGTACACCAGGCTGTGCTCAAACCCACAGTGATCTTCCTGCCTCTGTCTCCTGATTGCTGGGAGTAAAGACATGCCATTCCATTAGGAACTTTTTAAGTGATTAATAAACTTATTCTTCAGATGAAATATTGAGAGTATCTTTAAAGTTTTCATGACCTTGTGGAGAACATTGAAACAAAATCTTGCCCAGGCTGGCCTGAAAGTCACTGTGTAGCCCAGGATGACCTCAATCTCATAACCCCTATGACATCCTACACAAACTATGCACATGGCTACAATCATAAATTTTGTAGCTAACTTGTTCTTCACAATTAACCTGCCTCTAATTTTGAAGGTGTTCCCATAAAACCCATTGTGAGGGCCAACAGATGGCTCAGTGGGTAAAGGTGCTTCCATCAAGCCTTGTAACTTGAGTTCAATCCCCAGAACCCACAAGGTAGAAGGAAAAAGTCAACTCCTACTAAAGATTGTCCTCCCATCTAAACACACATACCATGGCATGTGTTTGCCCAACCACACACACGCGAGAAAAATAAATATACACATTTTTAAAATGTTGAGACCCACTGTATACATTTGCATTACAGCATATATATGTAGTTTGCTTATTTTATGTTTTTTGAGGTGGTGTCTCACTATGTGGCCCTGGCTAGCCTGGAACTTAAAGAGATCTGTCTGTGTCAGCCTCATGAGTACTGGGATTAAAAGTGTGTGTCAACTCCCCCCACCCCCCGACTCTCCATATTATTCTATTTAACAGATAACTTGTTTGCTTTGCAGTGCTATATTTTTGTTTTTCCTGTTTAAAACTACTTCCCAACCAAGGCCACATGGCACAAGTTCAGTCTCAAGTACAGCAAAAACAAAAACCTTGCTCTCAAAATGTAAAGAGCTCCAAAACTCACATGGAAAAAAAAGAAAGAAAGAAAAAAAGACAAAGGGTATAAATAGAGATCTTACAAAAAAGAAATATAAATTTTTTATAGAATATATCCAACCTCACTCATTGTAGAATTGTTATTACTATAAAATACATAAGACTGTCTCAAACAAAAAAAGTTAGTGTTTTCAAGTAGCATTGTTATGTTTTTTTTTTTTAATTTTATGCTTTGACATTTCAGTTAAAGTGGTACACATTTGTAATCTTGGTAGTCAGTACTTGTGAAACTAAGGCAGAAGGATCACTTAATGCTCTTAAATTTTTTATATGTGTGTGTGAGAGAGAGAGAGTGTGTGTGTGTCGCGCCTGGTGCCCAATGGGGCATCCAGATTCCTGGAACTGGTGTTTCAGGTGATTGAGAACCACTTGACATGGGCACTGGAAACTGAACTTGGATCCTCCTCAAGGCCAGCAAATATATGCCCTTTACTGCTGAGCCATCTCACTTTTTCTCTTCTCATTTGTTTGTTTGTTTTCCTTTTCCCAGTAGTGAGACTTAAGGCCAGGGTCTAAAACACTCTCTCTCCAAGTGCTCTATCACAGAGCTAAATAGCCAGCCCTTGAAATTTCCTGTCTTTGTTTGGCAAAAAATTTACCAGTTTAAACAGAAAAAAAATGACAATAAGCCCAACTTGTGTTGTCATTTAGTAAATCTCAGTGTCTCTCTTTTTCTTTCAGATTGGTTTTCCTCCCTTGCTCAGTATTGTAAGCAGAATGAATCAGGTAAATGTCATCAAATAATAATACAGTCTTTGGCTTGCAGTCTATATGAAAGGGTTTGAGTCTATTTACTCAGTATTTACAGTATGCAGGGTCTTGTTCTACGCCCTACAGTGATTCTTATTACATTTCAGTGTGAAAAATTCAAGTTAATAACTGTGTTTAATAGCTGAGGAAACAATGTCGTTAAGAAAAAGGATCCATGACAGGTGGAGCTTGTGTTCCTTACACGGTGCTAAAGTACCCATTTGTGTTCATTTCAGTTCATAAGTATTTATTCCACACCCAATATTTAATAGGTTGTAGTGGTAAATGGCCCACTTCAGCATAGTTCATGAAGATTGAAATAGATCACTTATTGGACCTAAGAGGGGAAAACAAATAAGTTTTCATTCTTTAGTCTTTTAGGAATAGAGACTTTATTGCCAAGTAAATGAAATCAGTCAGAGCATGTCTTTAATCCCAGCACTCAAGAGGCAGAAGCAGGTGGTTCTCTGTGGCTTTGAAGCCAGCCTGATCTACATATTGAGCTCCAGGACAGCCTGGGCTCTGTGGAGAAGGGAAAGGAAAGAAGCTAGTAGTTATAGCTTAAATATATTATTTGAGTTTTGTTGTTACTGTTTGTTTATTAGTTTTTATTTATACTGTGTACTGTCTGCACTTGTGCCTGCAGACCAGGAGAGGGCACCAGATCTTATTATAGATGGTTGATATGAGCCACCATGTGGTTGCTGGAAATTGAATTCAGGACCTTTGGAAAAACAGCCAATGCTCTTAACTTCTGAGCCATCTTTCCCACTTGGGTTTTTGTTTTTGTTTTAGTACCCAATTACATTTAAGTAAGAGAATATTTTCAAGTGTTGATAATTTCATCTGTATATCTTTAAAGCATCCTCCTCTAGCTAAGTTTGTTTCTCTTTAGATTTGGTTTTCAACTTAATTTGAATTGGTGAGTAAACTGAAGGTTCTTTTTGTAGGAATATTTGAAACTTTTTATTAGTTACAAACTAGTTTTTAAGCCTGAGATTTAAAGCCTAAGTTTATACTTTAGAGTATAAAAATATTTCTCTCAAAAGACTTTCTAGCTGGGCATGTAGACTCATGCTTATAGTGGTAGCACTCAGGGCAGAGGCAGGAGGATGGCCACAAGTTCAATGCTAGCCTGCTCTACATCCAAGCTAGCCAGAGCTATGTATTGAGACCCTGTCACAAGAAACAAAACAAAAAGCCAGTTGTTAGGTGTGAACCATCCAATGAAAGTACTCATTACTCACAGTGATCTTTGGAAGCCTACAGAACACAGCCATATTAACCCTCAGAGCTGTTTTTAACCACAATTAATGTAACTCAGTGTAAAACTTCTCAGTGTTTTATCTCTATTGTCACTGTTTCTTGTCCTTACCCCATCTCTCTCTTTTTTTTTTTTTTTTTTCTCTCTTTTTAGGCAACAATTACTAGTGTCTTGGAATATCTGAGTAATTGGTTTGGAGAAAGGGATTTTACTCCAGAATTGGTAGTATTGCATCTTTTTATTTTAATTATGCAGGCAAAGTTCTTTTTACTTATGTGACTGCAGTTTTTATATTTACATATGTGTATGAATATATATGTATTCATGTTTTCTACATTTAAAATCTAAGTCTTGTTTATAAAGACCTTATACTATAAAATAAATCAATGTTTTCCTCATTGAGAAGTTGTAGGGTGGGAGTACAATGGCACCTACCTGTAAATTACAGTATTGGGAGGCGGATATAGGCTTTTGAGAGCAGCCTCAGCTACATAGTGAATTATAGGTCAACCTAGGCTACAGAATAAAACGTCTCAAAAGTATAAACAAGATGGGAACAATAGTAGCAAGCACTGCATTGCATGCATTATTTATACAATTCTTCATTAACTCTTTAAGAATTTATGAGCTATCAGCCCCATTTTGCAGATAATAAAGTTAAAACACAAGTGGGTTTAGTAGATGTTTTACAGTTATACAGTCTATCACAGGTATGGCTCACACTTTATCACGAGATCTTCACTTGGAACTTTTTCATTTTTTTTTAATGAAGTAGAGTTGGGGTTTAAAAAAGTGTGTTTTGGTTTTATTTTGTTTTTTAAAGACAGGGTTTCTCTGGGTCACCATGGCTGTCCTGGACTCTCTTTGTAGACCAAGCTGGCCCCGAACTCACAGAGATCCACCTGCCTCTGCCTCCCAGAGTGCTGGAATTACAGATGTGTGCCACCATACTGGTCTTAAAGATATTTTAATACAATGTGTAAGCACAGGAATTAAGAGAAAAAAACTCTAAAGAAAATTGAGACCCATCTGGAACCTGGATGTCATCCTCTCTGAGAGTCACTCTTTTAAATCCGTATACCTATAATTCTAGTACTGGGTAGGCAGAGGCAGGCCGATCACTTGTGAGTTCAAGACCTGCCTGGGCTACATAGTCTGAGGACAGCTAGGGATACAAAATAGGCCCTGTCTCAATAAAGAACAAATTTTTAGCATATATTTTTTTCATGAGATGGTACATGTTAAAATCACTGGTGCTAATTTTTTTCTAGGGTCAAACCTGTCTTTCACATAGTTTTAATCATTCTATATATTGTAACAGCCTGAATTACAGACATTTCAAAAATCAGAAATTTTATTTGGATGACAAGACTAAAGATAGGGTTTTTTATTTCCTTAATACTTAACATTTTTTCTATGTAAACTGTTATTTTATTTATTACCAAAATACCTTTTCAACCACGGCTGTGTCTCCAGCCACAAAAAAAATAAAAATAAAAATAAAAATAAACCTTTTTAAGAGTATAGCTACATAAAACCCCAAAGCATTGTGGTTCTTGGAAAGGGGTACTCATTTGAACTCACAGTTTTAGGGTCCTCATTCCCCTGCTGCCTGGCTCCGTTGTTTCTGACTTTGGAGAGGCATTGCGTCCTGATAAAAGGGAGTTGTGAAGCACAACTGCTAATGTCATGAGGGCTGAGAAGACAGGACCAGACTGCTATTCTGTTTGCAGTATAGTTCCTTTGTGGGGGTCTAGGGAACAAGCTTTAATATTAAAATGGTTTGCACTGCTGTATGAAGAACACAGTTTTTATATACATCTCAAGATTTTGTTTTGAGTAAGCACTGAAGATTGATATATATATATATATAAAGACTTGTAGGCAAGTCTTTACAACAAGCTGTACCCTCAGCCATCATTTTACTGTTTTATTTGGAGACATGGTCTCATTGAGTTGGTCAGGCTGGCCTTGAACTTGTAATCCTCCTGTCTCAGCACCCCTCTCCCCTCCACCAAGTGACTAGCACTTCAGGCCCACCAAACCTGGCAATTAAGAGTTTTGTTTATGCCCTTTGTACACCTTAATGACAGTACTCTAGAGGCAGAGACAAACTTCTCTCTGAACTGGAGGCCAGCAAGAGATACATAATGAGACTGTCAAAAAATAAAAAAGAATTGAGAACCTTGGAACAAGGCATCATGTGCACCTTTTTAATCTCGCATTCATGAGGAAGAAACAAGTTGATTTCTGTGAATTCCAGGCCAGCCAGGGCTATACAATGAGATCTTGTTTCCAAAAAAAAAAAAAAAAAAATGTGGTCAGTAGGAGTCAACTGTAATACAAATATCAGAAATAAATTCGCTAGAAATCGGGAAATATTTTGAAGTATGTAGTGGCCTAGGTCTGTAGTTAGGAGAGTGAAGAGCCAGCATTTGCCTTTCCACACATTCCTCGATTTATTCATAACATGAAAGCAGGTAACAGCGTTGGGCACTTAGAAAATGGGTACTTCATTATTTGTCTACTTATTACTTTTTAAACTTTTACCTAGGGAAGATGGTTTTATGCTTTGTTGGCTTGTCTTGAAAAGCCTTTATTACCTGAGGCTCACTCACTGATTCGGCAACTTGCAAGAAGATGCTCTGAAGTGAGGCTCCTAGTGGTGAGTTACACTGTACTATTTCAGATTCTAACTCTCTACTCATATAGACTGTGGAAAAGAGGATTCCAGTGATATGTGAAATAGAAAATATGGACTATATTATTAGTTGACCACCACTGAGGGAGGAGCAGGCTTGCCGGGCCCCAGAGGAAGAGTAGCCAGTCCTGAAGAGACCTGATAAGCTAGGATCAAATGGGAAGGGTGGAGGACCTCCTCCATCAGTGGACTTAGAGAAGGGCAGGGAGGAGATGAGGGAGGGAACTACAGCTGGGATACAAAGTAAATAAACTGTAATTAATACAAAAAAAAAATTTTTTTAAAGAGGCCACAGAAAGAAAGAAGTCTCAAATATAGTATAATAAATAACATAAAATCAGATGTGGTGGCACAAGGCTATAATCCAACATCTAGGAGGTCAAAAGAAAAGTATTGCAGATTGCAGTTCAAGTCCAGCCTGGGCTATATAAAATAAGCTTGAGGGAGCTTGAAAAATAAGGCTGAGGGAGGACAAGCATGGTGGTGTGCACCTTTAATTCCAGCAGCTTGAAGCAGAGACATCTCTGTAAGGCCAGCCAAGACTATATAGTAAGACCTTGACGCAAAAATAATATCAATGGGGTGGGGGAAGTACAATGAAGATTGTTTTTCTCAGGTAAAGGAAGACTGAAGGTCCAGACAAAATCTACGGGGACTAGATCCTAGTCATTGGTTCCGATGCTTATGACTTTCATCCTTGTCATTGTCTGTTTTGGGTTTTGTAGCACAATATCTAATGCTCCTGTTCATAGGCATGGAGGAAGTGAATCAGGACCTTGAGTATGCTGGGCAAGCAGTCTACCCCACCTACAAAGACAGTTATTTTAGCTTGGTCTTAGGAGCAAGGCTCCATCTGTTCTATCTTCCAACTACATCATAATATAGTAGGGAGGATCACCCAATGGGAGTATGTCAGGAGCAATTCCTGCCTGATGTTCAAGAGGGAAGGTGTCACTCTATGTCATGCCCCTGTTGTAGTACTCATAAAACTAGAACCTTTGTAAACAGCAATAACTACCAGTCTTTCTGAACAGCATCTTTCTTTAAATAATGATCTTGGGTTGACAACCTAAATTTGATCCCCTGGAAAGTATGTACACACACGCACACACGCAGTGGTCAGCCCTGAAATTATTTGCACACAAGTAACAGTATATGGACTGAGCAGATTATATATTTGACTATATGGGATAGGGTTGTAAAACAGTAATTAAAAAAAAAAAAGACATGAATTTGAGAGAGAGCTAGATGGGGTTACATGGATAGGATCGGAGGGAGGAAATTCAGGAACAAGGAAAATGAGGTGTTTATATTTTCATTTTATAAATAAAAGATGGCTGGATATGGTGACACATTCCTTTAACCCCAGCACTCAATAGGTAAAGCAGGCAGATCTCTATTAGGTCAGTCCAGTCTACATACTGAGTTCCAGTCCAGCCAGGTAAACAGTAGACCTTGTCTCATGGGTGGGTGGATGGATGGATGGATGGATGGAGTAAAAAATGTAAATATCCTAATGTTTTCAGGTAATACTTCAGTTTTCTTTTGTCTGTCTGCTCATTTGGGGACAAGGCTGACCTTAAACTCACAGAGATCCACCAGCCTCCCAGTCTCTGGTATCTAAGGTATAAATCAAAACACCAGCATTTTGGTGGGTTATTTCTCTTAAAAGGAAATTCATTATGAGAACATTATGAAAACATTTATTTTCTGTTTTTCAGGGCAGTAGAGACGAAGAAAGAGTTCCTGCATTGAATTTGCTCATCTGCTTAGTTAGCAGGTAAATTAAGAAATCTGGCTGGGTGATTGATATAAAAATAAATAAATTTTTTTTAAAAAGATAAAAGAAATAGAAAAGTGTACAGATTGAAAAGGGCCAACTGTGTCTCAGGAATTGCTAATAAAAATAACCCCCCCCCCAAAAAAAAATCTGGCTGGGCGTGGTGGCACACACTTTTAATCCCAGCATTTGGGGAGGCACAGGCAGGTGGATCTCTGAGAGTTGAGCCAGCCTGGTCCACAACAACCAAGGCTATACAGAGAAACCCTATCTTAAAAAAGGGGGGGCAGTTGGAGGGAGAAGAAAGGAAAGAAAGAAATCTGATTTCCTGATTATTTCTTATCAGTAAAAGGTAAACCAGTTGTAATGTTTTTTTCATTTTCAGCCACTTGTGTATCTTTATCTAGTAGGTTTGATTTTATTTCTTTTTTTTTTTTAAATTGGTACTGGGAAAGGAATTCAGGATCTTGTCCATATCAGGCAAGGGGTCTACCAACTAAGCTGTATAAGCATTATATCAGAGTTCTGCCTGAGTTTATTTGAAAATGCATTCTAAATCTAAACAAAAGGCACACATTTGTTTTAGGTCTCTTTCGGAACATGCTTTGCTCATTAAGCAGTGGTTTGTTATTGGGGTTTGTGTTTGTTTTTGTTTGTCTTTTTGCTAGCACCTTTCTAGAGCTACATAATATGCTTAACTAAATACATTGAAGTCATTCCTTCTCCTAAACAAGATAACCTTTTGAAAATACACACATACTGAACATCTAGTTTCTTGATCTATAATAACTATGCTGCTTATTGTATTTAATTTTACTAGGACTTTATACCAAGTATTTTTCTTAGTGTGTCATAATAAGAACTCATTTAATCCTGTACTATCGGTTTAAAGATGAGGAAACTGGCAAAAAGAGGTAAAGTAACTTTCCTGCATCAGAGAGATAGTGTATGGTAGAGATAGGATCCAAATCTAGGTAGCTTTACCAAAGAACTCAACGTCCCCTTCCCTCCTCACCCCACCCCTTTTTTATGTGAAATGGGTGTTGTGTTATTGGACAGATGTGGTTTATTTTCTCTATTGAGCTGTTGTGTTCTTTTCCTGCTATAGGCAGTGCTGTACTTAATATGTATGCATAAGCTGATTTCCTGTTTTTCTAGGTATTTTGACCAGCGTGATTTAGCTGATGAGCCATCTTGATAGAGCTCATCTCATGGGGATGGAAGATAGTTCTGTGGAGGCAGCCTAAGTCTGAGGAAGCGCAGTGCCAACCTGAGGACAAAGTGCATCACTTCTTCAGCGTTACCTAACGGTTTCATCTTAATCCGCAGCTCAGCCTGATACTCAAAATGCAGACTTGATTGGTTTGAGTGTGTGAAGTATCTCCAGAAAAGCACGCCTGGTATCTGATGAACAGTTGGAATAGTTTTCTTCAGTTGTGTGCATTGAAAATAGATCAAGTGTTACTTATATACTTAAGCAGCTTGCATAAAAACTGATGAAATTGTATACAGGTCCCTGGTGCTGTTTCGTTGTTTATAAGTATACATACATATTTTTGTTGAAATGTATTTTGGCTACTCAAATTTCATATGACTCTTGAACAAAATAAAAGACAGCAGATGTCCTTAGAGTTGCAATTCATACAGATGAAATGACAAATCTGTTCATAGTCAACAAAGCTAATCAGTTGTTCACATTTAAACTCAATAGTTTCAGTTTAATTGCACCATCAAAACTTTTTCTAGCAGATCGTTTTCAATAATGTCCTAGTAAACTGTACATAATGGTACACACTTGTAATCCCAGCATTTGGGGGTTTTAGGCCATTTTGGGATGCATAAGACTCTACCTCAAAAAACAAGGGACTGGAGATGCAGCAGCAGTTAAGAGCACTTCCTGCTCTTGCACAGGACTTGGGTTCAGTTCCCAGCACCTATATAACAACTGACAACAGTCTGAGACACCAGTTCCAGAGGATCTGGCATCCTCTTCTATTCTCCAGTTGCTGCCCTTTGTCACTTCCCACTGGGGTAGCCAGGCACAGTGAGTGCAGTGCAGGCCCTCTGTCAGAGACAAGTACTGTAGGAGAACAGCTTTGGAGGACTGGCTTAGTTTATTGGATGAAAGGGGCTATTTTTTTTTTGTATTTTTGCATTTTTTTTTATTTTTTGTTATCAATCGCAGGTTAGGTACTTTGCATCCCATGCGCAGCCCCCCCCTCACTCCCTCCCACCCTTCCCAACCCTCCCTCATCTCCTCCCCACCCCCTCCAAGTCCACCAACGGGGGAGGACCTCCTCCCCTTCCATCCAACCCCAGCTCATCCTGTCTCCTCAGGGCTGGCTGCAATGTCCTCCACTGGGATCCAGCCAGTCTGTCACTCCCCGGCTTGTATGGGGGAGGGTCAAAGAGTCAGCCATCAAGTTCAAGACTGAAACAGTCCCTGCTTCCCTCACTAGGCCTTCCAGTCCTACACCAAGCTATCCTGGGTCCCATCTGCACAGGGGTTCCAGGACACATCCACACGTGGTCCTTGGTTGTAGAAACCGTCTCATACAAGACCGAAAGGGGCTATTTATGGCCTTAGAAACATGTCTAGAGTCTCTGAGGCAAGGTTTGTGTGGCTGTGTACCATTGGCCAGGGCAGGGGTTTTGGAAGGTTTCATCTGCATACTCAGGCACTGTAAGGCAGAGGCACACAGATTGCTGTGAGTTCAAGGCCAGCCTGTTCTACAAAGCGAGTCTAGGACAACCAAGGCTACAAAGAGAAACAAACAAAAACAAACCAAAAACCCCCAAAAAGTTATTACTCAACTGTTATTAGGCTTCATTCCTTGTTTAACCTTACAGTTTAAAAAATTAAGCTCAGAGCCAAGGTTGATGTCAGTGTACCAAATAACAGCTTAAACATCTTTATGAGTATCTCGGAGTGTTCAAGGTCTGTTGGAGTCTACCTGGCTGTCTTGAGCAAAGACTGTCAGACAGCTGTCATACTACCCATATGGCAGCACCAGCTTCCTCAGATGCCTCAAGAAATATAAAGTAATGAAAAAGAGAGGCCATGAGTCTGAAAGAGAGCAAAAAGGGATATCCAGCAGGCTTTGCAGAGAGAAAGGGGAAAGAAATGTGATTATAGTCTCAACCATACACTATGATTATAGATGATTGCCCCTGTTCCTAAAAACAAAGCCTCAGTCAAGGCTATTTGAGACAATTTACATGAAACTGCTGTCACAAGTCCCGGTGACCTTTAAATGGCTAAGCACTTTCCCAGTGGTCTAGCAAAAGGCTACTGTGACTGATGCTAAAAATGCAAGGCTTTAATTGGTGCAAACACAAACCCCCGTGGCTGTGAATTAGTACTAAAAACACAAGGCAGTAAATGAGCCCAACACAGCTTCTGTGGCTATGACTGGTCCAAACACCTTTGTCTGGCTAGCTGAGCAGGCTGGACTAGCTCACTTAGTACATCAATTAGAAGACTACTCTGCCTCTTCTAGGACTATATTATGATCAAGAAAATGTTTCTCTTGAGTAGTCATTTCTAACCTATTTTCTGTAATGCAGGCTGAGCAGACCTCCTAAGGAAGAAAGAGGAAGCAGGGGGTGGGGTTATAGCTCAGTTGCCAAAATCTTTTGACTAACATGATTGAAGCCCTGGGCTTAATCAGCATCATATAAAGCTAGGCTTGGTGGCACATGTTTATAACCCCAGCATTTGGAGGTAGGTTGATCAAGTTAAGGCTCCCCAACTACATCAGCTACATAAGTCTGAGGTCATTTTGGGTTATGTGACACTGTCTGAAAAAGAAAGAGAAAGGACAGCGGAGTGAGGAAGGGAGGGGTAGTGTTGATTTTCAATTTAATAAAATCTAGAATTGCCCATGAGAAAGGCCTCCAGGCACATCTGTAAGGAACTAACCAGATTAAGGTTAGTCTGTGAGAGGGTCTGTGATGGTTTTAATTGATGTGGGAAGACAACCGTGGACAGGACCAATCCCTACTTGGGGATTCTAGACTCTAAAATGGAGTGAACTGAGCTCTCTGCTTCCTGGTTGTGGATACAGTTCGACTAGCTGCTTCAAGCTCCTGCCTCCTTGACTTTCCTGGCATGATAACTTGGATTATAAGCCAAACAAGCCCTTCCTCTCTCAAATTGCTTTTGTCAGGTAAAGAGCTGGAAAGAAAAAAAAAAAAGTACAGAGAGCCAGGAGAAACCCCAGACCTTGGTCACCAGAAGTAGAGTAATTAAAAGTGTGAGAACCTAGTCCAAGTGCGCTAATACATTTATAATTCACAGACTAAGGAGTCTTAACTTCTAGGCCTACACAAAAGCCCTCACACTCATTGTAAGCTGTGATACCAGCTGGAGCCAAAGACTGAGGAGTCCCCACTTCCTACAACTCAGTAGCAGGAAACAGCTGGACTAAAAACAGCTAGGGCTGCATAGACATTTCACCAAAGAAGGAATACAAATGACCATGTGAGTATGAAAACATGTTCAATGACAGAATGCTCAACATTGCATAGGAAATGCAAACAAAACCAGAAGATATTACTACTTCATAGCACTTAGGATGGCCATATACTGATACACATGTGTGTGTCTTCCACATAAAATCTCTAACACAGAGGCCTGCGTAGGGATGTTAATATTCTTCAGATGACTGCACCGCACTTTCTGCCCCCATATGCAGTTGCCAAGTCTGGGGAAAACAAAAGCTGCCAAAAACCATTAAGAGCTTCTTGAGCTAGGGTGATGGCTTGATAGTGGAGAATGCTTTCAGTTCCCAGAATCTGTATTAGGCAGCTATCATGAAAAACTCTAGTGCCAGAGGTCCCATGCCACTCTTGCAGGCACATCCCCTCGTGCACATACCTACATACAGGCACCCATAATTTAGAAAGAATTTAATTTTTATGTACATTTTGGTGTTTGGCATACATATATATATATATATATATATATATGTAAGGGACTCAGAGCCACTGGAATTTGAGTTACAGACCAGACAGTTGTGAGCACATGGGTGCTGGGATTTGAACCAGGGTCCTCTGGACTGCTGAGCCCTCTCTCCAGCCCAAACATCTTTTTTTTTTTTTAAGATTTATTTATTTACTTATTTATGCAAGTGCTCTATCTGCATGTACACTTGCATGCCAGAAGGGGGCAGCAGATCACATTATAGATGGTTATGAGTCAGCATGAGGTTGCTGGGAATTGAACTCAGGACCTCTGGAAGACCAGCCAGTGCTCTTAGCCACTGAGCCAACTCTCCAGCCCCCGAAAGAATCATTTTTTAAAAAAATATCTCATCTATTCAAAATTTGCTTCTGAGTTATAGCAAAAGGACTTATGCCAACTGTTTAATAAAAATGAAAATGATGCTTGTAATTTTCCCCTTTTTGTTTTCCATAGCAGCTAGTTGTACTAATTTACATCCTAACAGTACACAAGAGATCAAGGGAACCAATAACTCGACACTGTCAGCAATATTTGTTTCATTTTATATATATACACACACACATGCACATATCATAATATATACTGGCCATCCTAAGTGCTATGAAGTATTACCTTATGGTTTTGTTTGCGTTTTCCAATGCAGTGTTGAGCGTGTCACAGCATGTTTTCTTACTCACGTGATCATTCATATTACTTTTTTGGAGAACTATCTATGCACTCCTAGCTGTTTTCAATCAGGCTGTTTTCTGCAACTGAGTTGCTCCAGCTCCCAACCCCCCGCCCCCCATGGTTTGTTTGTTTTTATTGGTCTTTTGCTTGCATATGTGTCTGTGTGAGGTTGTCAGATCCCTTCGAACTAGAGTTACAGGTAGGTGTAGTTACAATGGGGATGAGAGCAGCCAATGCTCTTAAACACATCTCTCCAGTCCCGTAAGAATTCAAGAAAAAAAAATATTTTTGATGATTTCATACATGTATATGATGTATTTTGATCATACTCATCCCACATTTCTCTCTTATCCCCCTCCCTCGCCCTCCAGGACCCTTCTTCCTAACTCCCCCTGCTTACTTACTTTTTAAATTACCCACCGAGTAGAATTAGAGTTGTTCCCACACACATGGATCCGGGGCAACTTACCAGTAGCCAGAGCCCTGCAAGTTGCAGAAGCTCTTTACTTATCTTTAGATGTCTGCAATTCTTCATCTTTTCAGCTCCTTATCTCTGCCTATCTTCAAGGCCTTGGCCATGCAGCTTCTCCAGGTTGATGTAGCTCTGTTTGTCTTTGTACTCCTGTGGCCATGCTCAGGGTGTGATAGCCAAGAAATTGCCAGGACCAATTTTATGCTTTTCTCATTCGTTTCTAGGAATTTTCAGGGTAATTTTGTTTTGTTTTAGACAGGATCTTTATGTAGCCCACACTTACTAGGAACTTTTTATTTGCTTTTTTGTTTTTCAGGACAGGGTTTCTCTGTGTGTCCCTGGCTGTCCTGGAACTCACTTTGTAGACCAGGCTGGCCTTGAACTCAAAGAAATCCATCTGCTTCTGCCTCCAGAGCCCTGGAATTAAAGGTGTGTGTGCCACCGCTAAGGGAACTCTTTTGCTGCTGAGTATGTCCTTGTATTTCTAATTCTCCTGCCTCCAGCTCCTGAGTGCTGGGACTGTGTACACTGCCAGCATGGCATTTATATATTTCTGGTGATGGAATTTAGAGCTTCATGAAAACTAGGCAAGTATTCTATCAACGGAACCACATCGTAAGACCAGTTTTTCAGGGTTTTTTGTTTCTTTTTTGTTTTTAAGATTTATTTATTTATTATGTATGCAATGTTCTGTCTGCATATGTGCCTGAGCACCAGATCTCACTGTAGACATTTGGTTAGGAGCTACCACCTGGCTGCTGGGAATTGAACTCAGGACGTCTAGGAAAGCAGCCAGCATTCTTACCCTCTAAACCATGTCTCTAGCCCAGTTTTTCAGTTTTTATGTTTAAGTCTTTTATGCATCTTAGTTGACTGCTATGTATAGCATTAATAAAACAATCCAGTTTCACTCCTTTGCATATGGGTAAAATTTTCCTAGCATTTGTAGAAGAGATGTACTGGCTGGATTTTTGTTTTGTTTTGTTTTGTCAACTTGACACAAGCCAGGGTCATCTAGGAAGAGCACACTTGAGCTGAGGAAATGCCATTAGCCTGGCTTGTAAGCGGGTCTGTGGGATGTTTTCTTGAGGAAGGACTAATGCGAGCAGGCCCAACCCACACTGAGAAGTACAACCCTTGGGCAGGTGGTACTCGGTTGTATAAGAAGGCAGGCTGAGCAAGCCATGAGGAACAAGCCAGCGTTCCTCCATGGCTTCTGTTAGTTCCTGCCTTCAGGTTTCTGACATGGCTTCTCTCAGTGTACTGTGGCTCAAGATATGTAAGCCAAATAAACCCTTTCCTGCCCAAGCTGTTCTTGGTCAGTTTTCCTTTAATTTTTTTTGTTGTTGTTGTTTTGTTTTGGGAAGGCCTTTACCAGATCATAAAAATAACCTTATATTTTCTGTAGTATTATATGGTTTTATTTTTACATATAAACCTTTTAAGTTTGCTATAATCTCAAGAAAAAGGATATTCAACTTTCCTTATTATCTCTGACTAACTTAACTGTTTCTACTAAACAAGGTTTCTTTTTTGCTACAATTAACAAAATACACACTAACTAATGAAACAAGAAAACAGTTCTCAAAAGATGAAGTAAAAATGACCAATAAGCTTATGAAAAAGTGTTCAACACTAGTCAGAAGAGAACTGTAAATTAAAACTACATTGAGGGCTGGAGAGATGGCTCAGGGTTAAGAGCACTGGCTGCTCTTTCAGAGGACCAGAGTTCAATTCCCAGTGACCATATGGTGGCTTCCAACCATCAATGATGAAATCTGGTGCCCTCTTCTGATGTGCAGGTATACATGCAGACAGAACACTGTATACATAATAAATAAATCTTTTAAAAAAAAAGAGAAACTATGTTGAGATTACATCTCAACAGGCAGAATGACACTGATTTTAAATTGACAATGAATCCTGGTTAGACTGTGAACAAAATGGTAGTTGTAGGAATTTAAACTGTCCAGCCAGCATGGAGGCTCAAAAAAGACCTACTATGTAGTCCAATTATACCACTCAGGTATTTGCCAGAAAGACTCCAAATTAACAAATCAGAGATTCTTGCACATATGTATGTACTGTAGCACAACTCAGAGTGCTAGGTTATGAAATCAACCTAAGATTCATGAACAAAACAGAAAAATTGATGTAGGAAATAGAGTGATGACTCAGTGGGTAAGGGTGGAGAACAGTTAAGTTCCCAGTACCCCTATCAAGCAGACTGCAACCGTATGTAACTCCAGTTCCAGTGGATCCTACCTCTCCTTCTAGCCTACTATACTCATGTTCATGCTCGCACGCGAGCACACACACAGGCTTAAAAACTAAAATTAAACATTTCTAAAAGGATAACCTGTGAGCAGGAATAAGAATAAAAATTACTTCCCAGCCTACCTAATATTCTTTGGCACTAGAGTTACCAAATTCACATTTAAACTCATCTACATTTCACTTTGATAAAACCAACAGAGGTCTCAAGGACTAATATCTATTAAAGTAAAAGTAAACTTTCAAGCATTTTAGACAGCAGCATGCATTTATATGTACATATATACACAATGTATAAATGACATCCGTATATAAGCATACAAATTCTCTAGACAAATAAATTATGAGCAATATAATAAAAATTAAGCTTAGTTTAGCATAGTGGTTTTTGTTTTTAAATAACTAAAACAGATTTATACTTTAACAAATTTTGGTCATTTGAACACAAACTATTCTGATTGGTGCATATTTTTTTATACAGCAATTCAATACACCCTGAGTTTCACTTCTCAATCTATGCTTAAATACGTATCACACTAAGGAAATAAAGATGTTTACAATAAAGAGCATTCGTTGCCATCTTGGTGTCTGAAATGACATGCTTCACTGAAATCCCTTTGAACAGTTCAGTTAGTTTATGTCATGGTAGAAGGACCTTTATCTACTTTAATTTGGTCTATATGAATCTGGTGAGATAACACCTTTACTCCAGCACAGATATCCAAGGATGAGGTGAAATCAGGACTTGAAATGCTTTGTATAGGAGTAGTCTCTCCTGTGTTTCACTGCACTCTACAGCTTCTGTATCATCACCTGAAATTTACCTGAAAAAGAAAACAGAACAATTCTTTGATTTTCCAGCACAAGGAAAATAAGCATATTCATCTCCATTCAGGAAGTAGTTTCACTTAAAGAACTTGCTATGTCAAAGCTCTTTTTACACTCCTTCAGGTATTCACAAAAGCCTATTCCATTGTATAATTATCTGGTTTATAATAAGGTGTCTTTCCTACATCCTGGGTCTGTCTCTGTTTCCTTTCTCTTTCAACCCTTTTTGCTTCCTTCACTCTTTTTCTCTCTATTTTGAGACAAGGTTTTAATAATGTAGCCCTGGCTCAGAGCTCACTACGTAGACCAGACCAGACAAGCTTTGAACTCACAGAGATTGGGGCTGCCTCTGCTTCCCAAGTGCTGGGATTGAAAGTGTGAGTTACCATGCTTAGTGATTCTGGGTATTACACTACTAATTTGTCTTTGGACAGAAAAGTTATACAGTGAAATTCAACTAAACTTTATTCTTGGTTAGTAGCTTGAATGAAAAGATAAATGTGAAATAAATGATACTAAAATCAAAGTTTCAGCATTTTCAGTTTCCTCTTAGCATTGTAGCCTGCTATTTGAGACAAAGCTGCAGCCATCTTTATATTCAGCTTCCATTTTGTTTCTAAGGTGAAATTAAGTTCAAAATTTTAAACTTTTCAACTCTGTTTCATGGAAGCAATTGTTCATAGCTGGCAATAGCAGATCCTGCCAGAGGGTCGAGCTGACCTTATATTTTACTATGATTCAATAATGTTATAACTCATGTTTTATTATCTATTCACTTAGTTACGCTCTAGTTGCCCTTTCTTATCTACATACCTGGCTACACTTTGGATGTACTCTAGAAGACCCTAAGCCAGCCCTGCCTCACTTAACTCACCTAGGACCAGTCAGCTTTAAAGTTAGCTGATAATACTTTATCTAGTCAGCCAAAATGTGCACCTGCCCTCTCCCCGCCTTTTGCATTTGGTTCTTTCCATAAAAACCCTGCTGTAAGAACTTGTAGATGTCACAGTTAAGCTGCCAAGTCCTTACTGTGGCCCTGACTGATCAGCTTGGAAAAGGCGTTCTAATAAACCATCCATATCTAACTGAGAATGGAGCCTGAGTGGTTTGTGTAGCTATTCTTATACCAGAACACTCATTTAAAAAAAAAAAAAAAAAAAGGACCTGAAAATGACTTAAAATATGTGAAAGATAAATAAGTTAAACTTACAGGCAGGCATTGAAGATACTTCAGCTGTTACAATACTTTTTATTCCCAAGTTTGACAAGCCACCTCTGATTAAGCCACATGTAAATGCTAGATACTAAAAAGAAAAATAAAAAAGAAAGGTTTACTAAAACCATAAAGTTACCAATAAACATCGAATAGATTCAAGCTATGGTATCAATAAATCATTGCTGTATTTAAAAGGAGAGTTGAAGCAGAGAATGACAAAGAGGTGAGAACAGCAGGAAAAGGCAAGGAAAATAAAAAGGAATTGTGAAACTAGACTTTAATTCCAGCACTCAATAGGCAGAGACAGGCAGACCTCTGTGGGCTGGTGACCAGCCTCATCAACAGAGGTCCAAGGTAGCCAAAAATATACAGTAAAACCAAAAGGGAAGCCAGGCATGGTGGTGCACACCTGTAACCCCAACACTCATGGAGGCAAAAGCAGGCGGATCTCTGTAACTTGAGTTCCAGGCCAGCCTGGTCCACAAAGTGAGTGCAGGTCAGCCAAGGCTACACAGAGAAACCCTGTCTCAAAAGAAAAAAAAAAAAAGAAGAAAAAAAAAAAGTGGGAAAAGGCAATGTGATACACCCCTGCATTATCAACTACTCAGGCTAAGGCAGGAGGATCAGTTCTTGAGGCAAGAATTGGAGGCCCACCTAAGCAATATATAGTGAGTCCTTACAGAATACAACCTCTAATTAAAAAGAAACAGCACAGGTATTGTGACAGAACTGTTAAAGTTAAACCTAACTGTAACTAAAGCACATAAACAAAATGACTTAAGCTTGGCCAGAACAAGACCCTGAATCTAGCGTAATAACACAGAGAAATAGGTTAAGTTTAGTTTAAGAAACAACAAGGATAGCCTGTGTTTTTTATGCTGTGCACAGAGGGCTCTTAACTAGACCCCTGGAGTATAACACTTAACTAGTTCTTTTTCTAGTCACTTCAGACTTTCTTACATATTCAAGACTTAATTTTTTGCCTATTTTTTCAGCCTTCCTATCAATGCTGCTGACTAATCAAAGATCTGCTTCTCTTTCCTCTTTTTACCTTTTGAGAAGGGCTCTTATGTAAGTAAGTCAGGCCTCAAACTTACATGTCTACCTGCTTCTGTCTCCCAAGTACTGGGATTACAGGCATGTGCTACATATCGAGCTTCCTACAGCCTAGCTATGAAGCTGGTGCCTGCCTGTAATCCTGCACTTGAGAGGCTCAAGCAAGAGAATCACTACAAGTTGGAAACCAGCCTGGGCTATATGATAAGTGCTCTTTTTTTTTTTTTAAGATTTATTTATTCATTATTTATAGAGTTTTCTGCCTGTATGTAGGCCTGCACAACAGAAGGCGGCACCAAATTTCATTATAGATGGTTATGAGCCACCATGTGGTTGCTGGGAATTGAACTCAGGGCTTTTAGAAGAACAGCCAGTCCTCTTAACCGCTGAGCCATCTCTCCAGGCACAATGGTAAGCACGCTTAACTCCTGAGCTATCAATCCAGTCCCCTAGTAAAAAATCTTTAACTTATTCTTCACAACTGAAGAAACTAAGATGCCCTAAAGTTAAGTGAGAACAAAAAAAATAGTAAAATGTGATTAATAAAAAGAAAAATAATGAAATATATATTAACCATAAAACATCATAACTACATTGTAATTACAAAAAAATCAGATATGGGAGGGAATTTTTTTTTTAAAAAGAGCAATATAATACATGTAACATAGGCAGAAGGTAGGCTATAGTGGTGTACACCTTTAACCCCAGCACTCAGGGAAAAAGGCAGGTACATTTCTGTGAATTACAGGCCAGCTTGGTCTACAAATGAGTTCCAAGACAGCTAGGGCTGTTACATAGAGAAACAGCTGTCTTGAAAAAAAAAAAATGAAAAAAGGAAAAAATAAAATAAAAGGCTATCAGAAGGAGTAGGAAGTCAGCACAAGGGACACAACAAACAAGCAAACAAGTGGGGGACGGCACTGGGTGAGGAAGACCAATAAGACCAAAGTAAACATGAAAAAAGAATCATGACTTTGTAAGTAATTTTTTAAAATTGAGGGATGAGCAAGCAAAGTACACTTGCCTAGATATATTTATGATTTTGAAGGAAACTTTACATTAACATCTGTTATTCTGCAGGGCATGCCTGCCACAGGCCTTTAATCATAGCACTCAGGAGGCAGAGGCAAAAGATCTCTAAGTTCCAGGCCAGCCTGGTCCATACAGCAAGTTTCAGACTAGCCAGGCTACATAGTGAAATCCTGCCTTCCCCACCCAAAAAAAAACCAAACCTATTTGCTAGTTTTCTTTAGTCCATCTGCTTATTCACTGATGTCTTTGTGAGACTAAAGTCAAAACCCATACAAAGCCTAGAAACTCAGATATACTTAACAAACTTTCAGAAATAAATGACAACTACATTTCTTAAACACTTCAGCCTACCAAGGCGTTGATAAACTATGAGATAACTAATTTTGCACAGCTCATGTCTGCATGTCTGAGTACCTTCACTGAAGTAACTTATCTGTAATAAGTCTATATTTACTGGCACTTAGAAATAGTGTTTCTCTACTGACCTACTCAGTTCTCAGAAGCTGATGGGCAACATGCTTCCTGTCGTACAGAAATGGCTTAAAACAGTGTAAGCAAAACCCTTCTTTATTGAAGCAGTTTATTAAAAGGCATTTTTAAATTGGATCTTTAACATGAGGGTTAGTGAAAAAGCAGAGGCTGGAGAGTTGGCTCCATAGTTAAGTGCACTTGTTATTCTTGCAAAGGAAGGACCTGAATTTCGATTCTCAACACCCACAAAGAAACTCATCCTCCCTCATGCATCAGGCACACATATGATGCACAACATGTAAGGAAGCAAAACACTTGTATACACAAAATAATAAAATAAAAAGACTAGAAACAAAAAGAAAGAGACCTAAAGATAAATGTTTTTAAAAAGAGAGGATTACTTAAGAACATGGGTATGGGCTTCCCAATGAGTTGCTGAAATTACTGTTTAATTTGAATCTGTTGTGATTCTGTAATTTTCCCCATAATCTATTTTTTTCCAGTACAAAACCAAATTCCATTGAATACCTTTGATGCATGTTCTAAATACTGTTTTCCTGCAGACAGCTGAGTAAGTAGTCGAAATTTGTTGTCCTGAAGTACATATATGCCCTGTTTCAAAAATACAAAAACACAAATCTGTGTAATCTGTAGTCCTTAAAATTACCTTACCAGAGGCAGGTAAGTTTCCCATGTCTATGATTCCATCACAATGACAGCAACCTGGGCTACAGCTCTGTCTCACTGGATGGATGGATGGACGGATGGGTGGGTGGATGGATAGATGGAATGGGTGGATGGACAGATGGATGGACAGACGGATGGATAAATAGAACACAAACCAACCACTGCATACCCAAGCAAATTCTTTTTAATATTCAGAGTTTGTTTGTTTTTTTAAATTGTTTGTGTGACTGTGTACGGGAATGTGCACATCAGGGCAGCTACTCACTGAGATGAGAAAAGATGTCAAATACCCTGGAGCTGGAATTACAGGCACTTGTGAGGGCCTCACATGGATACTGGGACCTGAACTCAGGTCCTCTATAAGGGTAGTATGAGCTCCTAACCACTGAGCCATCTTCTAGTCAACCAGAGCAAATTATTTAAGAGTTAAATATGTTCTATAAATTTAGATGTTAAAAATTATTCTAAAGAGACATAAATATAATTATGACTGAATATCGTCATACTGCTGAATGATAAATAAGGACTCAATTCTAAACCAATTACTCTGACATGTGCTATATTCTAAAGATTTTTTTCCCCCAGTTCTGACAGTTTCATTGGGAAATACAATTCAGAAAAGGAGAGCCATCTTATCATTTCTGGTCAGTGGAATGAAGATGTGTTCAGGGACCCTTCAGTAATGCTAAGGACCCTGTTTTGTCCACCTCTATTCATAGACCCAGTCATGACACAAACTTGTAGTCAATGAGTTAATTTAAGCTTAAACTGATCTCTTTCTCAACACTTTTCACTGAATCACTGCCATGAATGATGTTCCTGCCAACTTGAATGCAGAAAGTACCTCAAATACTACCTGGCTATAAGAACACCACCAACAACTACGTGTCTCTTTGCCCATTGCCAGAGTGTTAGTTTATTTTTAATTATGTGTTTGTGTGTGTGTGTCTGTGTATACACATGCATATAATTCCCAAAGAAGTCAGACACTGAATCCTAAGGCTGGAACTTCAGGAGATTGTCATGGTTGCTGAGAACCAAACTCAGGTCTTAACACATGCACTTAACCGCTGAGCCACCTCTCCAGCCCTAATTTGCTACATTTTAAATTTTAACACAACTTGTATAATTAGCAGAAAGAAATAACTACAGTTACCAAAAACTGCTGCTTTCTCTTTATCCACTTTACCCTACCAGAGAAAAAGATTGACTTATCATTAACATTAGAAAAACAAAGTTAATTTGAAAAAAAAAAAAAAAGGTTCTAGGGGGCTAGAGAGAGAGATGAGGCTCAGCTATGAAGATCATTTGCTGCCCTTGTTCAGTGCCTAGCACCCACACTGAAGCTCACAACCTTTTGTAACTACAAGGACCTGACACTCTCTTCTGGCCACTGAATGCACAAAGTACTTTTATGTATGCAGGCATACACATAAAAATTAATACTCAACATAACTTAGTTTAAATAAATAAGTAAAGGGCCAACAACGATAGCTCAGCATGTAAACCTGCTGTGCTCCAGTCTCACAATCTGAGCTGCACCGCACAACCAGTGGTAGAAGAAGAAACCACTCCCCAAAGCTGCCCTCTGCCCTCACTGTGCCATGCAAACTGCTGCATTCACACTCATCACACACAATAATGGGTAGGTAGTAAGTCACTGATACAAAGTACATTCACATAAGGGACTTTTAAAAAAACAGGTCTTAGAAACAACAACAAAAAGATTTATCTAAATACCTGATGGTTTGTCCTCAGATTGTCAATTTGTTTCTTGAATACTGTAGTCCAAAAATCTTTACATATGAACTTCATAATGTCTAATTCATCTTTGAACCTTGCAGTATCTTTTGTAAACCTAAGAAAAACAACTACAACTAATACAACATATTTCTTCCAAAGAATGTAAGAGGAAATATTGTTACTTTCTGAAGAGGGGCAAGTTATGAACTAATTTCTAAATGCCACTGGCACTAAACATTTATTGACTGTCAAACAGTGATTAACACCAAGCAAAGTCAGTCTTATCTCTGGATTTATATTGTTACATAATTATGGAGCTCAAGAGCCTATTAGTTATTAGCCATCCTTTTAGTTACAATTCAAACTAGTGCATGAACAACAGCAACAACAAACAAAACAAAACAAGCATGGTAGTTTGTGCCTATAATGTAAACATTTTGGATACTGAGGCAAGATCTCCACAGGTTTCAGTCCAACCAGGGCTACATGAGTTCCACGAGAGATTAGGCTACAGTATGAGACTCCAAAAAATAAAAATAAAAAGTAAACATATTTAGAGTACTTTCATGTAAAATCTAACCTAATCTAAATTCAACTATTTAGATATTCATAAAGGGATACAAAAAAGAAGTGATTCAGCCAGATGCATCACTTTAATCCCAGGACTCAGAAGGCAGAGGCAGGCAGATCTCTGAGCTTGAGGCCAGCCTGGTCTACAGAGTGCATTCCACAGTCAGGCTACACAGAGAAACCCTGTCTTGAAACAGAAAGAAAAAGGGGCAGGGGGAGCATAAACAGACTTTAAGGTATTTCTATACCAATGCAGTTAAACAAAATTCCATTCAGATTTTAAAAACATACTAAGCCACAAGCAGAAAATGTAATGAGAATGTAAATAGGTATCTCAATATATTAATTTTTTTCTAGAAAAAGGTCATATAAATAGGTCTTCCTCATTTATTAAAACATAACATTTGAAGCTGGGCACAGTAGAGAATGGTTATGATCCCAGTACACAGAGGGTTGATAGTAGGACTAGTTAAGTCTGTAGTCAGTCTGGGTTACACAGCAAGGACATGTCCATAATAAGACCCAAATAACAGAATTAAACTAGCTTTGGGTATAAAGAGATTTTTTTCCCCTATGCTGAAACCCAGTGCCTCATAAAGATAAACACATGTTCTATGAGTGACATACCAGCAGCCCCTTAAAAACAATTTTCAATTTATCAACTACAAAACAAAATAATTCAAAATTAAAATAAAAAGTTTTGTGCAAAAATCTGAAATGAATCTTCTGTGTTCATAACCTACCTGGAAGAAAATTTTCAAATCCATACTGCTCACCTTTCTATCAATCCTTGTCCTACTCGAAAGCCCATGTTTTCCAGCTTAGTAATACATCGTCCATTTTCCTATTAAAAACATAACAAAACAAAAACGGTTTTGAATACTCTTAGAATTTTAAGACATTTGTATTTTGAAACAGTAAAACAGAAATCAGAGGCCAGAAAGATGGCTCAACAGATAAAGATATTTAGCACCAACCCTGATAACTTAATCCATAGGACCCATGCTGGCAGGAGAGAAATGACTCCAGGAGGCTGTTTTCTGACCTCTCCATGTGCACTATGACATGCACACATGCACACTCAAGACACACACAAGCTAAATAAATATACTTTTAATTAGTACCTTTTCTGTATACTACTTACAAAAAAAAAATCTGGGGAAAAAATTCATAATAATTTAAAAGTTAAATAAACTAGCAAAAGGTAGAAGACCCCCCCCATAAGAAAAATTTAACTTTTTATTTAAATTTTATTATATGTATTACTATATTTATATATATTTATATATAAATAATACATATTTAATATGTATTTTATTATTTGTATTGGGGGTGGGTATATTCATGGCACACAGGTGAAATAAAAGAATTTCTCTCAGGTCCTCAGGCTCTGCAGCATGTGGCTTTGTAAGTAAGCAACTTAAAAGCCCTAAATTTGTCTTAAGTGTAGTGTGTAGTGTGTGTGTGTGCCATGTGTGAGCATGCACATGCAGGAGCCAAATGACAAACTGTTTGAGCTGGTTTGCTCCTTCCACCACGTGGGTCCCAGGAATCCAACTCAGGTTCTCAGACTTGGCAACAAACACCTTTATCAGTGGAGTCTTCTGCTAGTACATAGTGACAACTTTGAAATACTAAAAACATAAATTCAAGATGACATTAGACTACACACGCACACACATTTGAAGGAAGGTACACCACTTTAGGAGATAATGTTCCCCACAGAGCCACAGACTATCTGACAAAAATCTCAGTGCCAGGTGTGTGAAACTTCTGTGCAAGCTGTTGCTAAGGGGAGAAGAAGAGACTCCACAAAATAAGACAAGCTATTGGCCTTGTCCTTGGCTGCCTCCCAGAACTTGAAAGACCCTATTGCTGAAGACACAACACACTTCATACACAGAACTTGGAGGAATCAAGCTGGAATTGACTAAAAGCACACTACCTGAAGACCAGTTACCACAGCATCCACACTGCCAAAGGAAAAAAGCAATCAATAGCCCTCCCCAGCTGTAATGCCTATGAGTCACAATGACCAACATGGCAGAATGTCCCCAAGGGTGCAATGGTGGCACTTCTATCCTGGGGGTACCTAACAGCTACCTAAGTGGACATAAGACCTGTTGAAGAGGAAGGAATTCATTCCTGGCACTACCAACCACCCTACTGTGGCTGGTGAGGTCATGGACCCTAGAGGAGAACCTACTACTGCCACTTTCCTAAACCAGTGTAATTTCTAACTACATCCTTAATACTTTATACCTACATGGAAGTGTTTCTTCTGCAGCAGATAGAGACCATTACAGAAACCCACAACAGGTATAGTATAGAAAACTACTGACTGTGAGGTGCCCAATGCCAATTGATTAGAGATATAGTACAATCCCTATACATAAGGCTAAGGGAATATATAGAATGGGGGGTGGGGGCAGAAAAATTGTAAGAGCCAGAGGACCAGAATGTCTGCTGTAAGACTGTATCTTCTGTATATGACAGGGAAGCTACACTCATAAAACTCTCAACAATAGAGTCACCTAAACAACACCTGTACAATGACAACACCAGTTGACATGCCAACAAATATAGGGAATACCTCACAAAGCCCCAACACTAAATGAAGAGCTATGAACAATTAGTGACTGCAGAGAAAAGGAGAATCAGTCTTCTTCAGGGAGGAGTCCTGTATAGGTTAGTCAATCCCAAGTGGTCAGCCCTAAATACATATACATAAAAATAACACCAAAGGGACTACTCAGTTGTCTACTTGTGTGTGTGTTTGTGTGTGTGTATAACAATAATTAAGAATAGGTCATGACATTGAGAGTCAAGAGACATGGGAAAAGTTGGGAGAGAAAAGGAAATGATGTAAATACACTATTAATGTATGAAATTCTCAAAAAAGATTTTAATAAAAAATAAAGCTGTCAATGAAAAGTAAAGAAGGAAGGCACTAAATGGAGATACATCCCATGCTCATGAATTAGAATACATTCTATGAAAGCTGACATCCAATCTCTATCAAAATTTTAGTAACATCTTCACAGAGCTACACAAAGCAAACCTAAAATTCACAGAAGATCCTGAATAAAAAAAGAAAAGGGAAACACATGACAGCTCCTAGGAATGGTAGAGAAGGTTATTGTAGACGACGGAGAGCATAGTCAGAGGCACAGATATCTGGGAGAGTACAGAGTGGACACGACCATGAGCTAGATCTTACAAAAAGAGAAGAGACAGCCCAAAAAGCCAGAGGGTAAAGGGTAGCTCAAAAAAGGCTGGGTAATTAAAATGACTAGATTATATAGGACTTTAACTAGGGTGCTTTCCTTCCCTAGCCTTCAGCCCTCTTTATTAACAGGACTAAAGAAGGGGCTCCAGCCTGGTGTGCCAGTGCACAAGCACTTGGGAAACAGAATTAAGCGGACCTCTGTGAGTTCCAGTCTAGCCTGTCAACATACTGAGTTCCAGGCAAGCCATTCCTAAAATTCCACAAAACTTGGATTCTATGCCTGATTGCACCCAACACTTTAGTCATTAAATTGTATTCCCTAAAGTACTCGAGGGAAGGGTCCAATCTTGTTTCTCTAGAAGGTCTAGCCCCACTCGGCATGCTTACCAAATGTTTTCTAAAAGAATCACGAGAGAATAAGAACTTCCACATTCGATGTAACCTCCAGAAGCATGAGGCTGCTGTGCCATTCACTATTAACATCAAAGTCCTAAAACCAGCTCCAACATAATGAACAATAAATATTTTAAGTAATTAATTTAAGTGGCTTCATAGTTGTTGTTAAAAATCTTGCAGTTTTATACGCTTTAATTCCAAGGTTTATCAGGCTTCGGCCCCGGAAGTTGTGTGGAGTGGTATCCTGAATGAAGAAAGGTGAGAGAGTAGTTTTGTTGGACAGACTGTAACGGGCCTCTAGAATTGCTGGGAGCAGCAGGAAAATTAAGCAAGAATGACAAAATCAGCTCTGCAGTTAGTCTCTGGGTAAATCTTTATATGGTCAATTATAAAATTCTGTGGCATGCACTCAAAGGAACACAGGGACACGAACACACCAAACAGAAGGCAGAACTGGATGAAAGATTAAATCTCGGAGGGGACAGCCGACAGACAGGTTATATAAGGTGGGATGCCTCGAGGTGGACCGGTTCGGTCTAACCTACTGGGCATCTTCCTACGGCCGCAGGGCGGGAGAGGAACAAGACCAATTGTCACCGCAGGACCCCAGGGTGCGTGGCGGCACTCACCACTTCCCCTTGTTCGGCGGACTTGTATACTCCTGACACCATCTCGTTATGGAGAAGCAAAAACAACGCCTCGTCCGCCATTTCCCGCCGATCCCTCCAGCGCCGAGTCCGCTCCAATTAGTGGGGCACTCGTAGCTCTCGTGAGCCGCGCCGCAGCCGGTGCGCAGGGGCCTACCCCGGTGCCGACGCCGCGGAAGACCCTGCGCTAGCCCGGTGCCGACGCCGCGGAAGACCCTACGCTAGCCCGGTGCCGAGGCCGCGGAAGGCCGCTGTGGACCGCGCCCCTCCTCGGGGCGGCCGCCACTGGGCCCACGAGACCCTATGACAGATCCGCACTCTACTGAGACTGTAGCGCAGGGCATGGGGCGTGAGCAACTTCCGGTCTGGGGTAACCAACTTCCGGTGTTCTGCCAGTCTGTGTGAGCTGCTGCTTGAGTGAGCTGCAGCGCTTTGGTCCAGGTGCGCAAACAAGAGAACAGCGTTTTCTTCACCGCGAGGCAGAGACGAAGGGCTTAGGGCTGGAGGGGAAAGACCCAAGGGCGGGTTGATTCATTCTCAATAATCCTAGCACGCTGGGGGCTGAGGTAGGAGGATTGCCATGAGTTGGAGATTAGCATAACAGAAGGAGATCTCTGTTAAAAAAATAAAATAAAAATTTAAGCCGGCCGTGGTGGCGCACGCCTGTAATCCCAGCGCTCAGGGAAACAGAGGCAGGAGGATCTCTGAATTCGAGGCCAGCCTGGTCTATGAAACGAGTTCAGTACAGCCAAGGCTACACAGAAAAACCTTGTCTCGAAAAAAAATTTGTTTTGCCCAGCGGTGGTGAGGCAGGCCTTTAGTCCCACCACTAGGGAGGCAGAGGCAGATGGATATTTGAATTAGAAACCAGACTGGTCTACGGAGTGAGTTCAGAAAGCCAGGGTTACACAGAGAGAAACCCTGTCTCGAAAAACCAAAACAAAAACAAAAAATCAAGGCAGTATTGTAAAGCTGAAAAAAAAATCTGCTTCTGCCATCTTAGTGTTAATTATAAAACTTGAGGGGCTAGAGAGATGGCGCATCAGCTGAAATATATTTTTAAGTAATTTTTTTTAACATGAAAAAGTGTAAACAATGATTACTGCGTTCGGTGATACACCTGTAATCCTAACATTTTGGAGATAGAGACAAGAGGAACAGGAATTGTCATCCCCAGCTTCATACTTTATGACACATTTGCGTGTCTGACAAGTGAGAGCCTGTGTTACAAGCAAGAAGAATGAATGAATTAGAGGTATGGGAAGATTATCTCAGAGTACCTCATTCTAATCTCAAACTTTGGGCTCCTCCAGCCTCTTTAAGTGTTGCAGTTGAAGGCTTTCATCAGCACAGCTGCTTCTAAACCCTCCTCAGACTGCAGATACCATATATAGTGGATTCAACACAGAATACAAACAACAACAAAAACTCTAAAAGCTTAGAAAAGTTTGGGGAGTTGGAATCAAGACACAAATAGGGGTGCTGTAAGAAAACTCACGACATACACTTAAGCAAGAAAATTTAATCAGAGGACTAAGTGGTGGTGCCACACAGGAGACACAGGCAGGCGGATCTCTGAGTTCAAGGCCAGACTGGTCTACAGAGCTAGTTAAAGGACAGCCAGGGCTATACAAAGTAACTCTGCCTTGAAAAAGCAGGAGAGAAAAGTCCTAAAGATTTTCCAGGTGTCACTGAAATGTTCATAAGATCTGTACTAGAACAGCCCATACAGGCACAAATATTCATGCCTAATCATATTGTACTTTTAAAGATTCTTTAACATTTTACTTGGTTTTGTTGGATACAGGATTCACATATTGCCTAGGCTGGTCCTGAATTCCTGATCTTCCTGCCTCCACCTCCTAAATTCTAGCACTAGAATTTAGATATCCACCTCTTTTGTGTGGAGATGCGTGCTAACCAAATATGTTGGTGTTGCTGAAACTGATTAGTCCTGGTTTTTTGTTTCGTTTTTTAAGGTTCAGTCCTTTATCCAGCCTAAATTGGTGTCATTCTCTTTGTTAGTATTTATTTTAAAATGATGCTACACATGCCACGGATATTATATGAAAGAGATTTGTTGGATGGAGGTGGAGAGATAAAGACAAGGAAAGAGAGAGACATGGTGCCCCCCCCAGGAAAGAAAACAAGGTAGAGAGAGCAAGAGAGGAAGGTAAAAGAGGAAGGTGTGTGTGTGTGAGAGAGAGAGTGAGAGAGAGAGTGAGTGAGAGAGTGAGAGAGAGAGTGAGTGAGAGAGAGAGTGAGAGAGAGAGAGAGAAAGCAGCTGGTTGGTCCTTTTATAGCTTGTGCATATGCATGAGCAGCTGAACTGTTTGCCGCACAGCGTGACTGCTTGCCGCATACCTGGTGGGCAACACATGATGACATAATTAATTACTAGGCAACCCAGGCAGGCTGCCTATATCCTGGCTTCAGATATTCCTTCCACATGGGGCTCCCTAGTACTGCAAGTAATACTACTCTGCCAGCCAGCTGATTTCTGTTCTTGGTAATTCATGAAATGGGTTTTTTTTCCAATTATCTCCTTGTCTCCCCTATTAGTATTAGTTCTCTCAAATTGGTAACACAGGAATTCCTTCACAGGAATTTTAGGTGACAGTTCCATGTTTATAATAATGGTACATGTCATGGCTAATATTATCAATTTGACAGCATCTGGAATCACTTAGAGGGCAAACCTCTGGACTTGTCTGTGGATTTCTAGATTGGGGCAGTTGAGGTGGAGAGGACCCACCCTAAATGGGGGTTACTCTAAGTGCTGAGGTTCTAAATTGAATAAAAGAGGAAAAATGAGCTGAGCATTCAATTCTGCTTCCTGACTGTGGCTGTGATATAACCAGCCACCTTCAGACTCTGTTAACATGTCTTCCCTGCCGGGATGGGTTGTGCTCTAAACTGTGAGCCAAAATAAACCTGTCGTCAGTTGCTCTTGACAGGTATTCTCCTCACAGAATAAGTAACAAGGTTGGATCACTGATGCTGCCTCAGTGGAGGGGATCAGCCTCTCTTATCATCTGTCTAGAACCTTTCCTAAGCTCATAGCATGTAGAAGCATCACAGTAGTGCTAGACAATAGGACTAGCTTGCTGATGCCCAGCCTTAGGCAACCTGAGTTCCGACTTTATACCCTATTTAGTATCATCACTAAACTACAAAGCTCAGAGACCCTCTCCCCTCTAAAGCAGTGGTTCTCAACCTTCCTAACACAGCAACCCTTTAAATACAGTTCCTCATGCTATGGTGACCTCCAATCATAAAATTATTTTGTTGCTACTTCATAACTGTAATTTTGCTACTATTGTGAGACATAATCTAAATATATATTATTTCAAATGGTCTTAGGAGACCCTTGTGACGGGCTCATTAGATCCCAAAATGGGTCTCGACCCAGAGATTGAGAACTATAGAATTAAGGAATATCCTTTGTTCTATAGGTTGCTATAGTGTCTCTTATCCCAGTTTCCCCAATGCAAATGCCTAATAATCTAAAAGGATGTTTTCCCTGAACTCTATCTAGGCACATCTCTGTAAGGAACCTGGAATCATTGTTATTTAGAACAACTACATGAGTTTTTTTTCTAATAAATCCTTTCAAATATTTAAATCTCTTCATTTATGTCATTCACCATATAAACCAAACCTAAAAGTTTCACCTGAAAGCCACACGTGGTGATACAGGCCTGTAATCACAGCACTTGGGAAGCAAGAGTAGAGACTTTCAACAGTGAAGGGGAAAGCTCTCTGTGGCCCATCAAGCCCCAGTGGTTAAGAAGCTCCAGGCTGTGAATCTCCAGGGAGGAGGGGAGGACTCCCTCCCCCAGAATGAATCTCGGGCCCTGGTGGAAGCTGATGCTATCACAAAGTACACAGCACCTACCACATTTATTTGAAATCAGGGATTTATAAATCTTGGGCAGTGGGAGGGACTTAGGGGGTGAATGTGTTCGATTCACTTGGGTTAGGGGTGCCAGAGATGCTTGATTTACCTCATTCATATAGTGGTTCAGTACCCTCACTTACATTCAGTAGCATAGTATCCTAAGAAGAACATAATACTTAATTATCCTGTTGGGGGGGGAGGGGTGGAATCTCCAGGTAAAATCAAAGGTCATTTGGAAAGTCAAGACACCAAGGCATCTTATTAGCATACAGTGTGTATCTCCAGGAACCCCCCAAGTGCCTGCTAAACAGGTTTTCTTATCAGGAAAGGGTCAGGTCTCTGATCTTTCTCTGAGGGCTATGTGATGCTCCTTACACGACCTGGGGTACCCAGATCAGGGGTAGAGAGAAGCCTCTTGAGAAAATAGAGTCCACCATCTTAAACCAAGTATGATCTGGAAATGTCAGACTTCAACCTCATCTATCTGAGCTCCACAATTAGATTCCTTAGAAATGGAACTACAGATGGTTATGAGCTGTCATGTGGGTGCAAGAAATCACACCCTGGTCCTTGGAAGAACAGCCAAGGACCTCTTAACTATTGGACCATTTCCTCAATGTCATAAATTTATTTTATTCCTAATTGTTTATGTGTGCATGCCTGTGCCTGTGGTGGTTTGAATAGGAATGGCCCCCCCAGAGACTCAAGTGTTTGAATGCTTGGCCTATTAGGGAGTGGCTCTATTAGGAGGTGTGGCCTTGTTGGAAGAAGTGTGTCACTGTGGTGGCTGACCATAAGGTCTCAGATGCTCAAGCTTGGCCCAGTAGGTATTCACTTCCTGCTGCTAATGGAGCCAGATGTAGAACTCTCAGCTCCTTCTCTAACACCATGTCTGCCTGCATGCTGTGACTGCCATGACAATTGTAAAAATAGTATGCATTCTTGTTTCAGTTGTCATCTCAGAGGGTTAGTGCCTCTGTCTGCTAACCTAGACCTAGTCCTGGAAGCTTCCAGCCTCTGTTCAACTTAACCTAGGCCTAGAATGTTTCAGCCTCTGAGACTTACTGCTTAATAAGCTTACATTTCTTGTTTTTAATAAGCTCTGGGCTGGCTGGTTCAACTCAGCTGTTCTGAGTTCAAACTCCTCTCCCAGTTGGCATTTCTCTTAGTCCCTGTTTGGCCTTAAACTAACACAAGCAATCTTTTCTAATCTTCTGGCTCCTTCTCATTCTCTGGCTCATTCAGTCTTCACCTGAGTTCTCTTTTTTTTTCTGCATCCTGTTTCTTTATTACTGTCCCTGTAAAACTGCCTCCTCTCTCTTCTGTGTTACCCATTAAGTAGCTTCCTTTTCCTCTCTCTTCTCCTGAGAGTTGGGTGCCTCCTATTCTGTCAAATCTTTCTCTGATTTATCACCTTTTCTGCCTCTCAATTAGGCTTCACTTTCAAAATGGGTGCTTCCTTCTACAAACTAACTTTACCTTCATTGTTTGTACATTAAGAGGCTTATACCACTACGCTTGAACCTTAGCTTTTCTTGGCCTGAAACTTACTGGCCTTGAACTCAGATCTGCAGGCCTGATTGTATTCCAGAGACCCAGAATGTCTTTGGATGTGATCTCTTGTCAAAGTAGCCATGTTTGGAATTATAATTTCTCTATAGAAAATAAATAACTAAATCTCTGAACTTTCAGGCAGCCTCAATTAAGTATTTTCCTTTATAACAGTTGCCATGGTCATGATGTCTCTTCCCAGTAATAGAAACTCTAGGACTGTGTGTGTGTGTATGCGCATGTACATGAGTGTAGATGTCAGCAAGGCCAGAAGGTGTAGGATCTCCTAGAGCTTGAGTTACAGATAGCTGTGAACCACTTGATTAGGATGCTGAGAATCAGACATGCTTCCTTCGTAAAAACATCAGCCAATCTTAAATGCTGAGCCTGAAAGGCTGGGATTACAGGCATGTTCCACCAGACCCAACTGTAAAGGTTCTAATAAGATCATTAAAAGAATGTACTATGCTAGAAACAGGGACAGATTTTTTTTTTTATCTTCCCACAAGATTAGAGTTTATTTGGCTGATGTCTCTGAGGGGAAAAGCACATGCCACCAAGACTGACAACCTCAATTCCAACTCCAGATTCCATATGGTGAAGAAGAAAACTGACTCTGGAAAACTGTCCTCTGACCTCTTCATGTGTATAAACATATACAGTGAAAATAAATTAAAAATCAATATTAAAAAATTTTTAATAATTTGTAGAATAATGAATTTACTATCCTCATCATTTTATTGTCTGTATTTTGCAAACAAAATAATTTTGCATGATAGCTGGCCTTTGGCAATCACAGGTTCTTATATTACAGTGTTATTACCTCTTATATCATATATTAAACATCAAATACTATCATATATATAAATAGTACTATATTTACATAATAAATATACTACATAGGTATGTAGTATATGTATATAGTGTGTGTGATGTGAAATATGTGAGATATATAGAGAGGGATATAGATATAGAGAGATACATCAGCAGCTACTTTTCCAGAGGACCTGCGTTCTGTTTCTAGCACCAATACAATATCTTATTGTTGTTTTAAAAAATGAAATCCCCAATGTTCAGTTTTATCAATAAAGACTCAGGAGCCAGATGCTGGGGTGAAAACTTGCTATCTCAGAGATGCAGAAAAGGCACCCAGTTGACCTTCCTACTCAGCCGATATCCCAGACAGAGAAAGCTCTTCTATTCAGCTCACATCTCTGAAGGAAATAGCTGCTTCCACTTAACTCACATTCCAGAAGGAAAAAGCCCTTCCTATCCAGCTCACATCTCAGAAGGAAAAAAAACCCTTTCTGAAGGGTCTTAAATACCCTTCAACTTAGTGTCCCTCCTTTCTACTTCCCTGTGTCTCTCTATCCATCCTCCAGACTTCCTCTCATTCTCCATGTTTTTTCCTCATGTTTACTTTCTGTCAATCTTGTTGATTGCTCCACCTCTTAGCCTAGGGATAACTTGATTTAATCATGTCTACAGAAGGTTCTTGGATTAAAGGTGTGTGCTATGGCTGAGCAACACCACAAGTACTTGTTTACAGTAAACAGAGAGCAGTAGGATCAAAGACTGAGCCATATCACAAATAGAAATGGTTTTATAGCTCATAGTCTTGGGCTTCACAATGAGATCAGATATCCTGTAATAACTCATCATCATGTGTAACTCTAGTTCCAGTGATCCAACACCCACTTCTGGTCCCTAAGGGCATCATGCTTGCATGTAGTCCAAAAGACATACTTAAGGGCAAAGCACCAATACATAATAATAATAATAATAAATTAAAAACGATCCTTTCTTCAATTATATAAACAACTCAGTGAGACCATGTTTACAATTAGAATTAAATAATTTTCAAACCCAATCTTTGTTTTCCAAAGCACTTCAATTTACTTCTATTTATCAATATATTCACTCTTATTTTCCCTCAAGCTCCTTCAAAGAGCTTTCTTCTTTTTCTTTTTTGGACGGGAGTCAGAGGAATCAGTATTTAGAGACAGGGTTTCTCTATGTAGCCCTGCTGTCCTAGAACTGGCTCTGTAGACCAGGCTGGCCTTGAACCCATAAAAATCCGACTGCTTCTGCCTCCCTAATGCTGGGATTAAAGGCAAGTGCCACCATTTGGCTTTTTTTTGGGGGGGGGGGTGTTCTAAATGGGGTTTCTCTGTGCTCTGTGTAGCTCTGGCTGTCATGGTACTGTGGCACTCATTTTGTAGACGACAGGTGCTGCAACATTTATTATTTGATAAGATAATGAAATTCTTCCTCACCTACCCAGTTATGGGCCTCCACACAAACAGCACACAGGATAATACCAAGTAACTGTTATTAAAAACAAAACGAAAACTCTCATTCCCTTACAGGGAGCAATCCTCTAAGGATTTGACTTCTGTGTTTGTGTAACATTTTCTGAACTACAACGTGTACCTCTATTTCAAGAACAAAACCAGGGGTTGGGGATTTAGCTCAATGGTAGAGCACTTGCCTAACAAGTGCAAGCCCTGGGTTAGGCCCTCAGCTCTGGGGAAAGGAAAAAAAAAAGTAAGAAAACCAGTTCCTATATTGTCAGTGCAGGGAGGGCAGAGTGCAATCAGGAAAAACACATACAGCAAAATGTTGGCCACTTCCCCAGACCCACTATTAAGCCATCTGTCTCTGAGCCTGGTGAAAAAACAGCTTTGCTCAGGGTCAGACTATAAAGTGCCTCTCAAGCTAGATCTGACTTGACCAGCTCGACCCCACCTCGGCAGCCTCCATTTCGTTATCATTAATAACCGCCTTATCCAGCTTTCTAGTTTGTAACGACTAAGGCACGTAAAGCGACTCTGTGTCCACAACAATTATTAGCTGTTAGGATGAAAGACTCGTGGTGGTTCTTTGCAGTAAACATCAAGTTCAGTTCACTAATGGAAGGTAGCCTGCGCCTCCCCCGCACTCTGGGCATGCGCAACACCACAAATTGCTAAGCCCTTCCGTAATTAAATCTCTCGGGGAAGGAAAGTGGGAAGGTACAGTCGCTTCCGTCCCATGGTTGTTAGTAATCGTTTAAGAACACTACCAAGCGAGCGACAAAGCAAGCTTAAGGGGCTGCCTTTCCAGACCCGCGAGCCTGGGTCTAGCACGGCGACGTAATCCCTGCCCGCCGGGCGCGAGCAGCGGAGCGCAACCATCGCAGGTGGCGAGGGGAGGGGCCGATGATCTTCTGGCTTCTGATTGGCCCGGAGTCCCAGAGCCGCCAGCTTTTTCCCCTTCCGGTCCCTGGGTGGTTGAGCCCCAATAAATAAAGCCTGCGGCCATTGGCTGGGGCGGCCTGTCAGTCCTTCCGCGTCTGTCGGCGTGCGCCGCGCGGCCGGGCTGTACGCGGCCTGTAGAGCAGTCGCGAAGCCTGCAGCAGAGAGAAGATGGCGGTCGCCGTGAGAACTTTGCAGGAGCAGCTGGAAAAGGCCAAAGAGAGCCTCAAGAACGTGGACGAGAATATCCGCAAGCTCACCGGGCGGGACCCGAACGATGTGAGGTGAGGGTGGGACCGAAGCTGCGAGCTCGGCGAACGGGGGCGAGAAGGCACCTGGCCGGTGTGGGCCGGTTGGGGTCAAGGGGCCTCTTTCCCGGGCGGCGGCCGAGCCCGCTTCTCGGTTAGGCGGGAGGCGCCATGCCTGCGCCCTAGGTCGTAAGTGCTTGCGGAAGGAGAGAGGCCTGACTGCACGGCGTGGCTTCCGCGCCGCTGGGAAGGCCGAGCCCACGGCTTCCCGCCCTTGGCGCTGCAGGCCCGGAACTGCAGTACAAAGCCCCTTTCCACCACAGCGGCCCCGAACCCGGGCCATTCCGGAGACCCTCGGGGGGAAGCGGGTGGCCGCCTCTCTCCCTGCTGGCCTCGGTGTCCCTCCCTTGGGGTCGGTAGGTAGGAGCTGATCCAGTCTTACTAATGTGTAGCGCTCTCGAGGTAAATATATTTTTCGTAATACTCCTCGTGGGGAAACGTGGAAGAGTGATGTAATTTCTTGTTTCAAAGAAGTGGATCTGAAGTCGTCAGTTGAGGAAAAAAAATATTTATGGTCATTTTTTTTTTCCTTACGGTATACCACACCTGTGGAAGCATATGACGTCCTTGCATATGTCTACATAGGAATCTTGCACTGATTATGAATCTTTTATAGGCCCATCCAAGCCAGATTGCTGGCCCTTTCTGGTCCTGGTGGAGGTAGAGGACGTGGTAGTTTATTGCTAAGGTAAGATCTTACTAATGCTAAAATTTGTAAACTTGAAACAATTTTTAGATTGAATCAAACATGATAGTTAATGACCTGCTAGGTTTCTAATAGAATGTATTGCAAACGTTGGAGAGCATTAATTAGAACAGGCTTAATTGTATTTTTAAGTACTGTAAAGGCTTTTTGACATCTGAGAATATAATTACCTTCCCAGTAAGGGAAGAAGACAACTTTTTCCTGTTAATGCAGGCTTAAGTTTTCTTCACTTGGAAGTGGTTTTATTTATTTATTTTATAAAATCACCTAAATTCTTTCAGCACCTGGAAATAGCAATTTACCTAATGTTTCTCAAGCTTTATGTTGCATGTTTTTTAACTGCAGGCGTGGATTCTCAGATAGTGGAGGAGGACCCCCAGCCAAACAGAGAGACCTGGAAGGGGCAGTCAGTAGGTATGTTTTTCAAAAAATTACTGAAGTATCAGTATGTGCCTTGTTTTCTGGGACACTTACAGATATTTCTGTCTTGTATTAGGATTTATTTGAACTGGGCTACACGTAACACTTTCTGTTTCATACTTTGAAAAACACTGAGAAATGTTTGAATATTATAAGAAAGCAGGGTTTGGTTTTGGATTGAGCAATTTGCTTCTGTTTTTTCACAAAGTTGTAGAATGTGGCATCTAGAGAGGAGTCCTAGAATACTCATTTGCTCTTGATTATGCATTCGGTTCTGCATTGGTATTTAAATTATTTTTCCTATGATAGGCTGGGTGGGGAGCGTCGGACAAGAAGAGAATCACGCCAGGAAAGTGACCCAGAAGACGATGATGTTAAGAAGGTAGTGAAATTAAATATTAGAGGATAAACATAGTTCTTGGTGTGTTTTGAAACCCAAGTGCAGAAAAATCACTGATGATTCCTTTTCTCTTATAGCCAGCACTGCAATCTTCCGTTGTAGCTACCTCCAAAGAACGCACGCGTAGAGACCTTATCCAGGATCAAAACATGGATGAAAAGGGAAAGCAAAGGTATCTCCTCAACATGTCAGATGATGGAGTTAGGAGCTCTTAGAAAATGCTGAGTTTGGTCAAGATCGTGCAGAAATTGATTTCCTTTTTCTGTTTCTTAGGAACCGACGAATATTTGGCTTGTTGATGGGCACCCTTCAAAAATTTAAACAAGAATCTACTGTTGCTACTGAACGGGTATTGGTCCAATTTTTTTTCCTTCATTTATTCATTAGCAAATAAGGGGCTAATGTTTTTTTTGTAAAAAATGTGAATGGTCTCTTTGGTTTTCTGATAAGGGCTTTTCCTGTGAAGCTCTGAATGAGCTGGTATTTATCACAGTAGCTAAGGAAGACCTTGAACTCCTGATGCTCCTGCTTCTACCTTACAAATGCTGGGATTTATTGGTTTTATGGGGTTTTGTTTTGGTTTCCCCTTCCCCCATGTTTTTCTGTGTAGCCTTGGGTGTCCTGGAACTAGCTCTGTAAACCAGGCTGTCATCATACTCATAGAGATCAGCCTGTTTTCTGCCTCCCAAGTGCTGGGATTAAATGTGTACCACCACTGCTCAGCAACCTTTTAAGTTTTTGAGATCAGGTCTTGATTATGTAGACCAGGCTCTTTTGCCTCAGATTCAATAGAGATCTACCTGCCTCTGCTTCCTGAGTGCTGGGAATAAAAGTGTGAGCTACTGGACCTGGCTTTTTGGTATGTTTTTGCCTTTATTTTATGTGTATGGGTGTCGCCTATGTATATATCTGTGAGCCCTGTGTGTACAGTGCTGTGGAGATTGTTGGATCTTCTGAGGCTGGAGTCACAGAGTTGTGAGCTGCCCTGTAGGTACTGGGAATCAAACACAGGTCCTCTGGAAGAGCATCTGGTGAATTTTAACCCCCAGGGCATTTTTTTAAGGCTTTCTCTTATGTGTCCCAAGCTCTTCTTGAAATCTATCTAAAGATTTCTTTTAATGGTATATATTTGGACATATGTTTTCCATGTTGTCTTGTAGAGATAAGAAACTTGCATGTGGACCCAGAGGATTAAAGTTCAGTTGTCAACGGGTACCTTTATCCATTAGTCCATTTCACCTGCCCCTAGCCTGAACTCTTAATCCGTCTAGATCAGTGATGTGCTGGAATTAGGGATCTGTAACACCTTTTCCAGCTTAAAAGCTCTTTAAGGATTCACAGTAAGAATCTGTATCAAAAAGCCTTGTCCTGGGGGCTGGAGAGATGGCTCAGTGGTTAAGAACACTGCCTGTTCCTCTAAGAGGACCCTGGTTTAATTCTTAGCACCCTTCCGGCAGCTCACAGCTGTCTAACTTTTATTCCAGGGAAGCCATCACACCAGGCATGTACATAGTGTACATATCTGCACACAGGCAAAATATCCATACACATAAAATAAAAATAAATAAATCTTTAAATTTTGTTTCAGAAAGAAAAAAAAATCCTTGTCCAGGGGAAAGTGGCTCAGTTGGTAGAGGCCATGCCTAGAATGCTTAAGACTCCACATCCAATTCCCAGTACAACCCTGTTCCTCCCACTGTCACTTCTAAAAAAGATTAAGGAGCCTGAATCTATAAATATTAAGAACATGGGTTTTGGCCTAAGCTGCAACAGTCTCATTTTGTAGTCTTAGACAAATTCTGATTGCTTAGGTAATAAGTTTTATGTCTTATTTTATAATTACATTTATGTGGGAGGGACATACGTTGTTTTGAGTGAGGTCAAAGATCAGCTTTTTGTTTGAATAAGGGATTTTGGATTTGGTAGCTAATTGAAGGATTTGGTTCTACTTTTATTTTTGGAATAGGGACCCATGTAGTCCAGCCTGGATTTGAACTATTTAGCTGAGAATGACCTTGAACAATTGGTCTTCCTGGCTCCAGCTTCCATATTCTGGAAGACCAGCTCAAGGGCTTTAATTGAGTCTTAATAAACACACAAAGACAATCCTTACCACTCTAGAAGCAAAAGACTGCCCTCTACAGTTTATTTAATTTTGCCTCTCATTTTTATTTCAGAACAACTATAGATTTGTGCCTATGGAGTTGATGTTACTGCTTCTAAAGGAAAACTAACAAAAAAGGGAAATCATGAATCCCACTAATGGGGGGGGTAATAAATTATTTTAGCTTTTCAATTAAATTAAAATGCTACACGTAGGTGTGGTAGATGACTGTAGATATCAGTACTCATAAGGCCAAGATAGGAGGAGCCACAAATTTTTTTTCTACTTGGGCTACATATATAGTGAGAATATGACTCAACCACACAACAAAAAAAAAATCACAAATATATCTGGTTTTTTTGAGACAAGGTTTCTCTGTGTAGGCTTGGTTGTCCTGGACTCACTTACAGACCAGGCTTGTCTCAAAAATCAGAGATCCTCCTGGCTCTGCCTCCCAGAGTGCTAGGATTACAGGTGTGTGCCACCATGCCTGGCTACAAATACATTTTTTTTTAAATATGTGTGTGAAAAAGAAGGAACCATGCACGTAGCCAGGCTATTGATCCAAACATTGTTCTCATGATAGAGCAGTATATACTCTGAATTGCTGAGTTACCTCTAATATGTATCTCATGTTTAAAGAAAAAGCTTTTTAATACAGAGAGGAAAATACAATGAAAACAATTAAATTAGGACTTCTATAGAGTGGTATGGTAGTGAATGCATGTAATCTCAGGAGTGTTGTAGCAGAGGCTAACCTAGACTACCCAGCAAGACTCTCAAGTTAGTTGTTGCTCATATATATAGTATTTAGAAGCTAGAAACTGACAAGTCCTACAGTGGATACTTAGAAGCTAGCCTGAGCTATATGAGAATTTATTTAAGCAAAAAACGATTGAAGTTCTGTCACATCTTGTAATTTGGAATGAATAGTTGAAGATTATTGAAGGTTTCTCTTCCCCAAGCTCATGGCTCATAGACTCATTAAATATTATTTTACAAATACCTAGGTTACATAGCTAGGCTCTTCTGACTAGCTCATAACTTAATTAAAATAACTAATTTTTACTAATTTATATTCTGTGACAAGGGTGGTTACCTGGACTCATTTATCATGCATCCATCCATCTTCACATCTTGCCAATGAATCTCCCCTGGGTCTATCCTAGACTGCTTTCTGCCTGCTAGGTGTTTCACCTCCCATTTCCTCCTGTCTAAGCTATAGGTCATCAGATTTAGTATTGGCAGGTGCTACATCCATATGGTACACAAGATAATCCTTCCACAGAAGATCCTCAGACCATTTTTGGTCAGATGCCTACCATGCAAACATAAGAGGCTAGAGTTTGATCTCCAGAGCCCACAAAACTAGAAGTGATAATGAGCACTTGTATCCCCAGTGCTGCTAAGGTGGAGACATGATTCCTGGAGCTCAGCAAGTGCCTTTATCCATTCAGCCATCTTGCAAACCTAGGTTAAGTTCTAATAAGGAAACGTTTATGATGCTGCAGAATGCTGTGACTAGTGACTTTAAAATTTAAATATTTATGGGGAAAGGCCTCAATCACTACCCACAACACAAATTGCAATCAGTCCCAAATTCGGAGTTCAAATTCCTCATGTCAGGAAGACACAGATAAAAGTGTACAAGTAAATTTACATAGTAAAGTTTAAGTTTCAGGTACTCAAGATGTGTGGTACTTTTACTATGATTGAATAAAAACTAAGTAAACCTTTGTTATCTTTTACTTGCGTACTAAAGCAGATTACTTATTTTTAGCAAAAGAGACGCCAAGAAATTGAGCAAAAACTTGAAGTTCAGGCTGAAGAAGAGAGAAAGCAAGTTGAAAATGAGAGGAGAGAACTGTTTGAGGAGAGACGTGCTAAACAGACAGAACTGCGGCTTCTGGAACAGAAGGTTGAGCTTGCACAGCTGGTAAGCAGTGTTTTAAATCCTAAATTAGATAATCCTTGTTTACAGAATACTGACCTTTTCATCTTTTTATTTAGCAAGAAGAATGGAATGAACATAATGCCAAGATAATTAAGTATATAAGAACCAAGACAAAGCCCCATTTGTTCTATATTCCTGGAAGAATGTGTCCAGCTACCCAAAAGCTAATAGAAGAGTCACAGAGAAAAATGAATGGTAAGTACATAAAGTCCATTGCTTAGTGGTAAGACCATGCATCCAAATAGTTAATTTTTTAGAAATAATTTTTAAGACATTTATTTCACTTATATCATTGCTGTCTGCATGTATGCCTGTATGCCAGAAGAGAGCATCAGATCCCAGTATAGATGGTTGTCTGCCACCATATGGTTGCTGGGAACTGAGCTCTGGACCTCTGGAAGAGCAGACAGTTTTCTTACTCATTGAGCCATCTCTCCAGGCCCCTAGAACTAATTTAATAGTTTAGTTTTGGGTTTTTCGTTTGTATAATATTCTGAAATAGTGGTGTCAGGTCTCAAGATTGAGTTTAACCTGAAACTCATTTTATAGTTGGTGATTATAAATATAAAGACTTCGTGTAAGATTATTTCGTGTTTTATAATCTTAGATGCAGAAGAATGCTAAGGAAATGAGACAGAATAAACAAGTTTATATCAGGTATTCACATGGAAGGCTAGACACTGGTAGGCTGGTGATTGGGCATTTTGTTGTACCTGGGAACAGAGAAGTTAATTATAACAGTGGTTCTGCTTTAGAGATATTTTGTTAACCTTCATCTAGCATAAAGTTCAGCAGCAAAGATGTCCCTGCTTTTCCTTGAGTAGATGTCCAGGTTTGTATGATTGTAATTCCTTGGTTTGTAGGTATTTTATGAATATTTTCATTAAGATTCTGTGTTAAGTTCCCAACATTACCCCCCCACACACACACACACACAAACAGACAAAAAAACAAAACCAAAGAGATACAGAAAAGATGATTAGATGTCACTGACAGTTTTTACCTGGTATAAAATTGTTATTTCGAATTTTCTTGACTGTCATAGATTTTACACATGTGAATTTTTGTTGTTTAGCTTTATTTGAAGGTAGACGAATCGAATTTGCAGAACAAATAAATAAAATGGAGGCTAGGCCTAGAAGACAATCAATGAAGGAAAAAGAGCATCAGGTGGTGCGTAATGAAGAACAGAAGGCGGAACAAGAAGAGGGTAAGGTGGCTCAGCGAGAGGAAGAGTTGGAGGAGACAGGTAATCAGCACAATGATGTAGAAATAGAGGAGGCAGGAGAGGAAGAGGAGAAGGAATCAGGTGTAGTTCATAGTGATGCAGAGAAAGAACAGGAGGAGGAGGAACAAAAACAGGAAATGGAGGCTAAGATGGAGGAGGAAGCTGAGGTAAGAGAAAGTGAGAAGCAACAGGATAGTCAGCCAGAAGAAGTTATGGATGTGTTAGAGATGGTTGAAAGTGTCAAAAATGTAATTGCTGAGCAGGAAGTAATGGAAACTAATCAAGTTGAAAGTATAGAACCTTCAGAAAATGAAACTAGCAAAGAATTGGAGCCAGAGATGGAATTTGATGTTGAGCCAGATAAAGAATGTAAATCTCTCTCTCCTGGAAAAGAGAATATTAATTCTCTGGAAGTGGAAAAGGAGTCTGAGGAAAAAGAGGAAAAAGAAGATAAAGAACCTGAGCCCCAACCTGAGCCTATGGCTCAGCCTCAGCCCCCACCTCAGGTCCTGCCCCAGAGCCAGCCCCACTCTCAGCCCCAACCTCAGCCCCAACCTGTACTCCAGTCCCAGCCTCTCTTGCAGCCTGAGACTTCGCCATTAGCTGTTTTGCAGCCTCCAGCTCAGGTTATTCAGGAGCAGGGGAATCTTCTACCTGAGCGGAAGGATTTTCCAATAGAATCTATAAAACTCCCTGAGGTGCCTGTAGAGCCAGTCTTGACAGTACATTCAGAAAGCAAAAGCAAAAATAAGACTAGGAGCAGAAGCAGAGGTCGAGCAAGAAATAAAACAAGCAAGAGTAGAAGTCGCAGCAGCAGCAGCAGTAGCTCCAGTAGCAGCTCTACCAGTAGCAGCAGTGGGAGCAGCACCAGCAGTGGCAGTAGTAGTAGTCGAAGCAGCTCCAGTAGCAGCTCCAGCACAAGTGGGAGCAGCAGCAGAGACAGCAGCAGCAGTACTAGCAGTAGCAGTGAGAGTAGGAGTCGGAGTAGGGGCCGAGGACATAACCGAGATAGAAAGCACAGAAGGAGCGTGGACCGGAAGCGAAGGGATACTTCAGGACTAGAAAGAAGTCACAAATCTTCAAAAGGTGGTAGTAGTAGAGATGCAAAAGGATCAAAGGATAAAAATTCCCGATCTGACAGAAAAAGGTCTATATCAGAGAGTAGTCGATCAGGCAAAAGATCTTCAAGAAGTGAAAGAGACCGAAAATCAGACAGGAAAGACAAAAGGCGTTAATGAAGAAGCCAGGCTTTCTTAGCCTATTTGCAGCAGAAGATTTCTTGATGAGTAAAAGGATTACCTTGTAAGGAGGATGCTGCCTTAAGAATTGCATGTTGTAAAAATTCTTTTTGGAAAATACAGACTGTTTGTTTACCAGACATTCTTGTACTTTTTGCATAATTTTGTAAGAGTTATTTATCAAAATTATGTGAGGTTCCAAAATATGTAAAAATAATAATAATAAAAAAAGATTAACATCCTTTGTCATCTTTTTTAAATACCCTATTACTCTTCAGTCAGAATCTGTATATTTTAATAGGTAAAATCTTTAAATTGTTCCTTTATGTTCTGTACCATACATTGCATTTGTAGAAATAAATGTGCATCTTTCATTATTTTTGAGATGTCCTTGTTGACACTTGTATAATAAATATCTTTATATCTTCAGTTTTTGTCACAAGATACCAAACATGATTAGGATGTTTTTGAAGGTTTCATCACTGATTTGCCTGGGAACAGTTATTTTGAGTTACCAGGTTCTTACAGCTTTGACGGGGAATAGTTTTTTAAAACATTTACTTATTTCCTATCTTATTTTTAATCTAAGCATTTTCCTGTTTTTCATTTAAACCATTCAGTTGGTAGATAACTAACTTAAACAGTATGATTTGGTTGTCATTTCGTAATTATAGAACACCATTCTCTTGTTCTCACAGCTACTTGTTTGATACCAACATAGTGTATAATCTGTTATAGTTATCACCTCCTGGGTGGCGGGGGGGGTTAAAAATACCTTCTAAACTTCGTTTTTGAATTTGTGGTCTTGTCTTTTCTGTTGGCTATAACTGAAACATACCAATCTGTGTTTTCAAGAATTTTTGTTTAAGGAAGTATTGTATGGAAGTTTACACAATGAAGGAGGTTCATCTAGACTTGAATATGTAAACAAGCTAACAAACACACAAGTGTACCAAGTGATTATTAACTTTGTTGTTCATAAATTTGTATGGACTTGGAGTATCTGTTGCCCATTACTATATATGTGCAAATAAATGTGGCTTAGACTTGTGACTGTTTAAGATTAGTACTTGTATTAACGTTTTGATGCATATAAGAGCATTTAAGTGGCAGTGACTATTTTCAAGTTGATATTTTAACATTGGAGCTTTAGTTTGATTTTAAATATTAAGCATGCCATCTACAAGTAAATGGTTTGAGTGGGAAATGAACAAACATCTTCATTTAGTTTGTGTCTGTACAATCCATGTGTTAGAGCAAATAGGAAAAGAATTCTCTTTAAAAATCCTTTTGAGGCTCTGTGGTAGCACATACCTGTATTCCCAGCACTCAGGGAGGCAGAGGCCAGATTGGTTTACAGAGTGAGTCCAGGACAGCCAAGGCTACACAGAAAAACCCAGTCTCAAAAAACAAAAAAACAAATCTGTCTTCTTTCTCTTGGATTAAATGAACAAATAAACTGTAGAACCACTTATATCCGTAAGCCTGTTTTCTACCAAGATGGGCTTAATCAACTTGTACTCCTGGGAAAATGTTATGGTCTCGTGCTGAACAGATTGGTGAAGGAATGACTAAATTTAAAATTGCCGAAGACAAAAAGTGACTTGCCCTCACCCTGGTTTAAAACATAAAGATTTGTTTCAAAAAAAGGTGAGAACGGGGCTTAAGGGCATCCAAGGAAGGCGTACTTAGTAACATATTTTTTTTTTCTACTTAAGTATGTTTTGCTTGTGTGTGTATGTGCAGATTCCAAGGCAGCCAGAGTTAGGATCTGCTCATTGTGGATGTTGAGAACCAAACTTAGGTTCTCCTCTAGAGCAGTATGAGAGCATAACCTTTGATAGCATTTAGGAATGTTGAGAGGAATGTTCTGGAATAGGGGTGGAGTCCAAAGCATGAATGCCTACCTGGAAAGTGCTAGACCCTGGATGCAGTTCATTGTATGATGAACTGGTGTTGAATCTAGGGCCTTGTATTGGCTGAATGTATCTCTACTACTGGCCTGCAACTTGAGTCCTTGTTTTTACTTTCTGTTCTTTTCCAAGATAGGGTTTCTGTGCAGCCTGCTGTGTAGACTAGGCTGGACTTGAACTCACATAGCTCCTCCAGATCTGTCCACCTTTTCCAAGTCCAAACTCTCATGTTTTTGGTTTTTTTAATCTGAGAAATTTAAACTTTAAAAAAAAGACATTATTTATACAGTATTCTGCCTGCATATATGCCTAAATGCCAGAAGAGGACAGCAGATATTATAGATGGTTATGAGCCACCATGTGGTTGCTCAGAATTGAACTGAGGACCAACAGGTATTCGTAACCTCTAAGCCATCTCTCTCCAGCACGAAAGTTGAACAATTTTCAAATTTATGAAGATGATAATAGTTGAACGTTTAAACTCAATTAGTGGGTGATGATCAAGAGAATATAATGAGTGAGGAGGAAGGAGTAATTTACAATTTCCACTTAACACTTTACTAAGTATTAAATACTAAAACATTAGTTATATGCATTTTCAACTTTTTTTATGTGTGTGTCTTTTGAGACAGGGTTTCACTGTGTGGCCTTGGCTGTCCTTACTTTGTAGACCAGGCTGGCCTCAAACTTACAGAAATCTGACTGCCTCTGTCTCCCTGAGTGCTGGGATTACAGGTGTGCACCTGGCTGGCTTGCAGTTTTATAAAAGTTCAGTTTTTTATTCACAGCTATGTGTTTGGGGGTGGGGAAGACCTAGAGAAAGTTGTCTGGTCTCTAGAGCTGGAGTAATGGCAGGCTTGACTTGCCCTATTGGGTGCTGAGAGATAGGTTCTCTGGAAAAGCAGCAAGTGCTCAACTACTGAGACATTTTTCTAGTCCCTGGAAGTCTTATTTTTAGTGTACACTCATAATGGATCTTGATGACTTTAATTAGGGCTGCTTAGAAGAGCACATTTTTAAATGTCCCCAGTGATCATTAACTCTAGAATGAGCTTATGATCTCCTGACATGGAATACAGTATTATCTGTTGCGTTTATTGTGTATGCACCTTTAAATATTGTAAGTTCAGGTCTAGTGAGATGACCCAGCAATTAAAATGGCTTGCCACATACATAAATCTGAGTTTGACCCCTGAAACCCATGTCCTGCAAGTGTGCATTGCAATTCACATATGCATCTACACAATTAAAAAGTGTGCATTTTGATTGACAGGCCATATGTGTTTTTTTAGGCCTCATGTAACCCAAGTATTTACCACAACACTCAGTTTATACAAAGTTTGGAATGGAACCAGGGCCTTGTGAATGGTAGACAAGTAGTCTACCCATCATAAACCACTCCAGCCTTAAGCAGTCCACATGGTGACGAAAAGAATGAGCTTTTGTGAAATGCGGTATCTCAGTCCTTTACAGTGAAGAAATATGTGAGCTACACACCCAACTCACCTCAAATGGATGTTTGCCTGCCTTCACTGTCCTCATGGGCTTCTAATATAGCTGTAGAATGTTCAAGGCTGCCTTTGTGTTACAAAGTGCAAAGTATGTGATAATTGGGTCATCACTTTATTCTATGTAGGTGAAATGACCTAGAAAATTAATAGAATAAAAGCCTCCTTATTTGTTTCTTATTTTCCTTTCCACCCAACCCTGAGTCAATTGCATTTTCCTAACCTGTATTTTTAGCATATTGGGACCCATCTCTTTAGGGGCTAGAAAAAGATGGCTTTTCCAGAGTACCTGAGTTGATTTCCCAGCACCGATGCCAGGCAACCTCTAACTGCCTGTGACTGTAGCTCTAGAGGGTCTCACACCCTCTTTTGGTCTTCTCAAGACACCTGTGTACACATGCTCACTCACAAATTTTGTTTTGTGCCCCTGGCTATCCTGGAACTGCCTCTGTAGACCTGGCTGGCTTCAAACTCAGTGATCCACCTCCTTTGCCTCCAAATTCTGGGATTAAATGCATGCACACCACCAGCAGCCTTCAAACCACGTTTTTGTTGCTTTTTGGAAGTCTAAAAGTCTGCCCTTTTAGAATGTCTTTTAATAAAAGGTGACCTTCCTGATTTCCTTAGCTTGTCTATCATTTTTTCAATCAAAATTAATCAGAGCTTAACCAAGGGTTCTCTACAGTTACCTTTTATTCTCATGAAAATTTGATAGTAGACTTTTGTAGGTGATTGGGGGTTGTCTCAAGAGAGGTTCTCACACAGTCCAATCTAACTCTGGACTCATTCTGGAGGCAAGAATAACCTTGAAGTCCTGATCCTTCTGCAGCTATCATCCAAGTATTGGGATTATAGGCCTACCCCACTATGCCTGACTTTGAAACTAGTCTTTACATTTTTGTTTTGTTTTGTTTTGTTTTTGGTTGGTTTGGTTTGCCAAGACATGATTTCTCTGTGTTCCTTGGCTTCCTGGAACTTGCTCTACTAGACCAGGCTAGCCTCAAACTCAGATTAGCCAGCCTCTCCTGGAATTAAAGGCATATGCTCTCACTGATTTGTTTTTGTATTTTTAAGACAGGGATAGCACCATATAACTCTTTAGCCTAGAACTCACAAAGATATGCCTACCTCTGCCTCCAAAGTGCTAGGATTAAAGGGGTGTGCTACAACACCTACCCTAAAAAAATATTTTAAGCTTTTATTTCTGGATATTTTAAACTTTTGTGTATTTGCTTTTATTAGATATTGTTTTTAATTTAAAGCATACATAGGGTGCATAGATACTCAACATACTATTTTTTAAGAAAAATAGCATGATACTATCTTTGCAATATTCACTGTGTCAAACACATAAGCATAACAGTGGCTGTCCTTTCTCTCCTTTCCTCTTTCATAATGCCTGGGATCAGTCCTTGGAGTATGTTAAGTGGGTACTTTAATACCAGTGAACTCTAACCCCCAGCCCCAGATATTTATTAGCTTTAATGGCTGTGGAGTTTTACATTGGTCGCTATGATTGAAAATAACAGAATGAAATTCCTTTTCTGAGGGCTGGAGAGCTGGTTCAGTGACTAAGCACTGTCCGTTCTTCCAATGGTGGCTACATGGTGGCTAACAACCATCTAAAATGAGATATGGTGCCCTCTTCTGGTATGCAGGCAAACATAAGCAGACATTGTACACATAATAAATCTTTAAAAAGAAAAAAATTTTTGAAGAACTCCCTTTCTGTTAGTAGGTAGTCCTAAATACTAGGACTGCATTTACTAGGGTAAATGCAGTATGTATAGAGGCCACACTTCTCAGTGTGCCTTGTAGCTAGGTGTGGTTATCATGGGAATGTAGAAGTCATGCCTTAACACCCAGGTCACACTGCACACTGTCTCCCTCTGCTGCACTTTCTTTCCCATTTATCAAATAGTATAGCATGTATTCGCTAGTAATAAGCATAGATCATGCAGAGAAAAGCAGCTCAAAGCAATTCGTGGAACTGGACCTCCTTATACTGATTGCAGATGTGTGCTGCTTATTCAAAACTTGTTTTTTTTTTTAACAAATGATCTAATGCTCTGCATGCTACGCAAACATTCCAACTCTAAGCCAAGCCCTTAGCCTAACATGTTTTTTTGAAAATAATTTTTAATTGTGTGTGTTTGCATGTGGTTATGTACACGAGTGTAATTGCCCAAGGAGACCAGAGGTGTCACCCTATGAAGCTGAAAGCTGATTGTGAGCCACCTAACACAAGTGCTGATACCTGAACTCTGATCCTCTGCAAGAACAGTATGTATTCTTAACTGCCAAGCCATCTCTCCAGTCCTTATTTTTAGTTTTAATGCAAACATTAGAATACATTTCCTAAGAGCCAAAAAGATATATTTATTTACTAATTGTGGCTTTTCTAGACAGGGTTTCTCTGTGTAGCATTGGTTGCCCTGGAACTAGCTCTAGCTCCGTAGACAGGCTGGCCTTGAACTCAGGGATCTGCCTGCCTCTGCCTCCCAAGTGCTGGGGTTAAAAGCATGTGCTACCATCACCCACTGTTAATTTTAGTTTTGTTTGTATAAAATGTTAAAGTTTATTTGGCAATAATTAACATCTTTAGAATTTTAACAAAAATTCAGTTTCTCATTTATCCTGGCACCTATAGCCCTTCTTCATTCAGATTGTGCAGTTTTATTGACTTCCTCAGAGAGTTTGCATGTGTTTGACCTTATAAATAAAAGTTTTCTGCTTTCATTGCTTGCCTAATTCCTTTACTCATATGTAGACACAAGGTCTTTCCAGAGTTTAGGAAGCTTCTTTCTGTTAGGCCCCTGTGTCTTATTCCTAGCCATAATTCACTGACTCATAGAATCATAAGAACATTCTTCAGGAAGACAAGAAATTGTCTTTTGTGTTTGGACCCATTGATAATGTTAAGCTGATGTGAAAAAGTCTGTCTAACCTTTAGACTAGAACTATGTCATTGGTTACTCTACTCTCAGCCTTCCAACTCCAGGAATCACAAAAACCACTTCATGGCATGGTCTTTTTGTTTATTTTGTTTTGTTTTGAGATAAGGTCTCTATGTAGCCTCACTATCCTGGAACTTGCTATGTAGACCAGGCTGGCCTCAAACTCAGAGAAATCAATAGACATGGTCTTTACGTGTAGTTTCCCAGTCCATTCTGTCATGAGTACAGAAACGTGGATGCCTTAGATTCTAGATAGCTTAGCCAAAGGTTAGCTGTTTTGTGCATACTTCATATTCATCACTCTAGTATAAATAAGAAACAATCTTTGGGGCTGGAGAGAAAGCTAAGTGGTTAGAGTACCTGCTGCTCTTGCAGAGGACTTCAGATTCTGTTCCCAGTACCTACATGGTGGTTCAAAAACTCTAGTTCCAAGGGATCTGATGCCCCCTTCTGGCCTCTGTGAGCAACAGCCATGTATGTAGTACAAATACATGTATGCAGACACAATCCACACTTGGTTTTTCTTTTTCTTCCTTCTTTCCTTCCTTCCTTCCTTCCTTCCTTCCTTCCTTCCTTCCTTCCTTCCTTCTCCTTCCCTCCTTCCCTCCTTCCTTTCTTTCTCTCTTCTTTCTTCCTTCCTTCCTTCCCTCCTTTCTTTCTTTCTTTCTTTCTTTCTTTCTTTCTTTCCTTCTTTCCTCTTGTATATGTGTGTGCATGCATAGGGGGCCATGTATGCAAGAAGGCAAGAGGTTGACATCAGGTGCCTATCATTCTCTTTTATTTTTAAAGTTTTATGTATTTATGTATGGGCATGTGTATGAAGGTCTGAAGACAACTTTGGGAATTGGTCCTCTTCTACCTTCTGACTATGGGGACTGAACTCAGGTCATTAGGCTTGACAACAAGCTCTTTTTATTCAGAGCCATCTTGCCAGCACCACAATGCTAACTTAAAACTTTATAGTTTGGTAATTCTGTGTCCTCAACAAATGCAAAATTACCTTTCCTAGATGTCAAACATGTTGTCTTTACTCCTTTTTGGCTTATTTTTAGGGTGGGGCTGCAAGATAATTTCCTATTCAGTCACTTGACTTTTTGAACTCTTCAGCTTTCCTAACGCTCTATAAGTCCTCAACTCTGCTGAGAGTGAAAGCATATGACTCAGCACTGACCAGACGGATGAACAGTGTGTTCTAGACTTTATCTAGGATTCTGACCTTCTTTTCAGAGGTGTAACCACTTTGAACAAAATCACACTGTAATGTTTATTTATTTTATTGTTTTAACTTAATTTTATTGTTGTTGTTTTGGTTATTTTTCGAGACAGGGTCTCTCTGTAGCCCTGCCTGTCCTGGAACTCGCTGTTTAGACAGGCTGGTCTTGAACTCAGAGCTCTGCCTGCCTCTGCCTCCTGCGTGCTGGGATTAAAGATGTGTGCCACCGCCTCCCATCCTGTCATGTTTATTTAAACAAGTCATGACTGTTGATGAAATTCTAAGGCAAAGGAATGCTATACATATTGCAATAGGGTTAGTTCAGAACTAGCAATGCATAACTGCGGGAAAGCATACTTCAGAGGTTTGACAAGAGAAGCTCATTTAAGGCTGAGGATTTCTCCTTCCTGGGCACTCATCTCAGCCTTCCTGGCAGGCAGTGGCCACATGGTTGGGTTCTGCAGTGGCTGTAGGTAAAGGCCATATATTCTCAGGCCACACATGGTTCTTCTGCATGTTCTTTTTCACTTTTGTGATGACTCAGAGGCCATATGATCTAGGATGCAAAGTCACAAAATGGAAATATTCTAGATCTCTGGGTTATTACCTAGGAGAAAATTACCATGGAAAAATGGCCTGATTGACTTGGGGAATGAAACTTAAACTCTGTCTTAAACTCTGCTCTTAAGTTCTCTGAGGTAGTCACATTGTTCAATCAAAATATTTCTGAGGCCAGGCCAGTACAAATTTTAGCTGCTCAGGAGGCTGGGACAGGAGAATTACAAGTTCAAAAATTGCCTGGGCTACAGAGTAGGGTAGATCAACTTGGGCAACTTCTGTGAACTCCTGTATCAAAATAAGAAGTGGAAAAAAGGAAGAGGACTGGGTAATTAGTTCAGTGTTAGAGCATATTGCAAGGGTGAGCCAGGACCCTGGGTTCAGTCTCCAGCAGCACAAAAAGAAAAAAAAAAGTTTTGTTATTTTGGGACTTAGAATAATAAGGTATGTTATAGGTTGAAAGAGAATGCCTCCTTTGGGCTCATGAATCTGAACATTTGGTCCCCACTTGCTGCTGCTGTTTGGGGCATTTTGGTAGTAGAGCCTTCCTAGATGAACTATGATATCTGAGGCTGGATGTGAGATTAAAAAACAACTTGTTCCAATTTACTCTCTGCTTCCTGCTTGCCGTTCTGCTTCTCCGCTTCCTATCCCTGCTACCCTATCTACCAGGCTGCCATGCCTCCCCAAGAGAAACCCTTCTCCAAGTCATCGTAATCGTGGTATCAGAGCAAAGGAAAATAACCAATACAAAGCAAAACTGCTGATTCATTAAAATTTCCTATACCTTTAATTCTTTAATTAATAAGAATTTTAGTTATAGATCAAGGCTAATTTTTTCAATGAGGCTTCATTTATTTATTTGTATGTCTTTAATTTTTATTTTTAATTTGAATGGGCCTGTAACCTAAACTGTCCTGGAACTTTCTGTGTTGCTAAGGAAGGCCTTGATCCATTGGTCCTCTTGCCTCCTCTTAACATGCCAGGACTGCAAGTATGCACTACCATGGCTGGCTAATTCTATTCTGTTGGTTTTATTTTGTTTTGTTTTCTGATTTCCAAGACAGTGTCTTGCTGTGTAGCTCAGCTTGGCCTGGAACTTGCTTTCTTGTCCTAGTCCTCCTAGCTGAGATTAGTAGCTGCGCACACATGCCCCACATCCAGCACCTAGTTTGTTTGTTTTGTTTATTTGTTTTTTAATAAATAGGTTTGTAGGGTGCTGGAGAGGTAGCTCAGGGTTAAGAGCAAGCACTGTTGTTAAAGAAGAACTGAGTTCAGTTCTTAGAACCCACATCTGGCATCTCACAACCACCTTCAACTCCAGCTTCAGTAGGATCCAGTTCCTATGGCCTCATATGCTCATATGCTCCCAGCCCCACTCTACACATATGTATATATAATTAAAAATAATGAAAGTAAGTCTTAAAAACAAACAAACAAACAAAAACCCAGGCTGGAGAGATGGCTCAGAGGTTAAGAGGTCCTGAGTTCAATTCCCAGCAACCACATGGTGGCTCATGACCATCTATAATAAGGTCTGGTGCTCTCTTCTGACATGCATGCATACATGCAAGCAGAACAGTGCATACATAATAAATAAATATTAAAAAACAAAAAACAATAACAAACTAGGCTTTCATGTGGTAACGTAGCTAGCTTAGTGTTATCTTGTACTTGCATAATGACATCCTGTACTGGATTTGGTTAACTCCCAGAACCTTCGTTCCCAAAGACCTTGCAGTGGGAGGTCAGCAAGAGCATCTCAGAGCCCAGTGGCCCCTCTTTCAACCCTCACTGGAGTCTATATGGCTTCTATTATACCTAGCTGCTCCCTTTTACTTCTGCTGTGCTCTCTACACTGCCACTTCCTGCCACTGCTTCCTTAGGAGAAAAGCTACCTGGAGGGCTAGGATAGAAAAACAGGTAAGTTGCCTGGAGTGCTTTGGGCCAGAATGAGTTATGAAAATTATTTTTGAAGAAATGATATACTTAAGCAATTTGGTTTGTAAATGTATTTTGAGTAAACTTTTTTTTTTTTTTTTGAGACAGGGTTTCTCTGTGTAGCTCTGGCTGTCCTGGACTTGCTTTGTAGATCAGGCTGGCCTTGAACTCACAGAGATCCCCCTGCCTCTGCCTCCTGAGCGCTGGGATTACAGGTGTGCACCATCATGCCTGGCTCTTGATTAAACATTTTGAATCTAACAGATGACTTTTAGTTCACAGTTTATTTTGTTTGCTCTGTCAGACTTACGGGGTTGACTTAAGAAGCCTCAAAGGGTATCTGCCGGAGCGTTCTCAACTTTGAGCTAGTTCAAGAGCTCAGAGGTAACCTTTACTGGAGTTCAATCTTGCAAAGATTAGAGACAAAGATATATTCATTTTGCTTTCAGTGAGCTTATGTTCTAAGTATCTTTCAGCTCTGCTAAAGGATTCACATACCTTGTAAACAGAATAGGCAAAGAATTCACTATGTAATTCAGATAAAATAAAATTTCAACTTAAAAGTTAAAATTTAAAATGCCTTGGGACTGTTGTGTGTGGAATAGTGATAGTGGAAATATGGACAGCTATGTGTTTATCAAAATCCATAGAACCATACACTTAGACCACAATAAATTAATTTTACTGTCTACAAATCATCTAAGACAGCAGAGGACCTGAAGATGGAAAAATCATCTAAGACAGCAGAGGACCTGAAGATGGAATGTAGGCTGTGAGAAGGACATTCAACTATATTACACATGTACAATATAACCATTCTGCCAGGATGAAGAAGTAGGGGACTGACCTAACTCATTTTGTAAGAGGCAATTAGACATTGCAGGGCATTCCAGAAAGGAGAGCAGGTGATTTGTTCAGTACAGGTATAGGCTGTCAATTCTCAAACTACAGATAGAGTGGAAAACAAATAGGTTTCTGACTATTGAAGAACCTTCTGGTGAGTTTCTTGATAATCCTCCAGGAGTAAATAAAAATTCTCCTTCTTGAAAGTAAGCTGGACCTAGTTATTTTCTTCACATGAACAGAACAGTCACTTTGCTTTGGAGATGGAGAGAAACATCACTTCAGTTAGGCGATGCCAGCGACTTGAGGTATGTATTCTACAGAACCACTGAGATGTTGTTCTGTGGCATCCTTCTTCCCAGAAAGCACCAAGCAACCCATGTGAGGAACATTCCAAAGTGTTAAGATCAGTATGGACCAAAGCCTTTTGCAGACTGTTGAGTACTGAAGAGTCAGAGCAACCAATACATGCTATGTTCAATTCTATTCTTTTTTTGAGACAAGATCTAATCATAGCTAGCTTAGAAATCATGATTTTCCTGCCTCAGCATCCCAGGTGTTGGGATTACAGGCAAGTTCAATTCTTGAGCAAAAAGGGGACATTATTTTAAAAATTCAGTAAGTAATACTACAGTGTGTAGTTCAGATAATAAATTATAACATAGTGCTAGCTTATTTCTGTAACTATACAATGGTTATAAAAGACTACCATTTGGGGAGGGTAGATGAAGTACATATGAATCTTTTGGATAATATAAAATTATTTCAAAATAAAAAATTTAAAAACACTGAAGGCATTTTTTTTTGAGTTAGGGTCTCACGAAGCCCTGTTGACCTTGAACTTCTGGTCCTCTGGTCCCTATTTTTACTTTATGTATATGAATGTATATGAATGCCTGTATGTACATAGGTGTACCAAGTGAGTGCCTGATCCACACAGAGGCCAGAAAAGATTATCAGATCCTCAGAACTGGAGTTACAAACAGTTGTGAACTGCCATGTGGGTGCTAGGAATGGAACCCAGGTCCTCTGCTAGTGCTAAACTACTGAGGCATCTTTCTAGCTTCTATATAACAAGCTTTTAGAAATGTTATGATTTTCCAGGTTATAGCTCAGTTGCTAGAGTGTATTGCAGGATATTTGATCATACTGTGAACTCCATTGTGTTGCTTACAGGAAAAATCTGTTTCTAGGTGCTCAGCCGTGGCACCTTTAATCCAAGAGTTTTCTGCTTGAGTACTGTAAACAGGATTAAATAAAGTTAACCCTAGATTAAGAGGCAGAGAAACAGGAAGTGTACCTAAGGGGGGAAAAAAACCATAGAGAGTAAGAGGAAGTCAGGAGGATGGACAGAGACAGACAGGAAGTAGAAGGTAGGGACATTCAGTTTGCATGTTTTTGAGATGGGGTGGGGAAGGAGCTTTCCTTTTGTGACTTTGGTTGAGGAGGAAGGTCAACTGGGTGCTTTCTGTCAGCTGGGTACTTTCTCTGCTTCTCTGAGGTCTCAGGCTTTCACCCCAGCATCTGGCTCCTGAGTCTTTATTAGTAAAATTGAACCATTGAGATTTTGTTGAAAGTAACAAAAGTGCTTGATTAGCATGTAAGCAGCCCTGGATTCCTTCCCCAGCAGCTCATGAACCTGGAGTGGTGGGGTAGTCCATAATCCCAGCATTTGGGAGATGAAGTAGGAGGATTAGAAGTCCAAGGTTATCCTTGGTTATATATTTAGTTCATGTCAACATGGGATACATGAGACCTTTCTCAGAATGTGATGATTGGGCTTGAAGAGATGGCTCAGCAGTTAAGAGCATTTGTTGTTCTTACAAAAGATCTGGATTCTATTCCATTCCATTCCCAGCACCCACATGTTGGACTACAACCATTTATAACTGCAGTTCCAGGGAATCTGATGCCCTCTTATGGCCTCCAAGAGCACCAGGCACACATGTTACACAGACATATATGCCAGCAAACAAATACATAATAAATAAATATATAAATAAATACAATTTAGGGCCTGGAGAGATGGCTCAGCAGTTAAGAGCAGTGCTGCTCTTACAATGGATCTAGGTTTAATTTCCAGCACCCTCATGACAGCTCACAACCATTCACACCTCCATTTCCAGGGGATCTGACATCTTGATCTAGCTTCAGTTGGGCACTAGGGACACACATGCTTGCAAAACACCCATACGCATAAAATAATTTTTACAAACTAAAAATACATAATTTGGGGTATAAATGTTAAAGAACGACTTCCTTTTTTAGTTAAGTGGGGGTTTTTTTGTTTTTTTTTTTTAAGCTAAGAAGAGCCTGGGAATGTAACTCAGTAAAGCATTTGCCATACAACTGTGAGATCAGTCTCTGATGCCAATGGAAAAAAGAAAAAGCCCTGGGTGATGGCATGTGCTTGCAATCCTGTGCTAGAGAGGCAGGGATAAGAGGACAAATGGATTTAATGGACAAACAGCCTAGACTAATCAGTAGTCCGGCTCCCAGTGAGAGATTGCCTCAAACATGTAAAGACACACAAACATACAAAGTAAGAAATTAGATAATGTTAAAATACATAGATTGCTCATGAGGAATGACACAGGAAATGGGCTTCTGTCCATGTGCATGTGCACACACAAAGAAGCTCTAGATCAGACCTATGGGTTTAAACCCCTTTGGGTTCACATTTCAGGTGTTCTGTATATAAGATATTTACAATTAATAAGAGTAGCCAAATTACAGTTATAAAGTAGCAATGAAAATAATTTTGTGGTTGGAGGTTACCACTTCATGAAGACATGTCTAAAGGGTCACATCATTAGGAAGATTGAGAACCACTGCTCTAGAGTTTCTTGGAACATGCATGGACACTACAACAATTGTTGGTGGTGAGATGTATAAATGGGAAAGGGATAGCACAGGAAATAAAGCAGGAGATTTGGAGAGAATGATATGAGTTTCTTCATTGCCATTCCTTGCTGCTGGCCTGTTCTTCTATTTATTGCATTTTGAGATAGTTTCTTATACATCCCAGGGGGACCTCAAACTGTGTAGCTCTCAGGCAGGCCTTGAACTCCTAATCCTCCAGTCTCTACTTCCCAAATGATAGTACTGTGGGCATGAGTACCACAGCAACTGGCCAGGCAGCTACTGCAGTGTTTGGAATCAGAGCGCTTTCCATAGTTTTGTTTCCTGGACATTTAATACTTTTCTGCTGCATCAATACAATACAATAGCAAAGACAAATATTGAAAAAGCTGACCCAATTCTTCCCCCCCCCCTTTTTTAACAAGAGGCTACTGGGGATCAAACCTATGACTTCACAAATGTTAGGCATTGTTCTCACACTAAGCCGTAATCCTAGTCCTTGGTCACACTTTCTACAAAAGTAGAAATTTAATAAAAAAATTACCTGATTATTTATTTATTATTTATATAGTATTCTGCCTACGTGTGTGCATGCACGCCAGAAGAGGGCATCAGATATCACTATAGATGGTTATGAGCCACCGTGTGGGTGCTAGGAATTGAACTCAGAACCTTTTAAAGAACAGACAGTGCTCTTAACTTCTGAGCCGTCTCTCCACCCTGATTACTTGATTTTGAATTAATTAATTAACTAGCTGATTAAATTTCTATCCCAATCTTGGCTTTCTCTTCCTCCTCTCCTCCCAGTCCCTCCTTCCCACCAACCTCCAGTCTTATTTTTCTCCTCAGATAAGGGAGGCCTTCCATGGATGTCAACCTACCTTGGCATATCAAGTTGCTAGACGAGGCAGCGCAATTAGGGGAAAGGGATGCAAAGGCAGGCAATGGAGCTGTAGATAGGCCCTGCTGCAGCTGTTATGGAGTACCACATGAAGACTGACCTAAACAACAGTTGTATATGTGCAGGGGGCCTAGGTTTGTTTCATGCATGCTCTCTGTTTGATGGTTCAATCTCTGTGGGCCTCTACTGGCCCAGGTTTGCTTTTATAATGAAAGAAAATTCCAATTTGTTTAATTTTACCAACAAACATTCAAGAGTCAGATGTGGAGCTGAAAACTTGCTAGCTCAGAGAGGCAGAGAAAGCATCCAACTAACCTTCCTTCTCAGTTCACATCCCAAAGGAAAAAGCTCACCTGACAGCACAGGAGGAAAAGGCAAAAAGCTAAAAGCCAAAGAGCTAAAGAGCTCCTTCTTCTCCACACTGTCTTAAATATCCTCTCTCAAAGTCCCTCCTTTCTGTCATCTGGCTTGTTGCTTCCCCTCTTGACCTACGATTAATGTTATTAAATCCTGTGTACAGAAAGCTTTTGGGTTAAAGGTGTGTGCTAGAGCTGAGCCACACCAAACAATAAACAGGTTTTACAGGTCACAGTCTTGGGATTGACAATGGGATCAAATATCCTGCAACACAGGTTAGTTGATTCTGTAAATTTACCTGATTTTTTTTAATGTGAGACAGCAGGGGACCTTCCAATTGAATGCAGGATTTTCTTTAGTCATGAGATATGACTTATTCTCAAAAAGAAATCTACTCATTTATTCATCCATCTTTGCATTATTTCAGTAAAAAAAAATTTGAGGGTTTCTTGGTGTAGCCTTGGCTGTCCTAGACTCACTTTGTAGACCAGGCTAGCCTCAAACTCACAGAGATCTGCCTGCTTCTGCCTCCCTGAGTGCTGGGATTAAAGGTGAGCATCACCATGCCCAGATTCAGTAAAAAAAAAATATTAACTGATATTATTTTTATGATTTTATTTGAGTCCTAAAAAATAAGTAGGGTCTAGAAAAACAATTATATGAAAAAAACAAGAAATCATATCACTTTCTTTCTTAAAACTTTGTACGGCCTCCTTTTCTACATCACAAAACCTCATACTTCACACTTTCATAGCTCATGATGATCCCATTATGATTTCATTACTGCCTGGCTTCTGTTTACTTTCCTACCCACTTCACCTGCCTTCATGTTTTCTATGACACTTCCTCTCCAACAGAGTATATTTTACATATAAGCCGTATATAAAATGGTATAATATTTATAGGTAGCCTACATAAAACCTTTTTTCATGTCTAAATTAATTATAATACCAAAAGCAATGTAAATGTTACTGTGTAACATTGTTTAGAGAATATTGACAAGGGAAAAAAAGTCTGTATGTGGTAAGAGGTATATCTTATAATAAAGCAGCTTTGTGGACTGGAGAGATGGCTCAGCAGTTAAAAGCACTTGCTTTTCTTTCAGAGGACCAGAGTTCCCAGCACATACAAGATGGTTCATAACCTTCTGTGACTCAAGTTCCAGGAAATCCAAGCCCTCTTTTGTAACCTGTGACACCAGGTATGCACATGGTGCATTTCCATACATGCATTCTAAAACATTCACATGCATAAAATAAATAAATAAATAAATAAATCTTTTTGAAAAGCAGGTTTCTCCTTTAAAAGAAGATAGGCTCATGGCCACAAACAGCCCCAGAGGGACACAGATTCTTCAGGTTTGCCATTTCCCAGCAGATCCAAGAGCAGAGGGAGTTTCTGACGCTTAGAGATTTTTGAGGTAGAGGGGTATATTACATACTACTTGGCCTGGTCTACATGCTAGAAGTAGAGATGGCTAGAAGTAGAGAAGATGAGTCAGTGAGATGATTCAGTGGGTAAAAGGTAGTTGTCACACAAAACTAACACTTAAGATTGATTCCAGAAACCTATGGTGAAAGGAGAGAACAGATTCCTGAAAGTTGTCCCCTGATCTCTACATGCATGCCTTTTCACACACACATTTACATACACACCCCCCACACATGTACATAGTAAAGGAATGATTGTGTGCTTATGTTTGTTCTTCCTAATCCAGCCTTCAACTTATTGTGTGCTGTTCCTCTAGCATGCTTTTATTTACAGTCTCTTCAAAGGCTTCCCTTCTTTGCTGGGATCTGCTGGTCTTGGTCAATAGAAAGCAGTGTCGGGACAGCAGAAGGCAGTCTAGAGCAAAACCGAGCTCCTTTCCTTCCCTGAAGGCTTCAAGCTCCTGTTGGCCAGGTCTATCTCCATAGCTCTCCCCAAGCAAGCCACAATTCCTTCATGCCTGAGGCTGTTAACCCCCCTGTTGTGCTTTAACCCAGTCTACACCTTTGTGAACTATCCCTTTGTAATCACACATCAGCCCTTATATCTAGATATCCATTAATTTCCTGGTGGAATACCTTTTGATAGAAACAAAACATAAAAGGGTGAGCAGAATTATCCTGTGGACCTCAGCAACACAAAAGACACAAGGAAATCATAGAGTGACTAGCACACAGGGTAACTCATGTATGTTTACTGATGTCTCTTTTTGGGTCTCATGGCTTCCAAAGTTATGCCTTCTAGAAACAGATACTGAGATGGAGTTTGGGGCTCAAGGGATTCACTTCCTTGAAAGGAAGGGGAAGAAGGCAGAAAAGTTCAGAAACCAACTTGCGATGACTTAGTCAACAGGAAGCTCTGAGTGAAGAGTGATGCTGCCCTTTACTGCCTTGTTTATTCCCTGCATGAGCTAGAACACCCAGGAGGAGTAATCTTGGGTAAGGTGATTCCCTGCAGAGAAGGCAGACTTTGACACAGCAACCTGCTGGAGGCTGTCAGCTGACTGAACTCCAGGAAGCTGGGCGGACAGTCCTACCTGGAGGAGAGGAGAGCAGCCCTTCCCATGTCTTCCACAGTAGCTTAACTCTCAGCCATTCCCAGGCCTTTTCCCTTTCTCCGCGACTGCCTATCACAGGGACTTTATATAGAAGCTCTGTTTCTATACCTGGACCTTGGTTAAACCCTACTGCTTATTCAGTTCTGCTAATCCTTCAGAGCTCCTGAACAGAATTTATAAGTTGCCAGAGTGACAGGCACATAGTTTAAGGAAATATGTTTTCCCTTTTGGAAATTTGAGATATTAAAAGAGAAAGCAATATTGTACAGAATTGGCAATAATACCCCCACACAATAAAAATCAACCACTCATGAGTATGCTCTTAAGTGTTTATGGAAAGGCTCTTTTACTTTTTTTTTCTGTAGGATGTGATGTGTGTCATTGATGATTCAATCATCAGCTTTGTACAGCAGGTTCTTTTACTTCCAATGGCTGTGTTTTGTTACCATGACATCTACCTTAGTGTTGGCTTCCTAGGCGAATACATTTAATCCACACATTACATCAAAGGTTAGGTAATATATGACTAAGTTGATATAGCTGTTATTTATAGTAGTTTCTTAGTTAAATCCACTTGTCATCTTCCTGTTCTGCCTCTTCACTTGGCTCTGTTAGAGATCTTTAATCAACATTATTCTACATTTTCTGGTTTCTTTAAATGATGATCTGTACAGAGAATGAGATGCAGATGCACTAAGAGGCAAGAGTGGGTGTGCGTGCCTAGCAGACCCATCTCTCTCTGATTTTTTTTTATCTACTTACATCTCTGCTATGGCAATCAATAGAAAACTTTAAACTTTGCTGTACTCTGGACAAATTTTCTCTGTGTGGCCCTGACCATCCTGGAACTCTATAGACCAAACTGTTCTCAAACTCAGAGATTCAACTGCCTTAGCTTTCCGAGTGCTGGAATTAAAGGTGTGTGCCACCACAAGCCAGTTTTTTTTTTTTTTTTTAAGATTTATTTATTATTTATACACACCAGAAGAGGGCACCAGATCTCATTATAGATGGTTATGAGCCACCATGTGGTTGCTGGGAATTTTAAAAGAGTAGACTGTGCTCTTAACCTCTGAGCCACCTTCCAGCCCCCACCACCCAGCTTTACTTGGAATTTTTAAATTTTATTTTATTATTTACATTCATTTATTTGTGTGTGTGTGTGTGTGTAGCTACGGAGTGCAGGTGGCAGGTCGTGGGACAACTTGAAGGAGAAATTGGCTCTCCCTTACTCTGTGTGAGTTCCAGGGATTGAATTCAGGGTGGCAAACACCCTTACCTGTGAGCCATCTTGCTGGCTTATCTATCTGTCTGTCTGTCTATTGTGTGTGTATGTGTGAGTACAATAGGTTAGAGAATAATTTACCAGAGTTGGTTCTCTCCTTCCACCTTACGGGATTTAGGGATCAACTCTGATTGGTAGGGCCTGGTGTTCACAAGAGCCTGCACATATGCTTTCATGATGTGTGTACATGATATGCACACACATATCATGGTAAATGTGTGGAAGTGAAACTTTATGGAGTCAGTTCTCTACATGGGATCCTGGTATTAAACTCAGGTAATCAGGTTTGCAGGACAATCAACTCACTCATTGAACAGTCTCACCTACTCATTTATTACTAATTTAGAACATCATTAATTCTGGCCTTGAACTCACAGAGCTCCGCCTACCTCTGCCTCCTGAGTGCTGGGATTGAAGGTGTGTGCCATCACTGCAGCTTGTTTTTCTTATTTTTGATTATGTGTCCATGTGTTCATTTGTTCACATGAGGTGGTACCCTCAGAAGCCAGAGGTGATGGATCCCTCTGGATACTGAAAACTCAACTCCAGTCCTCTGCAAGAGCAGTAAGTGCTCTTCACAAATGAGCCACTTCTGAAGCTTCTAATATTGACTTTGATAAAATAAATGTGCAAACAAGTTTTTGAAGATGGAGCATTAACACCACTCTCTCTCTGACACAGGGTCTCCCACTGGTGATCTGGAACTCTCTCTGTACAGGCTGACTTGGAATTCAGAGATCCTGCTGAGATTAAAGTCATGTGCTACCACACCTGGTCCCAAAGAGCTGGTTTTTATTTAAATTTCCTCAGCAATAATATTGCAGACTCATGAAGGTATTCAAGAAACTAATGCACGAAGTGTGTGTGTGTGTGTGTGGTGTGTGTGTGTGTGTGTGTGTGTGTGTGTGGTGTATGTGGTGTGTTTGTGGTGTATGTGCATGTGAGTGTGTATGGTATGTGAGTGACTGTGAATGTATGTGGTGTATGTGTGTGATGTGTGTGTATGTTTATGAGTGTGTGTGTAACTATGGAATGCTCTCTTGCAAGCCAACCAACCTTCAAGTGCATGTTCACTTGGATTCTTTTGAGAGATGTAAAAACCTTATCTTGGAGAAAACAGACTTCCCACTGATAAACAAACCAGTGGGCAACACACTTCTGTTCTTTTAGGACTTTGAAAGCAAAGATCCTTTACTTCAGCTTGCTTGAGTGATTAATATTTGTCTTCTTTCCATCTGGCACTAGAGTGGAGTATGTTGTGTTGGGACCTGAGGACCTTCAGATCTAGTACCTTAAACAAAATTTCCCAATACAGGACTTTGATCTTTTTAAAGCAACAGCAACATTCAAATGACATAGTTTTCATAACTTATTTTCAAATGACGTATGCTCACTGGTTTCTTACAAAAGAAAGCAATAAAGAAAAACACATTCTGAAATCACAATTTTGTTTTTTGAGGGAGAATTTTCAGTGCTCTCATTTTCTCTCTATTTTTTTTTACACACATAATTTTAAATGTGTGGGAATCCTCTACTGGTTTTCCACAGCAGATGATTTAAAACACAGTAGTTACTGTGTTGTTTTATCATACTTTAAATGTTTTCATTACCCTCTGCATGACATTGGGTAACTTAGCCTGTCTCTGCTGTGGCTCATATGGAAATATCAGGGCAATAATGTCACCAACTCCAGAGTGTCGGTATGAAGTTGAGATCAAATCTGTGCACATTATTTAGGCACTTCAGATCATATGTGGATCATAGTGAGCAGTTATTATGTTTTATGTAACTGTGACTTCATAGTAACACTGAAGATTTTTTAAGATACCCAGAGGAATAGTTTTTCTGATAATTTCATTATATTTCAAAATTATACTTTTGTTTTTGTTTTGTTTTGTTTTGCTTTGCTTTTTTTTTTTTTTGAGTCAGGGTTTCTCTGTGTAGCCTTGACTGTCCTGGACCTACTTTGTAGACCGGTTGGCTTTAAACTCACAGAGATGTGCCTGCCTCTGCCTATCCTAGTTGAGGATTATAGGCATGTACCACTGTGCCCAGTTCTCGAAATCAAATCATACTTTTAACATAAATTAATACTGTTTTTTGTATAACTACATACCTTCTCTTTCCCCTGTCCCTTTTTTTTTTCTAGACAGGCTTTCTCTGTGTAGCCTTGGCTGTCCTAGACTCATTTTGTAGACCAGAATGGCATTGAACTCAGAGATCCACTTGCCTTTGCCTCTCAAGTGCTGGGATTACAGGAATGTGCCATCATGCCCAGTTTACCTTCTTCTTCTTTTTTTTTTTTTTTTAAGACTTATTATGTATACAATGCTCTGTCTGCATTACAGCTGCATGCCAGAAGAGGGCACCCGATCTCATTATAGATGGTTGTGAACCACCTTGTGGTTGCTGGGAATTGAACTCAGGACCTCTGGAAGACCAGGCGGTGCTCTTAACCTGTGAGCCATCTTCTCCAGCCCCTACCTTCTCCTTTTTAATGTCATGTGTACTGTAATTTTTTTAAGTTTAATTTCTATTTTTTGCAAAATAGTAAATTCATTTTGGATCATGCATTTAACTTTTAAAATTACAATTATTTATTCATCTATCTATTTATTTATTCTTTGTGTGTGTGTGAATGAGTGTACATCAGACTACCACTTGTGGGAATCAGTTCTGCCTTTTAACCAAATGGGTCCCAGGTAATATTAAACTTAAGTCATCAGCCTTAGTGGTAAGTGCATTTATTCACGGAGCTATTTTCTGACTCCATACCTTTACTTTTGAAGTTAGAATTTGCATGCAGTAAGTATTTTTTTTTTTTTACTTGCCTGAAGATCAGAGATTAAGCACCCTTTAGCTGAGGCATAAGAACTGTCCTGCTGAGTACAGGGTACCTTTAAGTGAGTCAGTTTCACATGGTCCACTTTATAAAACACTAGTCCAACTAAAAGTCCCTGTTAATTATTAAGCCCTTCTGTATTATCTGGCTACCTGACACTGCAGATTGAGACTGCAGTGTTAATTCCTGAAGCTGGGCCAGCACACCTATAGAAAAATGTGGCTACGAAGGGACTGAAAATACTCAGCCTTTTCCTCTTGTGCTACAGAAGGAATATCTGCTGTTTTGCTGGCATGTCTGTGAACTAGCGAGCACTCAGCACCTGTTTAGGATTCCTGGTGGCTTATCTAAGCATGGCGGAAATCAGTGTTCAAAGAATCCTTCTTTTGGTTGTTTCTCTGGCGAAGTGTCTGGAGGGCACGAAGCTGCTGGCACAACTTAAAAAGTGTGGTGACCTGGAATGTGAAAGTAAGTTTGCTTTTCTTCTTCCCTTATACTGAGTCCTAAAATCACATTAAATGTTACTGTGGATTGATCTGTGTGATGCAAACTGCTAGAATTATAAAGCATAGCTTGATATAAAAAAGGAATTCTAGAAACAAAGCATTTTGTGATAACACTATTATAAATTTAACATCAGAGACAAAAATAGAAAAATAGATATATGTCACAAATGGTTGTAATCCAAGTGTCAAAAACTTATTAAGCAACTGTTTTGCTATTTTTTTTTAAAAGACAATTGAGTTGTTTGAAAAGATATCAAAGAATTTGGTAACTCACAGTTTATAAACCTTCTACATTTTAGTTTCTATTTCGCAATAGAACTTTCTGGTTCTCATGAGTTTCCTCCAAAATATTTTTGTTTTCAACCATCATGATTTAGCTGTCTTAATATCAAATGCTAATCATTTGTGTTAATTTATTATGTAAAAGTGCTAAAATAAATGTTCTAATTTAGATATGTATGACTTACAACATTCAATATTAAACTTTCTTGAGTCGCTATGAAGAGAAATTAATTTCTACTTTGTTTAAGAACTTATGTTTAAAATTTTTAATTTTATTATACATATATATATATGGATATTTTGCCTGTATGTATGTGTGTGTATGTATACCACATATGTGCCCAGTGTTCATGGAATCCAGAAGAGGGCTTGGATTCCCTGGAACTTGAATTACAAAGAACCATGAGCTCCATGTGAGTACTGGGAACTGAACCTGGGTCTTCTGAAAGAGCAGTAAGTGCTCTTAACCACTCAGTAATAGGTCCATCCCCAAGAACTTAACTTTTTGGTATCCACATGATGATGTAAAATAATTTTATCATGCTGTGTATAATGGCACCAAGAAGCAGAGGAAGGCAGATCGCTAGTTCCAGGTTGGCTTGGTCTACATAGTGAGTTCTTTGTCTAAAAATAAAATAACAACAACAAAAACAGAAAAAGAAAATATTGTGTCCTTCTCTTAGAGTTCCTGAAAATAAATTTTATTTTTTCAACATAAAAAGTATTTCCAAGTTTGCAAAATGAAAATTAAAGTTCACATTGTAATTATATGTGTAAGATACAATATACAATAATGTCTAAGACATATATATATACATATATTTATTTATTTAAAAATTATTTACTTCTATTTTAGGTATATTAGTACTTGCATACATGCGTATAAAGGCACTGGTTGTGTACTAAGTACCCTCAGACAGCAAAGAGGGTTCTTTTTGTTTGTTTGTTTGTTTTAATTTTTCTGAAACAGAGTTTTTCTGTGTAACCCTGACTGTTCTGGACCTGCTTTGTGGACCAGGCTGGTCTTGAACTCACAAAGATCCGCCTGCTGCTGCTTCCCAAGTGCTGGTATTAAATTTGTGCACCACCATGTTCTGCTGACTATCTGGTATTTTATAGTAAATATCTTTTAATTTTCCTCTGATAACTCCTTTTTATATTTTAATAGTATTTTTTATTTATCCCTTGGCAAGTCCATACATTTATACAACGTGTTTTGATCATGTTTTCCCTACATCCCACTTCTAACGTCACCTGCAGGTCCCGAAACATGTCCTTTCCCAATTCATATTCTTTAAAAAAAGTTCTTTTTAAAGATGTGTTCATTTTATTTTACACGTGGGTGTCTTGCCTGCATGCGTGTCTGCATGCCCTGTGCTTGCAGGGTGCCGGCGGAGGTTATTTTGGAGGTCCCTGGAATTGGAGTTACAGATAAGCACCCTGTGGGTATGACCCGTCCACCTGTGGCAGTGGCAACAGTCATAAGAGAAACGCCTCTCAGAAGCCGAGGGCTAGCAGTGAGGGCTGTGGGCCCCTCCCTGCTGTTTTGGAATGTCAATGGCTTGAGCTTGTGCAAGTTTTTGGCTAGCCACTGTGAGTTTGTGAGTCACATCATGTCCAGAAAACAACATTTCAAAATGAAAAATGATTAGTTTAAATGTAAAAACTTCACAAGCGGTATTTTTTTATGAGTAATCTTTTATTTTATTTTTTATATATATTTTTTAACCTTTTGGAAAAGTTTTTCAATATACCAGGGAAGTTTGTCACCTCAGAACTTTGCAGAGACCATTCTTTTGCGCTTTGCTTTAAATCAGCACTTTAATATTTTTAGGGGACAACAGAAATTCAAATTCATAGTAACTTACAATGCTATTTTGATTTTTATTGAAGGGCTTCATCAGTGTGTTTTTAAGTTTTGCACATTAGTACCATGTAGTTATACGATATGGATGTTACTTTTAGGCATTGAAGGGCTGAATCAAACGTTCATGGTTTACTTAGAGTTACTGTGAGCCTACTATGTCTCCAGGGTGTGTATATTAATACAATGTGTCTTAAAAGTAATCAAGTGAAATGTAAGGTGTTTCTTATTCTGTAGGAATGTTCATTTTATTTAATAATGACAAAACAGATCATGGTAGAATAATAGCGATGTAAAATTGTAAGCGTAATAGGTAATGCTGGAGTTCAGACTCAGATAAAAAGCAGGATGTAAGCTAAGAATGAGAAGAAGGGGAATTTTTCTGGACTGAGGGAAATATGGAAATAGAAGCATGTGATTAGGACGGTGATGTTGCATTGAAAAAATAAAAAACAAAAATCCTCAGGCAAAGCTGGCCAACCAGAACTATATTATCAGCCCCTAAATCTTAGCTAAAGGCTCATGCATTAGAATGGAGTTGTTTACCTTATAGAATGTTTTGAGGAGTTAACAGAATGAAAACAGAATGCCTGGAAATGTGAGGGTACCTGGAAGAAAGGCAGAGTTTGCTACAGACCAGAGAGCAGTAGTGACTCATTCTGAGAGCAACCGATTTGCAAGCTGGAGTGTAGCCCTGCATCAGGGCAAAGGAATAGGAGAGGTTGCTTAAAATAGGGAAGGGCAGGGCCTTCAGAGGCATATTCAAAGGGCTTCCTGCTCTTGCAGGGGATGTAGGTTCACATCCCAGTACCTACATGTCAGCTCACAACTACCTAGTTCCAGGAGATCTAGTACCCTCTCTGGCCTTCGTGGGCACCAGACTCACATACATACATACAGTTGCACATACAGACGTGCAAGCAAAACACTCAAACAAATAAAGTAAAAACACCTTTAAAACATAAAATAAACTAAGGAAGGAGAGCCTGTGAAATGAATCAGTGGGTAAAGGCACTTGCTGCCAGGCCTCACAACCGGAGTTTGATAAGCAGTACCCACAGATTAGAAGGAAAGAACTGACTCCCAAAAGTTGTACTCTGACCTCCACATGTGCACTACATGTGTAAACACACACACACACACACACAATTTAAATTTAAAAAATAGGTAAGTGGGATCAGGTTATGAATAATCTGCTATGCTGTGCCAAAAAAAATCTGAGCTTAAATCTGTATGTAGTGAAAAGTTTATTTTGGTTCTTGAGAACATAACCAATATTAGTAAATTAGCATTTCAAACTTTATTATTATTATTATTGAAATATCCCAGATTCTTAAAATCCTTCTCAGCTTCATGAATGCTGTGATCACCACTGTGAAGCATCAGCCCCAGCCATCATCTCAAAATTTAAATGATGTATTTAAGGAAGGCAGAGTGGATGGAGGAGTCAAAGTATGGTGGTATCAATCTAAATTTTCAGCACCAGAGAGAAGCCGAAGCAGGAAGATTTTAAGTTTGAGGCAAGCCTTAGATACATAGCACGGCCTTTTTTTTTTTCTTTTTAAATAAATAAATGAGAAGCAATAGCACTTCAAAGTGTGTGTTTCTCTTTGTATGTCTATACAGCTTTAATCAGCAGAGTCTTAGCCCTGAGAGACCACACAGGACCTGACTGTCGGTACCTGAACTTCACTGAGGGGGAAGAGATCTCTGTTTATGTTAAACTTGCAGGAGAGAGAGAAGATTTGTGGGCAGGAAGCGTAAGTATCTAGCTAAGAACTGAATTCAGAAGAAATGACCAATTTGTACAAGGATACTTGCTGTTAGTCTTTAAAGGAACTGTCATCTAACAACTTCAAAGCTCTGCATAAATATTAACAACTCTCATCCAACCCAAGCAAACAAACAAAAAAATTATCATATGCATTCCTTTAGTCTAAGCCTTTGGGCAGCAGAGGCAGTGGAACTCTGTGAGTACAAGGCCAGCCTGTTCTACATAGCAAGTTCTAGACCATCTAGGGTTAAAAAAAATCACACTTAGTGGTGGCTCTAAACTTTTTTCTTTTTAATAATTTATTTATTTTTATTTCATGTGCATTGGTATTTTGCCTGCATGGATCTCTGTGTGAGGGTGTCAGATCTTGGAGTTATAGACAGCTGTGAACTGCCAAGTGGGTGCTGGGAATTGAACCCAAGTCCTCCGTAAAAACAGTGCTCTTAACCATTGAGTCATCTCTCCAGCCCAGCTCTAAAATTTCTGTAGAGGAGGTTTTGGGAAAGACAGCTTGAGATGGAAGACTGGAGGAGTGCTTTGAAATTGCTTTTTACATAACACACATAATCATAAGTTCAGAGTTCATATTTATTTAAGAAGCCTTTAAGAGTGCTGACACATATTATGTCAACCACAGCTCTCTGTGTGCTGTCAGTGACTGAGTTTGAGAGAGACTGGGAAGTTGGTTGGCCAGATTTCAAAGCATGTTTGTCTGAACAGAGAGAGAGAGAAAGAGAGCAGAGGTGTGTTGGAGAGGTCAGCAAAAAGGTTGATGCTGTAGGGAAGAAAGGTATATAAAATTTTCATGGAAAATGACATAATAACTGGGAGATCTTTTTATTTGGCCAAACTAAAAGGAGCCAACACTATCTCTCAGGATAATAATTAATGCTTTCAGTTGAAAATATTTATATTTCTCATGTGTTTCATGTTTTGTAATGATGGTATTGCTGTGATGGATCAGTTTACTTCCGAGCTGAATAGACATGACCAATCTCATAGAGTCCCCCAGAGGTCCCATATTGTGCATATATCAGGTTCTTCCCTAATGTCTCCTATGTGTTAACTCTTTGAATGAATAATTTTATTTTTGAGGCAGTTTCATATAGCCCGGGCCCTCCATAAGCTCCCAGTGTAGCTGAGGATGAGGCTGAATGCCTGATCCTCCTGGTGTACCCATCTGAAGGCACAGGCTATATCTGAAACCCTCCTCTTCCCACAGGGGATATATAACCAAACCTTTGTCACTGGCCAGACTTGCTTTCTACTCTGCTCCCGGGACTCCTTATTGCTTAGGATGGCTTTAAAATATCTGTCTGTATTTTGAATGTATTGCAGAAATCTGATGCAGATATAGGAAAATGACATAGTATATGTCATAAGAGGCAAAGAAAGCTATCTTTTTTTTTGTTTAGTAAGCATGAAAATAATAATTCTACACAAAACACCATTTAATGGGTAAGGGTTAGGGGGAACTCTCAGCTGCCTCTAGTTTGGTACATTACATGTTTAGTTTAATTGCTTCTCTGCCTTTTAGCTAAGCTAAAGTAGAGATGGTTAGTCTGCACTCATAACCACTTAAGGACTCATAGTGGTGGACTCATAGACTCGTTCCAAATAGCTGTAAATGAAGACTATCTGGAGAGCTAGAAGAATCGTAGTCAATGTATGATGATGTTGGATCAGAAGACAGAAAACTTTAACAGGAATAAGAGGGCTTGTGAGTGGTTGAATGGTGACTTCACTCTTGGGGGATATCCTACATGTGCTCAAGCTGGGTCAAATATTCTGTTACCAGGTTACCCCAAAAAGCCAAAAGGAACTGCATCCTCCTTTGGGGGCACATGGACCTTAACTACCTCAAATAAACTAGTCTGCTGCATCTAGGAATGTAAATCCATTTCTTGAGAACTCTTGAGCTTGCCACAGTACTATCTTCCTGCTGTCAACTGAACTGTTACTTTTTGGTATCTCAGATCTAAAAGCGTAAATCTGCAGAACCTGGGCAAAGAAGGTCCTAGGGAACAGGACAGGGGTTGAGCAGGAACAGGCACTTGCTACTCTTCCAGAGGACCTGGCTTTGGTTCCCAGTATCCACATAGCAGCTCACAACTGTCTATCACTTCAGTTCTAGGTGATCTGATGACCTCTTCCAGTCCCCACAGGCACTATAGGAAAAACACCCATACACATAAAATAAAACTGTATAAATCTTAAAAGCCGTACAAAGAATGAAGAGAGGGAAATTGAGAATAATAGGAGTATATAGTATAGCTTTCATACTGACATTTGCAACAGTGATGTTTTACAGTTTTACTTATCATGCCCTTAAGTTAATATTAGTCTGTCAAATAACAAAACAATGAGGCCTCACTCATGTTCTTATTGAATGTTTGTTTGGCCCTGGGGCTTGAACCTAGGACCTAAGCAGGCATCTACCACTTAACTATATCCCCAGTCCCCATTCATGATTTTTAGGTGACATTTGATAGCCAGTTAATATTCTCTGATTAACATAGCTAAAAGCAAAGGTCACAGGGCAAAATGAGGCCCAATAGTTAGTACTGCTTCAATCACTTTTCCTTCATAATCTTTGTGGGGTTTTTTTGTTTTGTTTTGTTTTGATAGAAAGGAAAAGATTTTGGATTTTTCCCCAGAGATGCAGTCGAGATCGAAGAGGTGTTCATATCTGAAGAAGTTGAAATGCCAACTAAAGTGAGTAAACTCATTCTCGGCTATTAATTGAATTTAAAAGTTCTTGGCAAAAATGGCCTCCTTGGTATAAATGTTCATTGGTTATGTACCTCACTTTGTGAATATCAGCGGTAGTTATTAAGAATTTGTTCTTGGCATGATATACAACATGTTCTTGGGCATGTGAATACAATTAAACAAAACAGAATTGATGACAGTTAAAGACTTTGCTTTCAGAAAAATTAACAGAGTACAGTGGTTAAACATGTGAATTCTGGAGAGGGTGTAAGCTTAAAGCGTGACTCAACCACTGACTAGGGCTATAGTATTGGCTGCTTAAGTTTTATCACCTGAAAAATAGGAGTCACACGTGTAAGTAATGTAGCAGTGACTCCGACCGATTGAAGAATATTGAGCACACGAGAAGGGCACCGGACACCACGCAGTCGCTAGTCCTTGGCCACAGTTACTGATACTGTTGTACCACTACAGCCAAGAGTTATTTCTCCTACCACCTTCTCTAGGTCTCATATCTGTGCAAACACTTTGGCTTTTCTTTATGTTAAGTTAATTAATTTTATTATTTTATGTGTATGAGTCTTTGTCTGTGTATATGTCTGTGTACCACATGCATGCCCGGTGACTGCAGAGGCCAGAAGAGAGCATCAGATCCCCTAGAACTAGAGTTATAGACAGCTGTGAGCTGCCATGTGAGCATTGAAAATTGAATCTAGGTCCTCTGGAAGAACTGCTCTTAACCTCTGAGTCATCTCTCTGGCCTCATGATGTTGGAATTTTTTTAAATTTTATTTATTTGTGTGTGTGAGTACGTGTGGACACACACACACACACACACACACACCCGAGCGCATGCATGCATGTAGGTGTCTTTTAAGTCCCAAAGGGGTCAGATCCCCTGACAACTTAATTCTGGTTCTCTAGAAAAGCAGCACAAATACCTCTTTTTGTTTGTTTGTTTGTTTTTTGAGACAATGTTTCTCTGTGTAGCTCTGGTTGTCCTGGAACTCACTTTGTAGACCAGGCTGGCCTCCAACCCAGAGATCTGCTGGCCTTTGCTTCCTGAGTACTGGGACTAAGGGTGTGTACCACCGCTGGCCCCCCGTTGGAATTCTCAGTGAAATTCAAATAATGTTGAGTTTAGTATTAAGAAAACGAATCAGAAACTGATATTTTAATATATGAATTTGATATGCCAATTTAATTCAGATCCTGGGTTTTACCATGAGTAAGGTCACATTGTGAAATGAGATTGTTTGCTTCTACAAACTGTCTGTTATTGGCACTGGGATTAGCTGTCCACTTCCTGCAGGGTACTTGGGCCTGTCACTTCTGTATTTTGTTCTGTAGCGCATTCTCTTCTCTACAGTTCCTCTCTTATAGACCCAACCCAAGGCATAATCACCTCTTTTTCACAATTATATATTTTTTATTATTGTGCATTATGTGCCTGATGAGGGCAAGAATGCATTGCCAGAGAATGTCTGTTCAGGTCAGAGAACAACTTTGTGGAGTCAATTCTCGCCTTCAACACTCACATGGGATTGGCCTGACACTCCCAGGCTGGCACAGCAAGCTCCTTTACTCACCAAACAATCTCACTAGCCGGGCATCATCACTTCTTGACTGGAAGATAATAGCCTTCTAACTGTTTGATTCCCTTTTGCTCCTTTCTAGTCTGTCCTTCAAACAGTAACAGATCTTATAAAAACAAAAACGAAAGATCAGGACACGTCGTTCATTTGTTAAATCCCTTTCATGGCTGCTTTTCATTGGATCTGGCATATAGTCTAGACACCATCTCTGGCCTCACAGGTCCTGTTCCTGCTGTTTCTGTTCCTGTCTTGGGCTTCTTTCCTCTCATAAGCCACACACACCCCTTGGAGAGACTGGCTTTTGGATTTTTCCTAAACGTGCCAACTCTTTACTAGCTCAGGAACTTGAAGGAGCTCTTATTCTGGTAGAACACCCTGCACTATTTTCATCTCACACTTTAGATTGCAGCTTAAAACATTAGTGCCTCTTGGGGAAACTTTTGGAGTATTTTCCTAGATCAGTGGTTCTCAACCTTCCTAATGTTGTGATCCTTTAATACAGCGGGGTCACCATTATTTCACTGTTACTTCGTAACTAAAATTTTGCTACTATTATGAATCAGATTGTTAATATCTGATATCTGACCCCTATGAAAGAATTTGTTCGGCCCCAAAGGGGTTGCGACCCACAGGTTGAGAACTTCTGCCCTAGACTCATGCTGGTACTAGCAGTGGATTTGTCTACACTCATCACATTAGATGCAATTATTATGTGTCTTTTTTGTGTGCCAACTATTACTCTGTATCCATTGGGGACATGGTATGGTTGAGGACATGGGATAATTAGTTTGCAATAAAAAAAAAGTGAGAGTCAGTGAGATGACAGAGCCAGTGAAGGAGCTTGCCACAAAGCCTGATGACCTGTGATTCCTGGAACTCATGTAAAAGTTGAAGGAAAGAACCAACTCACCTCCATATGAACATCATGGTATATGTATGCTCAAATATACATAATCAGGCATATGTGTACATACGTGTGCGCATGTACTCGTATGTGTGCATATGCCCTTATGCCACAGCCCATGTGTGTGGAGGTCAGAGGTCAACTTGCTGGAGTCAGTTCTGTCCTTTTACTGTGTGGGTTTCCATAGTCTTGGTGGTTGGCACCTTTACCTGCTGAACAATTAAAATACATGAGCTTATGGGAGCCATTCCCGTTCAGACCACCACAGCTAGGAAGTTCACTCTCAAACTGCTGACACCTGGTGAAGGCATTCTCGTTATATAACTCTGTGGTGGAAGGAAAGAGAATGAGAGAAGGCAGAACAGAACAAGTGCTGAGCCCATCCTTTGATAAAGAATCACTCCTGGGATGGTGTACCCACTCCCATTATAATAAAGCTTTTTTTTTTTTTCCATTCACACTGACCTCTTGGCCTAATCACTTATCATGAGGGCCCATCTCCTAAGACTGTTAAGTTTCCAATAAATGCTTTTGGAGAAGCACATTTAAACTATATAGTTCATGCCCTCAAACAACTGCACAGATGCATGCATTCACTTATTATACTCTCAGGAGGTGCAAAATTTTGTAGCTAATACATGTATACTTTCTCATCAGAGCTTACTTGGGGCCCTGCAGGAGGAACAGCAAAACAGCGTTAGAACTCATGGAATGTGGCCCACTGATTAGCACAACCTCGATGGGTGTGCCTCAGAGAGGCAAAGTCCCGGGGACTTCCTGTCTCTATGACCTCATGCTGTCGTAGAGTTTTGTTCTGCTTGTCTTCACAGTTATTACATCCCTTGTAATCTATGAGTTGTATGAGAACCTAGGGGGGGGGGGGCTTCCAGCCCCTCACTGGGAAACTGATTACTGTATCTATTACAGTATTAGTGCTTGATCTTTTTCAGTCCCTTTTATTACAACAGGCTAATGATTGATCCACCACCCTCAGAAAGATCTTAGAGATACAGCTTGTTAGCAATGAACACCACCCTTAGGAAGAATTTGAGAAGACTGTTAGTAAAGTTAAGTTAAGATGTTTTTTGTTAGTGGCTCTGATATATCTAAGATTTTCTAATCTTAGATAACATTTGAAGTTCAGAAGGGCACTCTTTTAATAGATGAGCTAGGGATCTTTTGAGGTCAGAGAACAAGAACAGTGGCAGCCTGGCTGGTACTAGTTGATGTACCTCTTTCTTGCTGCAGCTGGACTGGTGATCAAAGTGATGATTAATTTCTTGTACTCATTTTTGCCCTCAGCTTCCTGATATGATTCAATAAAAAATTGTCAATAAGTAAATGTGCACTGTGAGGATTTAAAGTGGAAGTGACTGTTTTTTATATAAAATTTTCAATTTGTGATTCTTTTAGGATTTTTATAGGATCACTTTTTAAGATAAATAATAAGATTTTTGATCCTTTCTTTGTAACTACAAACTGTAGCCTGCCAGTAAAGAGAGACTGACTGAGAAAATTACCTTGCTTGCTTATACTTTGTTCATCTATAACAAGTTTCTTAGTTAGGAATGTATGTGGGTTCTTGGGAATAATTTGTTTTCTTCACCCGTAATACAAAAAACATTTGATCATGTGAGGAGGGTATGGGGGAACATGTTTTTCTAGGTAAACATAATTGTTCACTTAAAGAAAAATACAGTGTAACCACATTATGATATTTGTACTGCTTGAAAGATTTTGCTGGGATATTCAAGCTGTGGGAGAAAAACAAAGCTGGAGCTTCCTTGTTGGAGTTTGCTCTATTTACCCAATGTGTGTGTGTATGTAAAGTTGTTGGAGCTTGTTTGTTAGAGCTTTGCTTCGTCCATCCATCCACCAAGTATGTATGCATGTATGCATATGTGAGGTTGTTGGAGTTTGTTGAAGTTTGCTTCACCAAGTGTATGTGTGTGTGTGTACCATCCTTTTCTCCCTTTTTTGCTGCCCTCCCCAGAGAGTTTTTCAGTGGTCATAGGGAGTACTTCACCAGGCCCAGTGAAACAAGCTTTGTTCCTTCTGAGACAAGTCTGCTGAGTAATCCATTGCTGACTCCCCACCCTACCTTAATTTACCCTGACCTGTCAAAGCCGGCTTTTGACACTTATTTGTGGAATATACTATGCCTCTCAAATATTTGATAGCTAAAAACTTTCTTTTTCTTTCGTTTGTTTTTGTTTTTAACAGGGTTATTCTGTATAGCTTTGGCTGTCCTGGACTTTGTAGATCAGGCTGGCCTCGAACTCTGTCTCTACCGTCCTGAGTGCTGGGATTAAAGGCATGTGCCACCACACCTGGCAAGAATTTTCATTTAAGTTTATGCCATTAATCCGTAGACGTAAGTTGTGATGCATGTGTTCAGGGTTCAGAGACCTCATGGCAGTTTTTGCTCTGGGCTTATGCTAGTTGTATATTTTTGAGAAAATTATAGTCATCCTTTTACTTTATTTTACTTTTTGAAATAAAGTCTTTTAATGAGATATTTTTAATTTACATCTGTCTCTCTGTACAGTTGCCTCAGGAGGCAAGAAGAGGGTATTGGGTCCACTGGAACTAGCAGCAGCAAGTGAGCTGCCTGACGTGGGTGCTGGAAACTGAGCTCAGGTTGTCTGGTAGAGCAGCCAGTACTCGTAACTGCTGAGCCACTCCTTCAGTCCACAATACGGTCCTTCTGCATACACTAGCTAGCCTCAGATTCACAATCCTCCTGCCTCAGACTCCAAAATGCTGAAATTATAGATGTGAAACAACACACTTGGCTATAGTCCTCTATCTTAACATGTTCAGGGAGAGACATTTATGATTTTTTTGTGTGTGTCTTTTAGGAATCTGACTTTCTTTGTCTTCTTGGAGAAGGGTACGTATTTGGAAGTGAACACAGTGAGTTAATCAGTGGTGACGATGACAATATGTATCCATATGAAAAAGATGAAGACCAAAAATACGATATACAAGAAGGTGATTTCCAATCAGAACCTGACTTTTATACAGAGTTTGAAGGGACTTTGTTTGAAGAGCAAATTTCAGCACCAGAAGCTCCTGAAGATTTCAGAATTTCCAGTGAGTCAAAGGGCTGGAAAGAGGCCGGAAATGCAGGCAGTGGCGAGCAAGGTTACACCCCACACTGGGACCATGCCTTGTCATCCCTGAGTGTGCCTGCAAGGCAAGGATGGTTTGGACTGGGTAGAGAAGAAGCTGAAGAGAAGGCTTTTGAACTAGATACTGAGCCCGCACAAGAAAGCTCGTTTCAGAGTGGAAAATTAACAGTGGAGGAGGAGAATGACCTGGAGAAATTAAACAGTGGCGAACCCCAGATGGAACTTGAGCAAGGTCCGAAATCGCGGTTTGATTCCGAGGCACCAGAACCCAGCTCAGTGCCGGAGGAACAGCATGAACTAGCTTCTGAGTCGGAGCATGTTCTCACACCTGAAGCCACTGCCTGGTTTGGCGGCGGATTCACAAGTTATTTAGGTTTCGGAAAGGAAGACACAGGACTTGAGTTATTGTCAGAAGAAAGCAATCTGCCATTAGAAGTCAGTCCCAATTCTGTTCCACCGGATGAAGAAGCCCCAGCTCCATGCAGGGAAATATCAACAGACAAGGAAGATATAGTCATTAATGACAGCTCAGTCCTCAGTCCAAGCTGGTTTTATTTTGGTTTTGGTATGCTGGGCTTTGCACAAACTGATAAAGACGGAACTACTTCCGACAATGGGAAAAGTGAAGATGGTGGGGGAGATAGCCACGAATATCCTATAGCGAGTGACTTTGACCCGAAAAAGGAAGAAGAAAGGGAAACAATAACAGCTGTGGAAACAGAAGATCAAACAGACGAGGAAAGCGCCTTGGAGAAGACAGATGATTCTGGTTCTATGCTGTATCTGAAGAAGTTCTTTGAAAATCCTTGGAGCTTCCAGAATCTCCCAGAGAACACAGAATCACCATTTTCCAAACAGATGCTGGGTCAAGAGAATAAAGTTGAAAATGACAAAACTGAAAAACTTTCCACTGAAACTTCTCCCACAGATAGCATGAAAGATCCCATGATGTTGGAGAGCAGACACAGTCTGTCAGGTTAGTATGAAAAGATTTATTAACGTATCTGTTAAGGTAATTTATTTTCGTACGTACAAATCAGATGAAAAGTTTATGCTTGAACTGGGAGACGGCTCTGTGGATTAAGCACCTGCTGCATGAGCCTGAGCATGAATGTGGATTCTTGACAAACATATGCAAAGCAGGCCAGACTTGGTGGCTGTTTGCAACCTCAGCACCCAAAAGGTAGACACTGAGGATCACAGCAGCAAGTTGACTAGCTAAACTGGCTAAACTGCTGAGCTCCGAGTTCAGCGAGAGTCCCTGCTGCTTCAGTAAATTAAGTAGAGCCCCTGAGGCAGGCACAAGATGTCAAATCAGGTCTCCACATGCACACACTCAAACATCCAAATACATACATACTCTAAAAAGAAAGTCCTTGTTTTTCAGAATTGCCAATAACCAACCAGAACCATTCTTATTGTTTGAGTTACTTGTGAACTTATAAAATAAAACATAAGGAAAAGAATGATTAGCAATGTCTTGATGTTATGTGAAAAATTGAAGATACTTACAGTATATTTTAATTATCATCAGAGAACTATATTATGTAAATATATATTTTTAAAATATTTAAAAATATTTTTTTAAAAATATAAGTCGGGTGAAGGCCTTTTAAAGTGAAAGCAATTTCTGTTCTTTTTATCTTTATTCTCACCATTTCCCCAGAAGTCTTAGTTTCTTTTTTTGTGTGTGTTTGAAGTCCATTTAGTTTTTTTCCCCTCTCATTTCCTAAATAAAATCTTTATGTTGTTTTGCTTTGATTAATCTATTTTTATCCAGGGTCTGTTGGCTTTCCATTCTGGTGGATAAGGATTTCACATACTGATACTCAGTTTCTAGACATTCCTGATAGAATCACATGGGTTTTCTTCGAAGCTAAGGGCAACTTCAGTAATTCAAAATAATCCAGTTTTTGTTTGTTTGTTTGTTTTGAGGCAAGGTATCATTATGTAGACAAGGCTGGCCTTGAACTCACAGAGATCTGTCTGCCTCTACCTCTCGATCGGGGATTAGAGGTGTGCACTACCACACACACTAAGTTTTGATTCTTAAATATTTTATTTTATTTGCAGTTATATTTTATTTTGTTTTCCTAAAAAGCACTATGATAAAGATTTTCCTTAAGTGTACTAAGTCCTAGAGAATTTCAAGCAGGGCTAGCGAGGTGGCTGAGGGTGGGGGTAAGAATGCTTGCTGCTGCTCTAGGTCAGTTCCCAGAATCCTCATGGTGGCTCACAATCACCTCTAACTCCAGTTCCAGAGGATACAGTACTCTCTTTTGGCTTTTGTAGGCACCAGTCTTGTATGTGGCACACACATATATAAATAAGCAAACAAAACATCCAGACATGTAAAACAAAAATAAAATACTAAAAAAATTTTCACTCACATATATTGTAAAAGACTTCCAATTTTCTTATTTCTGAGAGTTCACCAGAGGACCATACAGTAGGTGAGCATTGGAATAAGCACCTCTATTTAGGTGTCCAGCTATTAGCTACTTCTGTGATTAAAACCACATGGGTTGCGCCGTTGTGGTGCAGCATACCTTTAATCCTAGCACTTGGAGGCAAAGGTGGAGGCATGTGGATCACTATGAGATCCAGGCCAGCCTGCTCAAATTTGTGAGTTCCAGGATAGCCAGGACCACATACAGAAACTGTTTCAAAACAAACGAAGAAACAAACAACAAAACCACAGGACAAAAAGACTCCCACATGTGTTGTATGTTAAGTGAAGATCTGCATTCCATAACTCTCAGTCATATTCTCATTTGTCTGTGATGGATAAATCAGAGACCCAGAAAAGGACTAGAGAGATGGTTTAGTGTTTAAGAGCTCTTGATGCTCTTCTATAACCCCAAGTTTAGTTCACAGCACCCACATGGGGCAGCTCACAAACTCTTGTAACTCCAATTCTAGGTGATATGATGATGTTAGGATATATTTAGAAATTCCACTCACTCAACAGATCTGGCTGTACAATATAACAGATGATGCCCTTCTCTGGCCTCTTGGGACACTGCATGCACACACAGAGAAGAAGGCACACACACACACATATACCTAAATAGAAATTTAAGAGAAGATTTTAAAACCCTTAAAAAATATTGATCAATAATACAGAAGTAACTGATTCTTAGAATGACAGAAATCCTTTCAGAAGTAGCAAAAAATGCTGAGAAGTCAGAAGAAAACATATTTTCATTAGAACCAATAGATTTTCCTGAATTTCAAGAACTGTATGTTAATATCTCAGTATTCCCCAAATATGAACTTTCTACTTACTTGCCCACTATTGGTAACCAAAAGAATATGGATATTTAGACTTAGCTCTTTTTCCAGATGAGAATGTGAACAACCATAAACATTAGAGACCTTCTTGTAAAGGACATTCTGTTGTTTTAAACTTGCTGTGTTCCACAAAAGCATTTGCGCAAAAGCTGATCAGAGCAATTGGAAAGAAAAGAGTCTACAACAAAACAAAGGAATATCAACATCAAATCTAGAAATACAGGAGACTTAAGGGACTGATATAGGGTGAATATGTTCACAATGTATTATGTATATGTATAAAACTGTCAAATATTAAATTTAAAAATAATTTCAACTTATGGAAAATGAGAATCCTGCAAGATTGTGCCTAATCTCCAGTAAAATTATTTCCTCCTCAAAAAGATTGATATATAAAAATTTGTCACGAGGGTGAGATGGCTCAATAGCTAAAGGCAGCTGCTGCCAAACCTGACGACCAGAGTTCAATCCCAAGGACCCACATGGTAGGAAAGAACCAATTTCCCAAAGTTGTCCTCTGACATCCACTCGTATACACACAAACACACATACACACACACAGCAGTGGTGGCACATGCCTTTAATCCTCGAAGTTTGGGGATAGCAGCAGTCGAATCTCTGTGAGTTTGAGGCCAGCCTAGTCTACAGAGAGTTCCAAGACAGCCAGCGCTACAAGGAGAAACCCTGTCTCAAAAAACAAAAAACAAAACAACAACAAAAATTACAACTTGCGGGCTGGAGAGACGGCTTAGAGGTTAAGAGCGCTGGCTGCTCTTCCAAAGGTCCTGAGTTCAATTCCCAGCACCCACATGGTGGCTCACAACCATCTATAATGAGATCTGGCGCCCTCTTTTGGCCTGCAGGCACAGATACAGGCAGAACACTGTATAAATAATAAATAAAAAATTAAATAAATCTTAAAAAAAAAAACTTTAAAAAAAAATTACAACTTGCCTTTATGATTTCAAGATATCCTGATAAATAGATGTTTTCTTTATCCTTTCATAAAGTAATACTGGTAAATTTTCTAAACAAGAAAGGCTGAGACACTGGGTGTAACAATGCACTCCTGTAACCCTGGCATGATGGTGATATACCCGGGCAACCTTAGCAGCTGGAGGAAAGAGTATCAGGAATTCAAGGCCAACTTGAGTTATATAGTGAGTTCAAACTAATTGCTAGCCTGGGCTACATAATACCGTGTCTTAAAAAGAAAAGAAAGAACAAGTCCCAGTTTTGATGAACTTTGATGAAAATAAATATTTTTAAGTTTCAGGAAGTAGATACCTCATAAACAAAGCAGGATGTTCTAAAACATATACGAAGTGAGTGAAATGCAGATCGTTTAGAGTGTGTGTGTGTCCAAGAATCGAACCCAGGACTTCCTAGAAATGTACTTCACCATTGGAGTCATATCTCCAACCATCTTTTCACATTTAATGTAATTTTATTATGTTTTTGTTTGTTTGCTTGTTGAGACAGGGTCTAACTATGAGGCCCTGGCTGACCTAGAACTCACTATGTAGACCAGGCTGGCTTTGCTCTTACAGAGATGCCCCTGCCTCTACCTCTGCCTCCCAAGTGCTGGGATTATTCTTTTAGTTTTGTTTTGAGATAGGGTCTCATGTTGGCCAGAGTTGGCTTTGACTTTCCCATGCAGCAAAGGCTGTGATCAAAGTCCTTATTCTTTTGCCTCAGCTTCTGAGTAGCTCAGCTGCCAGGCCTGTTTGCTTTGCTTTGAAACAACAAATAAATAAACCAAAACCTTGGTGGAAGGATAAAGATGTAGACAAAACCACAGACCCTATTTTCTGAGTGTAAAAGAAATAGTTATAAAGACAATTATTTTTTTTTTCCTTGAGAACTTCAATAGCTTTTAGAAACAAGTGAAAACTGTGTTAATTAGAATTGGTGGATAAGAAAATGAATTGTGATCGTAAATCACTGTGAAAAGCTAAGACTTGAGATTAGAAAAACTAATATATGGCTGTAGAAATTTGTAAAACGTATAAATTATGGAAATGCTAACTATTTTATGAAAGAACTCCAACTGGGTTTATTTAAATGAATTCGTGAAATATCGTTAAAAAGTATTGCTCTATTTGACTTAAAATTCTGTTTAATGATGTGAATCTTAAAGGTTAGGTTTAAGTCATGTGAAAATAATGTCCCCAAACTACAAATGTGAAAACACCACATGGATTCACAGTTTTTCTTACGATGTACTCATTTCAAATTTAGTGTAAAACAGTGTTTTAAAAACAACAAATAGAATAACATATAAATTTTAGTACAATTACTGAATATATTCCTTCTAATACTGTTAACACTATTGTATATCAGCATCTGAGTCCTGTATTTATGTCAGTCTCAGTGAGCTTGCATGGTAGCTTGTGCATATAGTCCGAGAACTCTAGATGCAGGAGGCCCACATGAGTCTAAGAGTTCAAGACCAGCTTGGGCAACATAGAAAGACCCTGTTGCAAATGAACAAATGAACAAATGAACAAAGCCCTCGTTTGGATCTCTATCACCACACGAAACAAACCATAAACTAGACCTGCTTACTATTTTTTACCTTAATTGTCCACATATGATATTATTAAATTACTGATAACGTTTATTCGCCTGGGGCTTTTTTACTGTAAAGTTTTTTTTTTCCCCAATGAGTTATTTATTTTTTGCATGTGGGTGTTTTGTTTACACATCCATCTGCACTGCACCACATGCATGCCATGCCCCTGGGGACTAGGAAAGGGCATTTCATCATCTGCACTTGGAGCCACTGTTGGGGTGCTGGAAACAGAACCTGGGTCATCTAGAAAAGCAGCTAGTGCTTTGTGTGTGTGTGTGAGAGAGAGACAGGGTCTTATTATGTAGCCTGTTCTGAAACTCACTCTGTAGACCAGGCTGGCTTCAAACTAACTAGGTCAGCCTGCCTCTGCTTCCCAACCGCTGGAATTAAAGGCCTGCACCACTACACCCAGCATAGCCAGCGGTCCTAACAGCTAAGTCATTTCTCCGCCCCCAAAAGAATTTTGTCTTTTAAACAATGTTAAGTAAGTGACGAAGTATTTTAAGAGTCATTAGCTCAAAAACCAATTTACACCAGGCAGTAGTGGCGCACACCTTTTGGCCCAGCGCTCAGGAAGCAGAAACAGGAAGATCTCTCTGTGACTTCGAGGCCAGCATGGTCTATTTAGTGAGTTCTATGTCTCAAAACACCGAAACTAAGAAACAAAACAAAACTTTAGAAGAAAATAAAACAGTAATGCATTTGCTACTTAGAATTGATTTTAGTATCACACTGGCCACACTTTTAAAACTTTTTAAGTCTAAGAAGTAGATTCCACGGTTCTCTTGAATATAGTTCTTTAGTATAGGACTAATTAAAACATTAAAAACCCCACTTGATTATTTCAAATGATCCATTTAAATTACATTTGAAGATTACATTAATTTCTTTTTCTTTTTTTTTAAATAAAAAAAAATTATGTCTGAGTGTCCATGTGTGCATGTTATGTATCTGTATGTTATGTGAACCCCTTGAGCGCCTGGTGCCAGAGAAGGCCAGAAGAGGGAGTTGGAGAACTGGCATTTCAGATAGTCATGAATTGTCATGTGGGAGCTTTGAAAAAGCAATGCATGTTCTTAACCTCTGAGTCCTCAAGCATCTCTCAAGCTCTTTTATTTTTAAAACTATATTTACTGTTACTGTGCATGCAATGTAGTGTGTGTGTCTCTGTGTGTGTATGTGAATGTGCCATGGTGTATATGTACAGGTCAGAGGATAAATGTTGGGAGTCCTCTTCCTTCTTTCACTGTAGGTTCTGGGGATTGAACTCAGGTTGTCAGACTTGTATGGCCGGTGTCTTTACTTGCTGGATCATCTTTCTGGCTGTTCCCATCACTGATTTTCTTGAAATAAACTGATGGCTCTTTTGACCTGGCATGGACATAATTATATGGTGCACCATTATAAACAAAGCAGATTTTGACCTAAGTGTGTTTGAAAATGGAAATTTAAAAGTTAGTTCTGTGGAAAATATACTTCTTAAAAAAAAAATGTCACACTTTAACATTTCATTTTGTGTGCGTACACATGTATGCTATGGTGCATGAATGGAGGGATGAAACTTAGGTCTTGATAGCAGTGCCCTTGCCTACTGAGCCATCTCCCTTGTCAGATAACCCTTTAAAAATATAGGTTCCCTATAGAATTCACAGTTTAATTTGGCAAGAATTTATAAGAATCTAAGTTAATTCATCATTTTTATTTTTTCATTTATTTTTTTATATTTTTCAAGAAATTCTACTGTTTTTCTTTCAAAAAATGTGGCTTTTCAAAAGATGTGCTCATATATTTTATTCTGAAGTTGAATTCAAGTGTGTTGTGGTTTGTTTAAAGAATGTCTTTGTGAATTAGGTGTGATGGCATAGGCCTGTAATCCTAGCACTTAAGAGGTTGGGCAAAGAGGATCCAGAGTTTGAGACTTGCTCGGGTGAGTAACAGAGTGAAGCCCTGCCTTAAAAAAAAAAAAAAAAAAAAAGTAGTATTAAAAACAGAAAATTCAGCTGGGAGTGGTGGTATATCGGGGAAGTAGTGGCAGGCCCATCTCTGTGAGTTTGAGGTCAGCCTGGTCTAGATGGTCTACAAAGTGAGTCCAGGACAACCAAGGCTACACAGAGAAAACCTGTCTCGAAAAACAAAACAAAACAAAACACCACAGCAAACAAAAAACAAACAAGCAAGCAAACAAACCCCAAAACAACCCAGAAAGTTTAGGAATATTTTATACAAACTTATATCTGCATTATTTCACTGAGATATTAAATAGAAAGTATCTTTCCCAAAAGTTATAAAAATGTTATCAGTTGGATAACATGCTTTTTAAAAATTAACTTATTTTATGTGAATATTTTTGCCTGCATATATGTCTGTCACATACATGCCTGGTGTCTGAGGAGGTCAGAAGAGGGTATTGGATCTGTTGTGAGCTACCTTGTGGGTACTGGAAATTGAACCTGGATCCTCTAGAAGAGCATTCAATGCCTTTAACTGCTGAGACATTTTTCCACTCCCAGACAACAAGCTTTCAAACATCTTTTCAGTTTAGGCTGACAAATTTATTCTTCTATTTAATATATCTTGGTCAAATCCACTTTTGCTACCCCCTTCTCTTTGGACTTCCCAGAATACCCTTTTTTTGCTTATTTTTTTCTTTTCATTTATTTACTTATTTTGTGTGTATCTGTGTATGTGTGTAGACATTTGTGTTACAGTGTACATCTAGAGGTCAGGAGACAATTTGTGAAAATTGATTTTTTTTTCTTCCTCCATGTGAGTCCCAGGGATCAAACTCAGGCTTTCTGGCTTTGCAACAAGAGCCTTTACCTAGGGCCACCTTGCTGGCACCTATCTTTTTGAGTTTTGAGAGAAGGGTTGGCTATATAGCCTAGGCTGACCTTGAACTTATGATTCTCTACCTTATCATCATGAGTGCTCAATTACAGGCATTCATGGTTGGTTGAAAACACTGATTTTTATTTAGATAGATCTAATTACTTTTTGATGGAAGGAAAGGTGGTGATAAGTTTCATATTTCCTGAAATCATTTACAGTAATTTGATTATTATTGTTGTTGTTATTTTGAGACAGGGTTTCTTTGCATAGCCTTGGATATCCTGGACTCACTTTATAGACCAGGCTGGCCTCAAACACACAGATCACCTAGATCCCCCTACCTCTGCCTCGCTCCCTGAGTGCTGGGATTACCAGTCTGCACTACCATGCTAATTTGACATTTTTATCTTACTGAAGGAGCATGTGAACCTTCTGAGATCACCAAAGGAAGCAGTTTGAAAGTTTTCCTTTGCCTGAAGCATTTACAGACAAAATGATCTAAAATACTTAATATGACTTATAAATTAATTTCTTGGCACAGCCTTGTGCTGTATTTAGCTTGAGTGAGAGAAGCATTTGTGTGTGCAAACTTATGGCACATGGATTTCATAGTTGTCATTTTAATATTTTTATAATATCAGCATCTTCTATGTACAGAGCCAACAAAGAACTACAAAACGTCATTGTTTGAACTCTGCTGATCTCTTTCTTGTTTGTTTCTTGGAGCCAGAGTCTCATGTAGCTCAGGCTAGCCTTAAACTCATTAAGCAGAGGATAATCTTCAGATCTTCATCTTCCTATCTTTACCTCACATATGCTGGCATTCTAGGTATGCACCATAATGCCTGGCTAAGACTTTTTAAAAAATTATTACTTTATTTGTGTTATGCAACACATTCTAGTATCTGAGTCACTAACATAATATACATTAAATACAAGACATACTAATAGCGGCATGTGGCTGTGTGTATCTATAGTTCCAGCTCTGGGGAGGCTGAGACAAGAAGACAGCCTGTGTGAAACCATGCTGGGCTGTAGAAAAATCATGTCACAATAAGTAAAAACATAAAATATATAAGATATAGGGTTAGCTAAAAAGGATTTCTCTAGAGTATATGTTCTTCTAAATTTTTCAGTTGATATAAAGGATGGGTTTGTTGGTTTTTGAGAAAGGGTTTCTCTGTAGCCTTGGCTGTCCTGGAACTCACTCTATAGAGAAGGCTGGTCTTGAACTCAGAGATCCGCCTTCCTCTGCCTCCTGAGTGCTGGGATTAAAAGCGTACAACACCACCGCCCAGTAACTGTGGGATTTTAAAAGTCTTCAAAAGTAATTGTTTCTCTTACTATGATCCCCTAACCATGTAGTATGATATAGTATATACTAATGAAGTGGAACAGACATGGAATTAAAGAGACAATCAAGGATGGAGTTTGAAGATAACAAACCCAAAGAAACATAAAGGACAACACTGCATGACATTTGATTGGCACCTGATCATTTTAAAACTTTTCCTAATACCCTAGTGATGCAGGGCCTTTTCTGCCTAAATGTTTGATCTTTAGGACTCACGTGGTACAAGGAAAGTCTTGACTCTAGCAAGAGCCTCTGACTTCCATACACATGCTGTGAAACAGGAGCATTCACACACATGCACACATGAAAAGATTGAGTGATGACATTTAATGATGTATTTTATTACATACACAAGCTTCAGTGTGAAGTTCCATCAGTTTTGGAACTTGGAATCAATTGCTGTAAATTCTACTATGGATTTTTATGCTGTTGACTATTTGTTCTATTTATTAAATAGAATTAGCAATCAATATGAAGCGTCCTGTAGCTACTGTAAGTAATTTTGGTCATTCTGACTCCCTGGTTCTCTAACAGATAAAGCAAGCAAAATCTGCTTCATTGCGTGATGTCTACAGATTATATCTTTTTGGATAAATGTTCGTAACAGGAACGAAATCTTCCTTATTTATTTTATTTTTTTGAGACAGGATTTTTCTTTGTAATCCTGGCTGTCCTGGAACTTGTTCTGTAGACACAGGGTAGCCTCAATCTGCCTGTCTCTGTCTCTCATAGGGATCAAAGGTGTGTGCCACACCTGGCAGAAGTATTATTTTATTTTTCAAGATAGGGTTTCTCTGTGTAGCCCTGGCTGTCTCACTCTGTAGAGCAAGCTGGCCTTGAACTCACAGAGATCCCTCTGCCTCTGCCTCTGCCTCCCAAGTGCTGGGATTAGAGGTGTGTGCCACCACTGCCTGGAAGTAATCATTTTTTAAAAATTAACTTTATTGTTTTATTTATGTGAGTATTTTGCTTGTGTGTATATTTGTGTACCACCAGAAGTCAGCGTTGTATCCCCTGGAATTGGAGTTTCAGATGGTTGTAAGCTACCATGTGGTTGCTGGGAATTTCTCTGCTAGAATTTCTCTGCTCTTAACTACTGAATCATTTCTTCAGACCCAGGAAAGAAATCTATATATACATATATGTATATATATATATTAAAAATTTTATTTTTATTTATGTGTGTATGTATTTGTATGCCAATCTCAAGGTATATATGTGACAATTCAAAGGACATATTGCAGGAGTTGGTTCTTGCACTGTGTGGACCCTGACGATTAAATTCAAGTTGTCAGGCTTGGCAGCAAGCATCCTTACCCACTGAGCCACCTTGTCAGCCCAAGGAATGAAATCTTCACGGGACCTATTTATTATTTTTAGTCATGAGCTTATACAGTAGAAGAAAGTTGTTTACGTTATGTTAGTGTCTTGTTTGTTTTGTTTTTAAAGCCTGGGTTTTGCTAGGTCACCCAGGCTGATCTTGAATGTGTGATTCTCCTGTCTCTGTTTACGAAATGTTAAGATTATGGCCCTGTGCCACCATGCTTTAGTTTCCTTTTTTAATTTTTTAAAAATTATAGATTTACACAATTGTTAGAACAAAAGCTGAATGTATAGAATAGACGTGAGTACAGCTTTTGTCTTTAAAGCCTTCCGTGGCCAAGGTAAAGCACTGCATGGTCATCTGAGTAAAGGCTCCTCCAAGCCGCGGTCTTAACCTCCACCCTGAGCCCGTTTCACACGCATGCGTTAGAGATAATTCTTTTGGTGTACTCTAACCTCAAGGCTCCTCATGAGTAGAAAGCAGGACAGCGCCAGTAAGAGGTGAGAGGATGCGAAGCCAGTTGGTGTGAAACGGAGGCTGGGTCCACGAAGCAAAGAATGTGGGAGGCTTTTGGAAGCCACAAAAGGCAAGGGTTTGAATTTTCCTCCAAGTTTCCAGAAGGAGCGCAGTTCGGCAAATACAGCTTTAAGGTTTTTGACTTCCAAAAGTCTAACAGAATGACTTCTGCTTTAGCCAAAGGCTTGTGGCCACTGGTTATACTACTACAGGAACTTGTAGAGGCCACGGTTAATGTTTTGTGCATTTTCTCAAATGAAGTAAGTGCCATACTGGCCATGATGTTTCAAACAGAAACTTTTCATGAAATAAGAGGAAGCCAACGACAAAGCAAGTGTTCTAGAAAAGACATTTCTCTTTATGTGTTTGTAGAGATGGCCTCTGAAATAGAGTCACCTATGAGAGTCCATGAAGGAATACATTTCAAAACTTCATCCTCTAAAAGGAATGAGGAAGACTCCAAATCATGGGTGGATTCAGAAGGGCCTGCTGTAGCTGAATCAGACAGCACTGTGGAAGGTGCCTTGCTCGGTAGTCAGGCGGCTTCTCAAGCAGGTAAGAAACGGTTATTTGTTCCAATTCATCAACTGAAGAAGAAATTAGATTCCGAAATTATATACCAAGTGGTGATGTGTTTTATTTCTAAAACAACAGAGCATGTCTACAGCTTCGTGAACTCTGCTCTTTCGCCATCTGAAATTCTTATAGAAAGCGTAAGTCAGATTTAAATTTTTTATTTACTCCCCCGCCCCCCCCCGTGTGTGTGTGTGTGTGTGTGTGTGTGGTGTGCGCATGTGTATACCATGATAAACACATGGAGGTCAAAGAACAATTTGCTGGAGTCTGTTCTCTCCTTATGGTCTTACGGATCAAACCCACTAAGCTTGGTAGCAAGCACCTTTACCAGATGAGCTGTCACAACCACCCCATGAATTCTTAAATTCTTAAATGTTTTGCAGTGTAGGAATGACTTACAGGCTTGAGTGGCTCCTTCCTATACAAGCCTCACAGGGCTTCACTTTCCATAATATCTTATGTATGGGTTCTTCTTATGGAATTATTTTCCCCCTCTGAGACAGGGTTTCTCTATGTAACCCTGTCTGTACTGGAACTCCCTCTGTAGACCAGGCTGGCCTCAAACTCAGAGATCCACCTGCCTCTGCCTCCTGAGTGCTGAAAGGTTTGCATCACTGCTACCCCCAGCTAGGAATTGTTTTTTAAAAAAGATCTTTAATAATACTTGTTGTGTTTTTTTGGTATAATTATGCAAAATAAGTTAACTAAAAATAGTATGAATTAAAGAGTTTTGACCAAATTGTAACAAATGACAGTTATGATCTTGAAGTGGTATAACAAGAATAAAAAGTCTGAGCACAGGGGTCTTTCCTGAGACTGATACTCCAACCAAGACCATGCATGGAGATAATCTAGAACCCCTGCACAGATGTAGCCCATGGCAGCTCAGTGTCTAAGTGGGTTCCATAGTAATGAGAACAGGGACTGTCTCTGACACGAACTCAGTGGCTGGCTCTTTGATCACCTACCCCTGAGGAGGCAGCAGTCTTACCAGGCCACAGAGGAAGACAATGCAGCCAGTCCTGATGAGACCTAATAGACTAGGATTAGAAAGAAGGAAAAGAAGATCTCCCCTATCAGTGGACTGGGGGAGGGGCATAGGTGGATAATGGGGAGGAGGGAGGAGGCTACAGGGGGGATACAAAGTGAATAAAGTGTAATTAATAAAAAATTCTAGAAAAGAAAATTTAAAAAATACATAAAATAAAGACAAAAAATACTACTTTGGTAAAAAAAAAAAAGAATGCTAAAGCAACTAGTACTATAATATTTCACTGTAGCAAAAATTCCAAATTTTGTTCACCTTTCTCATTTGTTGCTCATCTGTTTACCAGCTAGATATGGTGTTACACACCGGCAATGCAGCATTTGAGAAGCAGAGGCTAGATGCCTGTCAAGTGGCCTTCAACTGCACAATGAGACCCCATCTCAAAAAGCAAGGGGGCACTGGAGAGGCAGCTCAGTGGCCAAAAGCTTGTTCTTGCAGAGGATTCAGCTCCTGACTCCCACATGTCAGGTTCCATCCATTTACAACTTCAGTTGCAGAGGCTCTAGCACCCTCTTCTAGACACCAGGGACACCAGGCACACACATGTGCACATATATATATTTGCAGGGAAAACACTCACACACATAAAATCAATACAACTTAAAAAAAAACAAACAAACAACACCAGCTGGGCAGTAATGGCACATCTTCAGTCCCAGCACTTGGGAGGCATAGGCAGGTGGAGCTCTGTGAATTCAAGGCCAGCCTGGTTTACACAGAGAGAGTTCCAGAACAGTCAGGGCTACACAGAAAGACCCTGTCTCCAAAAACAAAACCAAACAAACCAAAACCAAAACAGCAACAACAATTTATTATTAAATGAGACATAGTCTTGCAGCAGGACCCCATCTTGGCATTTAGCATATAAGAAATCTTTTTGCAGCTAGCCGTGGTGGCACACCCCTTTAATCCCAGCACTCAGGGAGGCAGAGGCAGGCAGATCACTGTGAATTCAAAGCCAGCCTGGTCTACAGAGTGAGTCCAGGACAGCCAAGGCTACACAGAGAAACCCTGTCTTGAAAAACCAAAAACCAAAAAAAGAAAAAAAAAATAAATCTTTTGCAAACTTATTTAGTATTACCTCCAAGTTGATTGAGAAAGCATTTCTATCTGCTCATTTACTTTATAGGCTTTACTCTACTTGGAAGATGTAGATAAGAAAAGGTATAATTTTAATATCATGATGTAATTTTAATATTGTGATATTATATAATATGTAATAGGTACTCCCACAGGATCTGCCTAGGAGATGGCTTACGTAGTGTGGGAAGTATGGGAGAGGGAGGCTAGAAAGTGTCCTAATACTGAAGGGAAAGTAGAGTTTACAAAGCAAAAAAAAGAGGACATTCTGTGGAGGAAATAACACTTTTAACACTTATGAAGGGGGAGGGAGCATGACTTTTTGAGAACTATATATAGGCAATTCATCTTGATGGAATAGGGAAGACTTAAAATGAAATGAGAATCAAATTAAGACGAACTTACATGGGGCTGGAGATATGGCTCAGAGGTTAAGAGCTCTGGCTGTTCTTCCAAAGGTCCTGAGTTCAATTCCCAGCAACCACACAGTGGCTCACAACCATCTATAGTGAGATGCCCTCTTCTGGTGTGCAGGCAGAACACTGTATAAATAATAAATTATTTTATTAAATAATAAATTAAAAAGAAAAAGAGCTTACACACTGTAATGGGAGCTTAACTTTGCTCTATTTTTTTTTTTGAGAGAAGGTATCTTTACATATCTCTGGCTGTCTAGGACTCACAATGCAGACCATGCTGGCGTCAAACTCCTAGAAATCCGACCATTTTTGGATCCTAAATGCTGGGATTAAAGACGTGTGCCACCATGATTGGCCTTTGTCTCATGTTTTAGTGCTGGCAAATATTCATCTTAAAAGTGATGACAGTTTGATGTCATGGCACCCATCTTTAATCCCAGCTCTTGGGAGGCAAGAGGAAGGAGGATCTCTGTGAGTTCAATGAACTGCAAAGTTCTAGGCCAGCCAAAGCTACACAGTGAGACTCTGCTTAAAAACAAAACATGCTGTATAGATCTGACAAAACATTCTATGAGCTCTATTTGGTTCACTAGCCACATTTTTAAACCTCTGGCTCAGCATCTATTGGTAGTTGAAATGAAAAGAAGAACCATTTGGATAGATTTTTTTCCATAGGGTTCATTTGATTTAGGAGCAGACTGGTTATAGCAAGAAAATGTTTCTACCTAGAGTGACAAAAATAAATGGCACCACTAACAAATTTTGTGGAAACTACCTAAAGATTTTTCTTTTTATTCCTTTCTTACCTTTCTTTCTTTTTTTGTTTTTGTATTTTGAGACAGGGTTTGTCTGTATAGCCCTATTTGTCTACTTGTTCTGTAGACCAGGCTGGCCTCAAAAACACAGAGATCCACCTGTCTCTACCTCCCACGTGCTGGGATTAAAGTTAAGTGCCACCACCTCTTAGTACCTACCTATTTTTCTCTCTCTCTTCCTTTCTTCCTTCTTCCCTCCCTCCCTCCCTTCCTCCTTCCTTCTTTCCCTTTCTTTCTTTCTCTTTCCAGACAAGGTCTCCCTGTGGTCTGGAGTGTTCTGTGTAGCTCAGGCTGTTCTCAGACTTGTGGCTATGTCAGATCATCCTGCCTTGTCCTCCAAGTATGTTACATGTATGCGCCTCTGTACCTGACTTCATCATTTTGCTTTATGAAGTCCTTTCTCATTTAATTTTCTTTGTTAAGTTCTAGAAAGTAGCTGTTATATAATAAAAAGGCCTAGAAAAATCATTAACTTTCTTTGTATAACTCAGTCTTAAAGATGATTACAAATGTTCGTTAGTCAGGTTAGGAGAAAAACTAGTACTTATGCTAACTGCTAAATAGTCAGAATGAAGCCTTCAGTTGTACTTACTAGGGTACCCTGTGGAAATATCCTTCCCTGGGTGGTGGTGGCACACACCTTAAAATCCCAGCACTCAGGAAGTGGAGGCAGGTGTATCTCTGTGAGTTCAAGGCCAGCCTGGTCTATAAAGCAAGTTCCAGGACAGCCAGGACTACACAGAGAAACCCTGTCTTGAAACAAACAAAAAACAACAATAAAAGGAAGAAAGAAATATCCTCCACACAAGTTATACCAGAGAAATTAAGAAGGTGAAAAAATAATTCATTAATCAGAACATGATATTTGAGTCTCTATAAAACATCTATTTAATATAGCTTACTAAGTATGCTTACTTTTGTGGGCTTACTAAATAGAGTCAAATATATTTTCCTTAACTGTGTTGGTTGGAATTCTTTAGACATGAAAATATAGAATTTAAGTTTATTTTAATTATCTTGTGGTCTTGGAAAGTTACATTTTCTTTGGAGAAAGCATCTTAGTATCAAACTTTCACTATTTGAAGATAAGATGAGCTAACAGGTCACTGGTGAAGAGGACTTGTAAATCACTTTTTAAAAAAGTTATTGTTAGCCAAGCAGTGGTAGCACACGCCTTTAATCCCAGCAGATTAAAGGCAGACTCAAGGCAGGCAGATCTCTGAGTTTGAGGCCAGCATGGTCTACAGAGTGAGGTTCCAGGGTAGCCAGGACTACAGGGAAACCTTGCATCAAAAAATAAATAAACAAACAAATCCCTTTTGTTGGGTTGGTGATGTAGCTCAGTGGAGGAGAGAACTTGCTAGGTTATTGAAGGCCATGGGTTTAATATCCCAGTTCTAAAAACAATGGTAAATAACAACAACAAAATACACATACATACACACACAAACACACACTCATACTCACAGACATGGGTCAACTGTCAATATCTAAAATGTGAGTTTATTTAAAAATTCTGGATTCTCTTGAAAAACTAAAAGATTGCAGTAGCGATGTCTCTACTGTGGCAAGCAGAGCTCAGGTTGATCCCATGAAGGATTGTGGACTTGGGCTGAACGACTGCTTCTGTGTATCTTGACAGCTTGACTTCTCAGCCCACAATCATTGGATCAGATATTCTGAAGAGCTAACAGACCTGGAAGCTTTCACTGGGCACAGCTTTGAAGCTTATGTAATATAGGTCTGAAAAGCTTCAGTAAACAAAAAATTTGGAGCAACTTTCCAGTTAATTTTGAGTGAAAGAAGTTCCTTTTCTTCTTGCCTAATTGTTTGAGGTGATTGTTTCAATTAGTAACTCACATAGATTATGTGTGGGTAGATGAACCTTCCTTGCATCACTGGAGAAATAGAAGTATACACAACTTTTAATAATTTTATCTTTAGATCCCAGGGGAGGACATTGCAGCCAGCCCTGAGGAGACAGGATAAGCTGGGGTTGGATGGAAGGGAAGGAGGTCCTCCCCTGTTGGTGGACTTGGAGGGGGCGGGGAGGAGGGAGATGAGGGAGGGAGTGGGAAGGTGGGAGGGAATGAGGGAGGGGGCTAAGCCTGGGATTCAAAGTACCTAACCTGTGATTGAGATAAAAATAAATTAAAAAAAAATAATTTTATCTTACAGCTGAGGAAGCTCTTGAAGTTCTAATATTCATCCACTACTCCTAGAATGCTTCATTTATAGGTGTAATAGGCAAGGAAACTGCCCAGCTCCTGTTGAACAGGTTGCTCCTGCTTCAGTGCTTCTGAGAAAAACTTTTACATCACCAACTCAGACAATAGCTATGTGGCACAAACAGTGCTGATTTCCTTCCAAAGGAGGAGTGCTCACCCAAGTGGGAGGAGCTAGTCCTTACAGCTTTGACATAGGGCCTTCCTGAGGGAAACCAGTTTCTAGGCCGTGGACTAGGTTTTCTAGGTAGCAAGTGTCTAGTGTCCCTAGATGTTTTCTTGTAGCTGTTTTGAGTACTAATAACATTTACTGTCCATTTCCTTGAGAGCCAGGTCCTCTGTAAGATAGTAAGATCTCATGTCTACTTATGGGGAACAGTCTTTGAAAGGGTAGAAATTATGGACTCTATGTGAATAGACTAGAACAAAATTTCCAGTGTTTCAGCAGTTAGCAATCTTAAGATTTTTCTTTCCAACTGTGGATTTTAATGTGTGATATATATAATATTTAAGAAAAAATATACAGGTGTGTGTGCACACATACGTTTAACAAGTTATGAGGTCCATGAAATTGGAATATGGGTTGGTAGTCACAGCTCCACTTATAGCACCCCTTTATCACAGTGTCAAAACTACTGTGTGGAAACAGGAGTGCAGAAGGTATTAAAATCTGGACTTTCCCAAGGATCTGAAGTATTCAGAAGAGATTTATTTACATGTTAGGGTATTTTAACATGATCTTTCTAAGAAATGGAATCTAAGGGTCCGGGTGAAGAGGTAAGTGTCTACCTGACTATAATGCATTCAGAAATTAGATTTGGAATTTTTCAGTGATTGTTAAGTAAACTGTTTTTGCTATGGAGAAATCTTTGCTAGAGGCATGCTTGGGTTTCTTCTTTTTAAAATTTCACGTCTCATTTCTGCTTTTAGCATTTCAAATGGTAACTATTGCAGACTGGAGAGAGGCACAGACTAACATAGGACGATAGGCTGAGCAAAGCAGTTTTTTCTTTTATGTTTATAAATCCTAAAAAGCCCAATGAGATTATGGAGCCTGTTAAAGATGCTCAGATCACTGAATTTTTGAGTAACAGTTATGACCAAAGCTTTAGCGTCTCTGTTATTCTAGGAACTTCCCTTCTGACTTTAGTTTTCATGTAAACTAATTTCAACGCAGTCCAACACTTATGAAAGTTGTGCACTACCTTAAACCGGGAGTACTGAGCCACTTCTGCTTTCTCCAATAGTTTCTGAAACTTCCCAGGGTGATGTGGCAAAGAACAGTCTGAATATGGACAAAGTAGGCCTTAAGTCACTGGCTGTAATCGTGGTGTTTCTGATTTTGTGAGTGCTTGTGGCATGAAAGTGATGTTATTACTAGGTTATATTTCGGAAACCTACAAAGGGTTTATGATTTTGTTTATCAAGTTCTCTTGGGTGGCTGCTCCTTTTTGAATTGCTTCTCCAAGACTGACTTAAGTTTGTTCGTGCTGGTAAAGACATACGGTAGACAGGTTATCTTTTAAACCTTTCGTAAAATCGTGTCTCCCAGTAGTACTTCAACGCAATGGCTCTAAAAATAGGGCCCTAAATTTAGAGGGCAAGCTGCTACATTTAGTTCTTTTCTCAGAGAACGCCTCGTGCTGGGCAGAAGTCCACACGGGCTTCTCCCATTTGGCACTCCCGTACCCAGGCGCTAATGGAGTTTAAGACTGGGGCCGCGACTAGCGCCCCTCCAGGTGAACACAGGTGAGTGAACCCGAACCTGGGCACAGGAGAGGTTAAACTCTGACCAGACCACAGAGCTGACCCGAACGCCTTCGTGTCCAGAGTCCGAAGTGCGGACTCGGAAAGCAGGACGCGTCGGCTCGCGCGCTGCGGGCAATTTTCTGGCCGGAATGATGGAGGAGGCTGGCGTCTCCGTGCCGGAGGCGTTCTCCCGGGTACGGACACGCGGGGTTCGGACTCTAGCGGAGCGGACCGGGGCACCTGAAAGGTGCGTCCCACCTTTCGGGCGCAAGGCTGCAGCCTCACGATCGGCTTTCCGGCGCGGGCGCGCGGGCCCTTTAAGCGCGAGCGAGTACGTGTCCGTGGAGCTCGTGACGTCGAGGGGGCGTCGCCGCCGCGCCGGTGAGACCAAGGCTCGGGGCGGGAGGGGGACGCGTGCGCCGCGGGCTCCTCCCCCGCCGCGGGGCCGAGGTGGTGCGCGCCGGCCGCCGGTGCGTTCGCCTTCCCAGCGCCGCGCCGACTGAGCCGGGCCTGCTGCTGGCCGGCTGGCCGGCTGCGAGGCCTCCGCCCGTGAGCACGGAGATGGCGGCGCCCGGGGCCGCCGCAGGTAGCGTGCGGCGGGTTCTGGAGCAGCTGCACTGGGTGAGTCCCGGGCTCGGCGGCCGCGGGCCTCGCTGGGACGGAGCGGCTGCGGCGGGGGAAAGCCGGCGCTCAGCGCGTCCGCCCGGCCTGTGCTCGGCCGCTGCTCGCCCCGGGGACAGGGGCCGGGGGATCTGGAAGGCCTTGTGGACGCCCCAGAGGAGCCCGTTTCCTTCTCGACCCCCGGACGTTATTTATTTTGAACAGGGGTCAGTTACACATGTGGTTCTTCTGACTGCCGGAAACTGGAGTTTCTTGGTGATGAAACTTCTTAAGAGGACACCTAAGCTGGGGCGGGAGCTGAGAGTCTTAATTCTGCACAGTTTTCCCCCAATAAAGAATGCCCTTTTGAGATGCTTTAACCATAGTGTTCCTCCCCCCCTTTTGTATTGTTAATGTAAAAGATACTTTTGTAAACTCTACAGATAGTGAACGCTCAGGATCCATTTTCATGTTGTAATCAGGTGGCAAAGGTTTTTCTCAAGTGTTTGTAGGTGGTTTTGTTGTTGTTGACATGTTTAGGATAAACACACAAACCGTTTTTGGAGACTATTAAATTTTTTAAAAAGACCATTTAAATATTGTGGCTGTTCTAATTAGCCACTTTGGATTATCTTCTTGTTGTGTGAATTTAAAATTGTGTTGCCACATGGTTCATCTTTCCAAGCGTAGTGTGAGTGCACCTGCCCATGAATGGAAAAGCTCAACGGAGGTTCTCAATGAACTGAGGGTTTTTATCATTGGCATTCTGTTGTCTTTTAAGGGAAAGACACAAACAGCCCACAGTAGAAACCTATTGCTTATGGGAGCACACATGCAAAACAGGGGGAGGGAGAGATTGTATTTTCTTGGATGGTTGGGCGGATAAGTAGAGATGTGAAACTGTATAGGAGCTCTGCTGCTGAGAGTGTAAAGTGAGCCAACGGTGTGGTGTGAAGTGTGGACAAGTGGTCCCAAGGACTTCTGTAGGGTGGAGGAGAGCCATTGATGGCTTTTCAGTGGTTAGACTTTTGGTTTCTGGCGATTTTCTTGATAGTAGTATGTAGCCCAGATGTCAGGGAACAAAACTCAAAACAGGAAGGAGAAATGACAGCTGTAAGGATACAGAAATTAGTATGAGTTCCTAAGTGAGGAAATACGTAGTAAGAACTAAAATGGTTATGACTTTCTTAAGATGTGGAGAGGGTTGGGTTGCAGGGAGAATCTAGAATAATCCTAAATTTCTGGCTGTGTCAGTTGAGTTACTGAGATGAGTTTTATTGGAAGAGAATCATATTGTAGACGAAATGATTTCAAATCACACACATTTCTTCCTTCATTAAAATAGACAATTAGGGCCGGAAAGGGGGGATGTGGCCTAGTGGGTAAAAGGCTTGCTGTGCTATTGTAGTCTGGAGCTGGAACCCTCACAGGCAATGTAAATGTAGGCTTACAATGACCTCTGACACTAGCACTGGGGGAAGGCGTGTGTAGGGGAACCCCAGGGCCTCACTGGTCACCAGTTTAGCAAAGAATGGGTGAGCTTTAGGTTCAGTGAGAGTCAGACCCTGCCTTAGAAAAATTAAGATGGAGAAAGAAAACACCTCTGTGTCAGCCTTTGGCTTCTCTGTCCACGCACATGCAGTATACATATACACACCTAACAGTTACCAGTACTTGGTTTTGATAAGGTTGGTTATGAGGCACTTGGAGAGGGAATGTCAGGTTTTGCAGAATTCTTTTGTGGTTGAGTGGACTATGTGGATTTTTTCCCCCTGGCTTTAGGGAACAATCATTCTCTTCACCTTCAGTATGGTGTTAGCTGTGAATTTACTGTTGACACCACTTGTCACGTTGAGAAATGGAATCCCTATTTGCCGAGTCTCTTGATCGTAAGACGGTGTTTGATTTTGTTAAATGTTTTTTCAGTATCTGTTGAATGTCATTTTTAAAAATTTCTTTTACTACGGTATATGACATTAATATTTTTTAACTTAAAAATTACATTCAGTTGTGTAAGTGCATGCATGTGGAAATCTGAAGACCCAGAAGTCTCCCTCCCCCCCTTTCCACTGTGTGGTTTCTGAGGTTCAAACTCAGATCATCAGGCTTGGTGGCAATTTCTTAACTTGCTGAGCCATCTTCATGGTCCAATAATGTTTTAAAAAAGGTTTTACAACTATGAATTTCCCCTTTTTGCACTGCATCAGCTGCATTCTGTGTGTTTTGTTAATGTTGCCTTTTTCCACTTTAATCTGAGTGTATTTATTTTAAAATATATTATGCTGGCACGGTGGCACACACCTGTAATCTGCAAGTGTGGGGGGTAAAGGCAGGTGGATCTCTGAGTTTGAGGCCAGCCTGGTTTACAAAATGAGTCCAGGACAGCCAAGGATACACAGAGAAACCCTCTCTCAGAAAACCAAAAGCCAAAAACAAACAAACAAATATATATTTTATTTTACAATGCATGCATGTTTTGCTCCTGCTTGTATGTCCATGCCCCAATGTGTTTGCAGTGCCTGAAGATGCCAGAAGAGGGAGTCAGGTTTCCTGAGACTAGAGTTATGGACCATGTATGTGTGTACTGGGATATTGAACTTGGATCCCCTGGAAGAACAATCAGTGCTGCTGAACCATCTCGCCAGCCTCTGGAAGCATTTTCTCATTTCCCTAGTTGGACTGGAGACAAGGTTCAGTGGACAAGAGACCTGCAGCACAGGCCTGATGGCCTGAGTGCAGATACTCAGAACCCACATTCAAGTTGGACATAGCATAGGCATCTCTAGTCGTAGCTGATCCCTACTGGTTTGTAGGAGCAGGAGGCCGGAGATTCTCCAGGAGCTTATGGGCTAGCTAGCCTGCATATGTGGTTGGGAATAATAGGAGACCCAGTCTCAAACAAAGTAGAAGCTACAAACCAGAAACCTGAGGTTGGCTTGTGACACCAATGTGCCTAAACTCACAGTAATTTCCCACATGACGTAATTTTTCATCGATCTGTGGTTATTATTAATTTCCATATTTTTAAAATTTCCAGATTTTCTTTAAAGATCATTTAAAAATGATTTATGTGTATTGAGTATTTTGCTTGCATGCTAATCTGTATCCCGTGTGTCTGGTGCTGGTGGAGGCCAAAAGAGGGGTCGTGGATAATGGTAAGCTACCATCTGTCTGCTTCTGTCTCAAGAGTGCTGGTGTGAAAGCCATGCACCACAATGCATGGCCAAAGAACAAGCTTTTAACTGCTGAGCCATCTCACTATCCCCTTCTGTTTTTGATGGCTATTTTTAATTCATTATAATCAGAAAACACATTTCTCAAGATTTGAATTTTTAATTAATTTTTTCTAATTTAAATTAGGTGTGTGTATATGAGTGACTCTGCATGTGGCTTCAGGTGTCAGAGGAGGCCACAAGAGGACGTCAGACCCCCTAGAGCTGGAGTTGGAGGCAGGTGGTTGTGAACTACCTACCATGGATTCTAGGAATTGAACTCTGCAAGAGCAGCAAATGTACTTAACTTCTTAGCCATCTCTATGGGCTGGGCTCTGTGATTTAATATTTGAAAAACCACATTGAGGTTGATTTTAGCTTGATGTATGGATTTGGTCTGCAGAATCTCCCATGTGCACTTGGGAATGTGTTTTCTGCTGTTGTGTAGAATTTTGATAGTCTGATAGGTCTAGCTGGTTTATAGTGTTGTTCCAGTTTTCTCTTTTTATGCTGACTCAATGTGAGTGAGATCTTGAAATCCCTAACTACTGTTGATGAATTGTCTCCCCCGACCCCTCCTTTATTTCATCAGATTTACTTCATTTTGTGGTTCTCTTGTTGGGTAAAATATAACCTACATATTAAGACAGAGCTACCCTTGGCCATTACATGATGCCTTTAAAAATTTTTTTATATTAATTACAGTTTATTCACTTTGTATCCCAGCTGTAGCCCCTTCCCTCATCGCCTCCCAATCCTATCTTCCCTCCCTCATCTCCTCCTATGCCCCTCTCCAAGTTCACTGATTGGGGTTTTAGTAATGGTGTTTGTCTTAAAGTCTTTTTTTAAAATTTGCTACCAAGAGTAGTCACTGCACTTGTTTATGATCAGTTAGTATCTGGGGCCCGACAACAAAGGACAGAATAACTCACTAAGGGAGGATGCATTTTGAGCTGGCCCAGGAAGAAGTAAAATACGCAATCAGCTGCAAGCCTTCCTTTAACTGTGTGGCATGGAGAGCACTTCAGGAGAAGGCGGGTGGTGAGACCTCAGTTATACACCTGTGGTCTTTGGGGAGAGATGATGGAAATAGTTTTGTTTTTTTGAGTGTCTGTCCTTGTGATCCTAGAGGCAAATCCTTGTTATCATTGCTTGACAATATGATATCACATTTTCCTGTACTGGGGACCGAAGTGAAGAAGGCAGAGACAGAATCAGGATAAAAGAAAGGTTTTTCACCCTTTCCTGTGCCCTTTTAAGGTTGGTGCTGTACTTTAAGAGGCTAACACAGAAGGGTAAAGAAACTCTCCATCAAACCCAGAGAAGAGGCTGTACACCTCCTCTTTGGATCCTGTCTGGAGTCACAGCTGAAAAACAAACAATATTATATGCTTTTGACAGAAGCAAATAAACTGTAGGTAGCAACTTGGAAGGAATCCATGTAGACATAAAGGTAAAAATACAGATTTTCTTTCTTTTATTTACTTTATGCATGAATGCTCTGCCTGCATGTATGCTTGCAGGCCAGAAGAGGGCATCAGATCCCAGTGTAAATGGTTTTGAACCATCTTGTGGTTGCTGGGAATTGAACTCAGATCCTCTGGAAGAGCTCTTAACCTCTGAGCCATCTCGCCAGCCCGTAAAAATAGATTTTCAAGGGAGTGACTTAGTAAAGGATTTGTTTGTTGTTTGTTTATTTTGTCAGGGCCCCAAGGAAAAGATTGGCATGGCAGTTGTAGAGGGCCTGTGTGATGCCAGAAAAGAATCAAGCCTGTTCATTCTTTGGGTTGTTTTCAAAGAACAGTTTTCTTCTTGCCTTTTTATTTTGTTTATGATGAGTTAGTATCTGGGGCCGACAACAAAGGACAGAATAACCTACTGAGGGAGAGGATGAGTTTTGAGTTGACCCAGGAAGAGGTAAAATATGTAGTCTGCTCAAGCCATAAGCTGTGTGGTGTGGAGAAGGGGTGTGGTGAGGCCTTGGTCTCATGGTCTTCCGGGGTGTGGGAGATATGGTGGAAATAGTTACATTTTGTTGAATGTCTGTCCTTATGATCGAACTGCATTATTTTAGCTCAAGAAGAGATAGGACAGAAGGATTCAAATTTCAAAAGTCAAAGCTCTATCAGTTGTTTTCTGATGATTCCCCCTATTCCCACCCAACAAACTGCAGATTTGCATTTTCTCCCCTGCAGGGAGCTTTTGGGGCTGAGGGGTTCAAACCAGTGCATATAGATAAAATGTGAGCTTGAAGTCAGGGAGGTCACCCAACCCAGGTCATTCATACTCTTTTCTTTACTCTCCTGCCCTTTTGAGTTGAGCTCTGAAGTTTGAAAACCATTGTGTTTCACCACACTGCTGTTCAGCACTCAGGGAGAGCAATTGTAAATTACTAGAAGAATGTGGTCAGAGGCTTTCTGTGTCATAGTATATGGCAGCCCATATTAATATTAATATTATATTCATAATAATAGAGTTGATCAGAGTCGCCTGTACCTGCCTTTGTAACAATACTGTGGAAGACAGGTGTTCATGGGCTTAACTTCCTTTGTCTTGAAGGTTGTGGCAGCGTTGCCTGAAGATATGAGAGCAGACTTTAATCCCAACGGTTTTTCATTGGAACTGGCAATATGTGTGCTTACCATTGGACTGCTTGCCATTCTCTTGTTTCTCTGGAGAGGCTTCCGATCAGTAAGTAACCACTGCATACTAAGAGAATGTTCATTCTGTTGGTTTTTTTAAAATTTATTTTTTAAGTTTATTATATGTATATGAATGTTTTGCCTGCATGTATGTATGTGTGTCACATGTGTACATGGTACATACAGAGGTGAGAAGAGGGCTTTAAATGCCCTGGAACAGGAGTTACAGATGGATGTGAGCTACTATGTGGGTGTTGGAAGTTGAGCCCTGGTCCTCTACAAGAGTAACAAATGCTCTAAAGTACTGAGCCATCTCTCCAACCCTCATTCTGTCTTTATTTAGATTGAACAACTAATTGGAGAAACTTACTTGTTATTTCAGGGAAATAAGTTGGGTCATAGTGTTCTGGACTACTCATAGTCATATATGTTTATTAGAAACTGAATATAGATTCAGAGAAATGTTTGTATATAAGGATTTTAAAAGGATTTTCTTTGTAGGGATACTATATACTAGTAACAAAGTCCCACCCTTCTTTATGTTTCCTCCTCCTGTTCTTTTTTTTTTTTTTTGTCTGTGTTTGTTTTTAACAGTATAAAAAACCAGCAGATGTGTCTACCTACCAACATAGAATAAAAACACTGAGTGCCACTTCTTCTTCTTCTTTTTTTTTTTTAAACAACAGTTTATTTAATTTTATTCTTTGTGCATTGGTATGAAGGTATCAGAATCCACAGAATTGGAGACAGTTGTGAGCTGCCATGTCGGCGCTGGGAATTGAACTCAGGTCCTTTGGAAGCGCAGACAGTGCTCTTAATCACTGAGTCATCTCTCCAGCTTCTGAGTGCCACTTCTATTCAGTTCATAGTCCCTGACTTTATCCCTCTGGCTTGCTGAGTTAGAGATTCCCCCGTCCTGTGTTTATTTCCATACTTAGAATTGTTTTAAGAGGAAGTCATATCATATCCTTTTCTTTCTGAGCCTTCTTTTTAGATGTTGGTCCTATGCTTCTGACTTCATTTCTGATGTCTTCTCATGGTTCTCTGAGGCTCTCTGGAAGGATTTCCTCTACCCAGTGTTGCCCTTCCCCTGTCTTCTGTTTACACATATCCTATTACTTCTTGTCTTTTCAAGTTTCTCTTCCAGTTTTCTGTCTCTTCATCTTTTCTAGGTATAAATCTCCTTTTTTTTTTTCCTTCATCATTTTGCCCTAGCTCCATTGCTCTCATCATAAGTTGATTTATCCCTTCTTTGAGAGCTGAAGCTTAAAGACGAAGAAGGCTGATGGGTTTTTAAAATGTATTTATTTATTATGTATACAATGTTCTGCCTGCATGTACACCTGCATGTCAGAAGAGGGCACCAGATCTCATTATAGATGGTTGTGAGCCACCATGTGGTTGCTGGAAATTGAACTCAAGACCTCTGGAGGAGCAGTAAGTGTTCCTAACCTCTGAGCCATCTTTCCAGCCCCCGTCCCCCCCCATGGTATTTCTTAGACTCCTTTATTTTGATTATTATAGTAGGGGCTCCTTGAAATACTTTGTATTAGGGCCAAATATGTATTTGGGAAACATGGGTGTAAGTGAAATAACAAGTGTCTTTAGAATGAAGAGGCTATTTCAGAGCCTTTAATATGATAACACACATGAATCTTCAGTGGGAGAGCTTACTATATAACATCATTTTCATCGAAAATAGAGTGCCTTTAGGTAATTCATTCACTGTAAGGCTGTAAGACATTATCTTAAAGTTGGAGTAGAAGTCAAATAGGTTTACTTGAAAGTATATTTGTTTTAATATAATTTTGTTAAAAATTTGTTTCAGATTCAAAGCCGATTTTATGTGGGTAAGTTATTTTTCTATTTTAGATCTCATTATTGTATATAATTTAAACGCTTATAATAGTTTAGTCATAATAATAATCTTTCTTTTTGTTCAGGAAGAGAAAAAAAACTTGCTCTTGAGCTTTCTGCACTAATTGAAGAAAAATGTAAACTACTTGAGAAAGTTAGCCTTGTTCAAAAGGAGGTAAGACATGTTTGAAATAACATCAGTGGTAGCATCTGAAACTTACTGATTCTGCATGGGTTGCTTAGAGCATCAGGTCTTTGCTTAGAGCTGAGTTCTGTCATTCCATCACTTAGCCATACTCTGTGCAGTCACCCTGATGAGGTATAGTCACCCTAACCAATGAAGTGTAGCCCCTTGGTTTGCTTACTGCTTATTTAGATAGACATTTTGTGAAATTGCCTTTTTGTCTTTATGACCCTTAAATAATTACATTATTTTTTTTTTTATGTGTGTCTATTTGTGCCTGTTCATGTGCACATATACCAAGGCACATATGTGGTGGTTGGTTGTAGGATACATGGACAAGTCAGCTCTCTCCTTTTCCCATGTGGGTCCCAGCTGAAGACCGGTTGTCAGCCTTGGCAGCAAGGTCCTAAACTCCTGGGCCATCTCACTGGCTCATTTCCACCCTTTAAAGACACTCATAATCTTTTTCCCTTCATGGCGTATAGAAGCGGGTTTTTTTGTTTTTTGTTTTTAATATTTTATATCTTATAAATAAGAGTTTTGTCAGGGGGCCTGGAGAGATGGCTCAGAGGTTAAGAGCCCAGCTGTTCTTCTAAAGGTCCTGAGTTCAATTCCCAGCAACCACATGGTAGCTCATAACCATCTATAATGTGATCTGGTAACTTCTTCTGGCCTGTTGACACACATGCAGGCAGAATAGTGTATAAATAATAAATAAATAAAAAGAGTTTTGTCAGATATATGGATTGTAAATATCCTCTCTGTGGCTTATGTTTCTATTTTGTTTGTCTTAGAAAACAGGTTTAGAATTAATGTAGTGTAATGTGTCTTTGTTTATGTTCATTTCGTTTGTTTTTTGCTTTCTGCTTAAAAGAGATTTTTGCCTATCAAAAATGTAAAGGTACCCATATTTATTATTGTGTAGAGGCTTTATTTAGTTTTTCTTTTGGAGTTTGCATTAGCTTGCCTGGGCTGCTGTGATAAATACCAGGTTAGTAGCAGGAATGTATTTTCTTACAGTTCTAGAAATAAGAGTTGAAGATCGAGGTCTAGGCAGGCTTTGCTTCTTCTGTGGCCTGTGCCTGGACTTGTAGATAGAAGTGCTTGCTTGCTGTGTCTCATTCCATCCTAATGCTGTCTTCTTAGGATACGAGTCGTATTAGCTTAGGGTCGTCTGAACTGCCTCAGTTTAACCTAGTTACTATTGAAAGGTTTTGTCTCCAAATAACAGGCACATTCTGTTAAGTGCTCACACTTAAAAGACAGGGTTTATCAGTGTAGCCCTGGCTGTCCTGGAACTCGTTCTGTAGACCAGGCTGGCCTCAAATTCATAAGAGATTTCTCTTGAGTGCTGATATTATAAACGTATTGCCATGCCCAGTTTCAGAATGAAACTGTGTTGCTGCATACATCCAAATTAAATCTTGTCAAATAATACTTTATCCCATAATTTATATATTTGTTTGCTAGTTGATGGCCCTTTGTGTTATTTCCACTTACATTGTCTAGAACGATAGCTCAGCTGTCAAGAGAACTGGCTGCTTTTACAGAGGGTCCAGATTTGATTCCCAGCATTCACATGGTGGCTCACGTCTATTTATAAGTCCAGTCCTAGGTCATCCAACAGCCTCTTCTGGCCATGTGGAATGCAGACATACACACATGTGAAACACCCCTGTATATAAAATTAATAAATAATACACATTAAAAAATAACAATGCTTTTGGCATTCATGTAAGTTTTTATGTGAACATGCATTTTTCAGGTGTTTTGAGTATTTACCTAGGAGTGCTGTGTCTGTAATGTTTTGGTAGAATTATCAAACTCTTCCACTGTGCTTGTATTATTTTGCGTTTCCACTAGTAGGTGAGTGTTCCAGTTTCTCTTTGTCCTTCTTAGGCTGTGCTGTGTTGTTGTTATCCTACTGGCTGAGTAGTGTCATGGTGTTCACTGGCGACTAATACTTGGGGACTAATGACACTGAGTATCTTTAATGTTTATTTGGCACTGTCTTATCTGGAGAAAAATTTAGTTTATAACATATATATTTATTTTTGAGACAACCTTACGAGTAGCCCAGGCTGCCCTTGAATTCTCCATCCTGATGTATCATTCTAAATGCAGTGATTATAGGTGTGCTGTAGCTTTATTTATTCTGGATACAGAGACCTTACTAGATACATGATAACAAATTCTTTCTTTCTTGGTTGTTTCCTTCCTCCCACCCTTTCCCTTCTTCCCTCCCTTCTTTGCTCTCTCCTTTCCTCCCTCTCTCCTTCCCTCTCCTTTTCATCCCTCCTTTACTTCTTCCCTCTCTCTCTGTCTCTTTGTCTTTGTGTCTGTCTGTCTCTCTTTTTCCTTTTTTTTTTTTTTTTTTGAGACAGTCTTTTTTTGTAGTCCAGATTGTCCTTGAATTTGAGGTAGTCTTCTTCCTGCCCAGGCCTCCTGAGTGCTGGGATTATTAGGGTGAGCAACCATAGGTAGCTGATTTTTCTCTTTCTCTCTCTTTCTTTCATTTTGGCGTTTTGAGACAGAGTTTCTCTATGTAGCCCTGGCTTTCCTGGAACTCACTCTTAGACCGTGCTAGCCTTGAACTCAGAGATCCACATGCCTCTGCCTCCTGAGTATTGGAACTAAAGTCATGTGCCACCATGCCCTACTGTCTCTTTACTTTCTTAATGATGTGTTTTGTTTTGTTAATATTTATTTTTTTATGTGTATGAGTGTTTTTTTACCTGCATGTATGTCTGTGTATTGTGTGAGTTTCTGGAACTGTAGTTGCAGGCTTTTGTGAGCCACTGTGTGGGTGCTGTGTACTGGTAACCAGTCAGCCATCTTTTGACACACTGTCTCACTGTTTAACTCTGGGTGGCCAGAAATTTCTTATGTACACCATGTTGGCCTTGAACTCATATCTGCCTGCTTCTGCCTCCTGAGTGCTGGAAATTTAGGCATGTACTAGCCTGGCTTGATGATGTTGAAACATAAATGTTTCAAATTTTGACGATGATCAGTTTATTTATCATTTTTGTGCCTTTGGTTGTAGAAACGAGATGGGAAGTTAATTCAGGGTGACAGATTTACATTTGCATTCCATGTAGAAGTTTTACAGATTTAACTCTTGTGTCTAAGCCATGACCTATGTGGCATTGAATTTCATATCTAGTATGAGGTAGAATTCCTCCTTCAGTCTCTTGCATGTGGCTCTTTGGTTTCTTTCTCCATGGAATTGTGGAATAGAACATCAGTTTTGTCAGTTGAAGAGTTTGCATAAAGGAAATCATGCTTTTTTATATTGGCTGTATAGTCAGCATTGCATTTATGAGATTCATTCTATTGTGCTCATATTATGTTTTTTCTCTGCTGATGAAATTTGTACTATATCAGTGTACGTACTTGCATATCACCTCAATTCTTGGTATTGTTATTCCTGAGTCTTGGCTATTAAGAATAAAGTTATAAACATTTTTTTCCTACAAGCTTATATTTGTAGCATGTGTTCTGATTTTTGCTTACTAGATATCTAGTAGTGGAATTGGCAGGTCATTAGGCTGGGTATAGTTTAGCTTTATAAAAGCTTTCTGAGTGCTTTAAAATTATTCTTTCAAAATTCCATATATATATATATATATATATATATATATATATATATAAAATGTATTTTGTTCATATTCTTTGTCAACTCATGCTCTTTCAAGTTCCTCCTTCCCATCAAGGGCTCCTCGGTAAGTCCTCTTGACAAGTTGTCCCATTATTATTGTGTAGTGGCCTTCCATATCTCTTCTGACTGGCTTTGCTTTGAAGTCTCCCTTATCACATATGAGAATGCCAACTTCTTTGCAACATCCATATGAGTGGTACGTTTGTTTCCAACTTTGACTCTCAGTTTTTGGATTCCTTTTCTAGTTAAATGAATTTCTTAGAGACAGCATATAGTTGGAGCTTGCTTTTCAATACAGTCAAGTAGCCATTGCGGCTTTTTGAGGTAGTTTCTCACTATGTAGCTCTGCTTAGCTTGGAACTGAAAGAGATCTACCTGTCTCTGATTTTTTTTTTTTTTTTTTTTTTTTTTGAGATGGGGTTTTTCTGTGTTTAGCCCTGACTATCCTGGAACTTGCTTTGTAGACCAAGCTAGCTTTGAACTCTACCTGCTTCTACCTTCCAAGTGCTGGGATTAAAGGCATGTACCACCATGCCCAGCTTCTGTCTCTGCCTTCTAAGTGCTGGGAGTAAAGGGATTAGAGGTATGAAAAGCAGTGGAGAAAATATTGTACATCACTACTTAAGAAGTGAGTAAAAGGGTAGTGGGAAAAGGGACAGAAGGGGAACATTAGAAAAAGAAGAAAAGCATATGTGTGAGAGGTATGAAAAGCAACAGAGAAGATATTGTGTATTAGGGTTAGAGGAAAAAAGGCACAGAGAAGAGCTTTTCCCTCCAAGATGCAAGTTCCCACATAACAACCAAATACCTAAAGTATGAAAGTGTTCATAGTAAAATAAAGAAATAAAATTAATGATTAAAATTATGTATAAATAATTGGAAAATAAAAATTAAAGATTAAAATAATAAAAACACCGATTAGGAACACAATGAAATTGAGGTGTTATATTCCTGGGCAGTGTTCCTTCCTGTACTATGTACGGTACTACCCACGTTTTCTGTGATTCCTATAGCTCCTCCCTGATGTGTCTGGGCTGTGGGTGTCAGTCCCATCTAGATGCTGTTCCAAGTTCTGCAAGTTCGTTCTTTTGTTCTTTGGGGCAGTAGCAGGGCTGAGAGGATGAGGCTTGTAGTATTTCAAGTACAAGGTCCCATGGCCCCTCTTTGGCACGTTCATGAATATAATTTGCTGAGCTGGTCTCTTCTGCTGGTGGATACAGCCTCCAAGCTAGTGCTTCCAATGGTCTGTCCCAGGTCTGAGCCCTGCTGCTCTACACAGTGGCATGGAGGGAGAATAGCGCGCATTGGAAGGCTCTGGATCGGATTCCCTGTCCCCATTTTGAGCGTTGTGGTCAACTTTCCAACCTTGGATTTGAATGTCTGCTTGGAATCCTTACTGGGCACGTCCCTGGCAGGATTCCATTCTTGCTGCCCGGTTGTGACTGGGTGTGCTTGTGCAGGAAATCCCAAATAGTTCTATTTCTGCTTTCTGTATTTCTCTGTGGTATTATATCCTGACTTTCTTCTACTCTGACTCCTGGTCTCTCAAACACCACTTCTAAATTACCAGTGAGAATTGGGCTGTTGGTATCTTTTTCAGCTTGTCATTATTTGTCATGGACTATCATGCTGTTTTAATGATGTGTTTTGAATCCATTTGTTGGCCCTGTAGTTTTGGAGGCAGTCTTGGGGTTTCTCTGCATGTAACATGCCATGTTAATTAGGGTTCCCTAGAGGAACAGAATTAATAAAATGACTCAATATATATTGAAAGGGGATTTCTTAGAGTGGCTATCAGTCTGTGGTCTTGCTAGCCCAACAATGGCTGTCTCCCAACAGAAGAGCCCAGAATTTGATAGTTGTTCAGTCTTCAAGGCCAGATGTCTCAGTCTTAGGAATACCTTGGAATCCCAAAGAAGTAGGTTCTAATACTAGCAAGGAATACCTCAGCAGCAGGATAGAAGAACTTGCTAGTGAGGGCAAGCAGGCAAAAAGCAAAAGCTTCCTTTTTTCATGCTCTTTTATATGGACTGCCATCAGAAGGTGTGGTCCAGGTTTACAATGGGTTTTCTACCTCACATGGTCCAGTCAAGATCAAGGGATGCCCAGCTGCTTGGGTTTTAGTTGATTACAGATGTGGTTAAGTTGATAACCAAGATAGCCATCTCACATGCTGTCTACACGTAGAGATAATATTTTTGGTCTGGTTATATTTGGAATCTCTTCTCTAACTGCTCTCAGTGGGACTTCCAGCTGTTGGGGGAGAGGATGCCTTTGCCCTGCTTTCAGTTCCTCCCCATTGGTTGTGTTGGCTGTATTTTCATAAATAACCTTTATCAAGATGAGGGACTTTCCTCTTATACATAGACCCGTGCAAGTCTTGGTCAGGAAAGGATGCTGAGTTTTGTTCAGAGCTCCCTGTTGATCTGTGTGCTTGTGTTATGTGCTCATGTGGTCTGGTGGAGTGATGGGTCACACTGACTGTTTAGCCTCAGTGAGGTAAAGTCCACATGATTGGGCATGGAGTCTTTGTGAGATTAGTGCTAAGTTCCATTTGCTAGAAATGGACTTAGAATTTTGCAGTTGTTACTAGACACATTCACCTGTTTTCTTTTTCTTGTGGTGTCTTTTTCTTGTTTACCAAAATGATACTTTTGAAATATTCAGGCAAGCAGAGGATCCTGTCCTAAAGTTGATCCCACTTTGCAGGTCCTGAAGTATATGCATTGTTTCTTTGTGATTTCTGATTCTCCTGAAATCCTAGTTCCCTGCTTATGTGAGTCTCTTTTATAAGGAAAAAGAAATGTGAACCACTGGGCTTACCTTTCTGCAGGTCTGTCTTCTCCCATAAATCTTTACTGTTTAGTTTTCTGAAGCCTTCAGACAGATTCTGTCTTTTTTTGTGTGTGATCTAGCTGTTCATCAGGAAGCATGAAACAACATAGTTCTTAGCTTAATCAAATTAATGTTGTGATGTCTTATATTTTATTACTCTTATGTTTTCATTCCTTGATTATTATCTCTTTTAAAGATTTTATCTTCCTTACTTGCCTTATATGTCATATGATATAAATGTCTGATGGCCAGTTACTACACATCGCTCTGTTGGAAAGGCTGGAGAAGCTGTTTACTTGCTCAGGGGATGACAGACAACTCCTATCTTTGGATGCTCTTTAGTACACTCTTGCTGTTAGTTTTTACCCCCAGCCAGACTGGGACAACTTCGCTAGTCACAGGTGTAAAGCAGGCATGTATTGCCCAAGCTGAAGGGGTCTGACTTTTTGGGGGTCCTAGCTTTGCTTTGTGTTTAGATTGCAGAACCAAACTCAGAAAGTCCAAGTGAATGTTAAGTATGTGGAGATGGATGCTGTTTGCTTCGTAGGTATCTATTTAGATAGAATTGGGATAAAATTTGTAGTTTTTACTTATGTGTTGCCTTGTTTCATTCAGTATGAAGGCTTAGAGTCATCTTTAAAGGAGGCCAGCTTTGAGAAGGAGTCAACAGAAGCACAAAGTTTGGAGGTAAAAAAAAAAAAAATGATTTAAAAGTTAGGGAAAAGATACTTATTAAAAAATGTTATTTTCTTAAAAGTAATTATTTCAGAAAAATAGGAAACAACGTATCAGGATCTTAAAACTTACAGAAATAAATTGGAGGAAACAATGTTGTAGGTAGCCTAAAACATTTAAAAACAAGTCAATTTGAGCCAAGAAGCATAGGACCCTTTCACAAATTTAGGCATAGCAGAAGACAATAAATTATGTAAGTTGTGACCACATTACCTTTTTCATCCCATTACAGTAGGCATTAACTAGAATTCAACCAGAGGCTTACATTGTAAATAGAGCATGCTGGTAAATGTTTAATCCCTGTGTACAGACCGTTTCCTGAGTTCTGTGTTATAAATACACCATCATGGCTAGTTTTCAGTCACTTACATGATGTTACTGACTAGATAGTTTAGGAGAGTTACACAGTTAACTCTCTGATAATTTTTAACTTAACAGACAGATTAGGATGTGATGGAGTGCCTTGGTACTGTTTACAGATGGAAGTGTTGTAAAAAGTGAGTAGTGACCCCATAGAGTAGAAGCAGCTTGCTTGGCTGATGACAAAATAGAAAACAGACATTGTACTTTGGCTTATGTATTGAGTCCAGTGTGGCAATTCTGTCATTGTCTGTCCTCAGTAGAAAGTATGTGTGCTGTGATTTAGAATCCCCAAGAAGTTACAGACTCCAAGTAAATTACTTAATTTTTTTCTTTATTTGTTGCCTATGAATATCCTCAAGAATCCATTGTTGCTATGTGTTCTGTGGTGTGCCTCTGTTATAAGCACTATCCCAATGGGAATGTATTAGTTTCCCAAATGAAAGGAATTTAGGCAAGTGTGGGGCATGCCTAGTGCTATGGCACTTGGGAGGCTGATGCTGGAAGATTGCCAAGTCTATCTCAAAAACCAAACAAACAGTGACAACAACAAAACAGCCCAAAACTAAAACATGTAAATAATTTTTGGAAGTTGTTTGGCATGCTAACAGAAAAGTTGTTACTGGGTAACAAAAACAAACATTTAATTAAGGTTGGTGTTACAGGTAATATAAACACACCATTTGTTCTTATGCCAATGGATTTATGTGAATTACAAGTCAGATGAATTTTTTTGGGGAGATTGTAGGTAAATACTCTTAAACTATTGTAATATATTTTGATTTTATTCTTCCTTTTAATAAGTTTGTTGAAAGATCACAAATACCAGAGGTATGTTAATTATAGTATTTAAAAATAAATATAATAATTAATCATTTTAAATTAAGATTACAGAAAATATGTCATTTAATGGAAAATGTGATACAATCTTGATTTTTAAATTCAGTGTACTTTTTATATTATATCAAACTTGTCATTTCCCTCCATAACATGCTTTTTAACATGCTTTAGAACTAGACTGACAAGCTGTGCAGATTTTCCACCTGTTTTTTTAAATAACAGTTTTATTGGGAAGCAACTGTATTAATTCCTTTAGTGTTCTCCTGGTTTCTCATGGTTAGTTGATGGGACCCTGAAATGCTTATGCTCTTTATAGAAGTTGCTGACAACTGCTAGACCTGTTGTCATCTTAATATCAGAGAAATGAACAAATGTGTAAAGTGTTCGTAAACTTCTTTGATTATACTCATCTGATTTTTACCCTAACTAAAAATTCTTATGTCTGGCTGGTAAAGTTGGCTTTCTGTTTTAGGCAACCTATGAAAATCTGGAAAGATCCAGATCTAAACTTGAAGATGAAATACTCCTTCTAGAGAAGAAGTTAGAAGAAGAGAGAGCTAAACATTCTGAACAAGATGAGTTGGTAAGTCTAGTAGTCCAAGAGAATTATGAAAAGAAAGTTACTAAATTTTATACATTTATATGATATTGTTTAAAATATTACATACATGCCAGTCATGGTGGCATAAGGCTGTAATCTTAGCAATTAGGAGGTGGAGGAGGAGGCAGGCGTTCCAAGCTAGCCTAGGCTGCATAGGGAGAGGAGACACTGTCTTTAAAAATGTAAGTAAACAAAAATAAATAAATAAACCTTCCAAACAAACCAACCAAATAATACATCTAACCAAAGCAAACTAAAACAAAACAAAAAACTCATGCATGTAAAAAATAGAATATAGAAGGCCATGGAGGTCAAAAATTTTCCAGATCTAATCTTTTCACTTTTAAGATGTTACCATGGATCTTTTTTTGCATATTCCTTTTTTCTTGTTGTTTTCACTTGTTGAGAATAGGGTCTTAGAATATAGCCCAATCTGTACTCAAACTCATGATCTTTCTGCCTCTCTTTTCCAAGTGCTGGGATTACAGGTATACACCCCTGCATTTGTCTCTCTTACATATTTACACAGAAATTTTCCATATTTGCTATGAAAGTAACATGAGTAATCATATACTTAGGGATTTTTGAAATTTTAATATGTTAAGACCCTTATAACTTTATTTTAAATTCTGGCATAAGGAAAATCTTGGTGTGTGTGTGAGATTATTTAAAATATGACATCAGTGGGCTCCTCTTGAACCTGAAAAGTACTGTGATACCTTGAAGCTGAGAAGATGTACCGGTGTTAAATTATTTGTAAGATTGTTTTGAGCAGATGGTAAGCAAGCTGACATGGTACCTTTATGTGAGCTCTAACTTTTGTTAATACTTAACAGTGTGCATAACAAATACATGTTGTCTTGAAGCTAATGGGACTTATTAATACTTATTGACCAGCACTGTCTTTCCAGATGGCTGATATTTCAAAAAGGATTCAGTCCCTAGAAGATGAATCAAAATCTCTCAAATCACAAGTAGCTGAAGTAAGTTGAATTACTTTAGTTAGTAATTTGAAAAACATTTACATTTTCATTTTATTTTTATTACTAGATTCTCTAGAGGAACAGAACTAATATGACTATCTATCTGTATATTTATCTATCTAAAGGACATTGATAGAGTGTTTTTTAAGTTGTGGTCCAGCTGGTCCAACAATAATGGTAACCAACCATCAGGAATGTCCAAGAATCCAGTAGTTGTTTAGTTTATGAGACTGGATATCTCACCTGGTCTTCAGTATACATCAAAGAACTAGGGTCCAACACCAGTGAAGGAATGAACTTGCCATCGAGAGTGAGGGCAAGCAGGCAAAGAGCAACAGCTTTCTTCTTCCACGTCCTTTATATAGGTTGCCACTAGGTTGTGGCACAGATTAATGGATTAATCTTTCTGTCTCAAAAGATCTGATTAAAGGTGATCTGAGATCTGTATTAAAGGTGGGTCTTCCCACTTCAAATTATTTAATTAAGAAAAATCCCTCACAGGTGTACCCAGCTTGCTTGGGTTTTAGTTAATTCCAGATATAGTTAAATTGATAACCAAGAATCCCAGCACTCAGGGAGGCAGAGGCAGGTGGGTTTCTTTTAGTCTGAGGCCAGCCTGCTCTACAAAGCGAGTCCAGGACAGCCAAGGCTACACACAGAGAGACCTTGTCTCAAAAAAAACCAAAACAAACAAAAACTATTACGCCTGGCTGTGGTAGTGTACATCCTTAATCACAGCACTTGGAAAGCTCTGAGTTCAAGGCCAACCTTGTCTATAAAGGAAGTTCCAGTACAGCCAGGGCTACACAGAGAAACCCTGTTATATTAGGCAATAAAATAACTATTACATATTTTTTTTTACATTAGAGTTACTTGTGTGAGATTAATTTTTCACTGGCTAGGTTTGCAGTATGACCATATCTGTATACTCACGCAGCTGTGTAGCATGTAACAATAGTAAACAGATTGCCTCTTGCAGTATAGAGTTTAAGACAGGAGACAGAGAGTAGTGTTGTGGGAATCTTTCTGGAATGAGAACTCCCACACTAGTGAGAGTGGAAGAGAGGAGCTGTCACGAGAAACCAGGACAGCTCCTGAAAGGCTTCCATGCTATCTCCAGTTTGTATTGTAAAACCACAGGGTTGGGTAGGCGGGAGGCCGGACTTTAACAGTCAGTGGGTTTCTAAGGGCAATGACCATTGTGTGAGCTATTTCTCCAGGTTATTCTGTTCCAGGTAGGAGTGAAGTCAAGCTGAGCAAATGGCAGTGCAAGCAATGCTTTAAGTCACTAAATAAACCAACAAAGCAGCATCTAATAATTGGTCTTTTCTATCTTTTCTACTTCAGTAGTTAACAGAATTGCCCACACAGTACACAGAAGGTTCAATAATTTGCCCAAATTTACATAGCAAATGAGTGGTAGGGCCAGGACTGGGTTCTGGATCTCCACCAGCCTTTGACTGCTGTGTCATGCTGCCTCTGTTGCTAATAGTGCCATGTTCTGACCTTTGCTTGAATTGTGTTCTGTGCAGAATAATAAACATGAAGTATTATGTTGAATTGTTATAAACTGTGCATTTGTCTGTTTAGACCAAAACAACCTTCAAAATATTTGAAATGAATGAAGAGCGACTTAAGGGAGCAATAAAAGATGCCTTGAATGAAAACTCTCAACTTCAGGAAAGCCAAGAACAGGTTTGTAGTCTCGAGAGGCTCTTCTAGAGGACCCGACACTGTCTCCTGGCCTCCAAGGGTGCTTTAATCATGACCACAAATGCACACAAAGACAGACACATGCAATGTCATTAAAATAATAATAAATTTAAAATGAGATATTTTTTAAAAGTGGAAGATGACATTTTCAGCTATGCAGCCTCCTTTAAAAATTACCTCTGGAGTTAGAGTTATAAGTGGTTGTGGGAACTAAGCTCAGGACCTCTTGGAGAACAGTGTGTGGTCTTAAGCACTGAGCAGCTGCTCCAGCTCCTGGTTGTCTGTCACATTTCTGAAATTTTGATAGATGCTCATTTGTGCTGCTTTTTCTTTTTCATAAAATTTTGACACTGCTACATTGTCTTCACTTTCTACTTTTGGTTTTAAGACTCAAATGCTGTGTAGACCATGGGGCCTTTTTTGCTTCTGCTCTTTTTTGTTCATAAACTGTTAATATCTTTTTTCTTTTCTTGGGGTGGGGGGTGGTTGGAGACAGGGTTTCTATATGTAACAGCCCTTGCTGTCCTAGAACTCTGTAGACCAGGCTCAGAGATCCTCCTGCCTCTGTCTCCCAATTGCTGGGGTCAAAGGCATGCACCACCACTGCCCAGCTTACATCTGACTTTTTATATGTGTCCCAAACTCAGGTCTTCATGGGAAGTACTTTACTGACTAAACTTCTTCCTAGCCCATTTATTCAGATAATTTATATGATTATTTGAGAATGTGCATTATTTTTATGTTTTTATTCATTCTTTGAGAATTTCATACACTGTCTTTTGATCATATTCAATCCCCTACCCTAGCTCCTTCTAGAGCTTCCCACACCTCCCTCCCACCCAGCTTCTTCTCTTCCTCACTCTTGCACCTTTAAGTCTGGTTTGTGTTAGCCAACTACTCCTGGCCCTAGGGCATATATGAAGTATGGTCAGTATACCAGGTCTCACACCATTGAAGAAAACTGACTTCCCCTCTGCCAGTAGCAATCAGATGCCAATAGCTCCTCAGCTACGCATAGGGCTTCTTATTTTCTTTCCCTCCGCTGTCCTGGGATTTTGTCTGGCTTGAGCTTGTACATGTTTTGTGTGTGCTGTAACAGTTACTGTGAGTTCATATGTCTACTCTTTCGGTTGTGGCTGGGAACTGTTTTGGAATTTTCCATTCCCTCTTCTGCATAGATTCCAGAGCCTTGAGGGGAAGGGTGTGATATGGGCATCTCACTTAGGATTGTACACTCCAACATCTCTTATTCTCTGAATGTTGACTAGGTGTGGGTCTGTGTGTTAATAGCCATCTACTGTGAGAAGAAATCTCCTTGACAAGTGTTGAGTAATCATTGATGTGTGAGTATAGCAAGGAGTAAGTCGTGAGGAGTCCTTTTATTGCTATGCCAATTTAGCATAATAATAATAGGTTCTTACCAGCACAGGGTCTTTTGGTCTTCTTGAAACTATCAGGTATGGATTACTTTTTTATTTCGTTTTTTTTTTCTTTCTTTTCTTTCTTTCTGTCTGTCTGTCTGTCTTTCTTTCTTTCTTTTTTTTTTTTTTTTTTGAGACAGAATCTCTATGTAACTTGCCTTAAATTCACAGAATTCCATCTGCCTCTACCTCCTGAGTGCTGAGATAAAAGATGTGTGTTACCATGCTGGACTAGCTTCTTTCTTGTTTACCTGGCCTTAAATCAAGTTAAAAAGTGGTTGGGTACTCTTATAGCATAAATGCCACTACTGTACCGTAGGTATATCTTGCCAGGCAGGTTGTTATTGTAGCTTGCATGGTTTACAGGGGCTAAGATTGATGATTACTTTTTTCTTCTGGTAGTATGCATAACACCTTTCAATACTATTGAAGTTAGCCAATAGGAATAAAACTTCCACTGAGTACCAGATAGATTCCTCCATGTTGGCTCAAGTATATGGTTTATTCAACAGTATGGTCTTACTGTTAAGACCCTTCCTTTTTTCCTTCCTTCTCTACTTCTCTTTCTCTCTCTTTTCTCTTCCTCCACTTTCTTTATCATTCCTTCTCTTCCTCTTTCTCCTCCTTTCTTTCTTTCTTTGTACTTACAGTTGAATCTCGGGCTCTATGCTAAGCAAACTGATACTGTTATATTTTCTCATCTCATTTCCTTTTAAAATTAAATTTATTTATTTAGTAATGACATCTCATTTGGTAGCTCAGGCGGCCTCAAAGTCATGATCCTCCTGCCTTCACCCCTGAATGTTGAGCTTATAGGCATGAACCAACATGCCCAGCTCTTTGATAATTTTATTATTGTTATTGTTGTTTTGTTTGTTTGTTTTTCGAGATAGTGTTTCTCTGTGTAGCTCAGGCTATCCCGGAACTCGCTGTGTATACCAGGCTGACTTTAAACTCATAGAGAGCTTCTTAGATTTCAAAGAACATGGTGGTGAGCCTGTTGCAAATTTCCCACGCTATAATCAACGTTCCCCTCTACTCCCACGCACACACTTCAATCTTACCATGTAGCCCCAGGTTAGACTGGAACTCACAGTGCAGTTCAAGCTGGGATTATCTGCAGAATATCTGTTCTAGATTAATAGTATTCTTAACGGTTACCTATCTTCAGTACAAAACTACATGGTGACTAAAAAAATATCATTAGGGTAACTGAGATGTGCCATGTTCTATGGGATACAAAAATAGAAAGAATTGGCTGGATTTCACAGATAAGTATGTGTCATATATCTTGTATTTGATAAAAATTAACTTTGGAAATCAGTTGAATATTTGATATTTTACACTCTTCTGATTTGAAAGTTCTTAATAGCCAAGTGCTGGTAGAACACACCTTTAGTTTCAGCACTTGGAAGTCAGGAGGATCTCTGTGAGTTCCAGGAGAGCCAGGACAATACAGAGAAACCCTGTCTTGATAAAAAATAGACAAACAAAAAAGTTCTTTATAAAAGGGAGCCACATCTGGTCTCCTTTTTAAAGTAGACCTACCTTCTTAGTACCTTTTAATGACTCATCTAAGTATTTAAATAAATGCATCTAAATATTGTGTTGACTTTCACATCTTTTTTTGTTTGTTTGTTTTCATATCAGCTTTTACAGAAAGCCGAAGTATTGAAAGAACAAGTGAATGAACTCAATAAACAGAAAGTAACATTTGAAGAATCCAAAGTACAGATGGAGCAAGTTCTAAATGATAAGGAAAATCAGATCAAGGTAATGGCTCTTTGGTTTTAGTCTCTAGTTGGCTACAATTTATACTTACTTGGAAATTTAAATACCTTAACAGCTTTTACTGCTGTTGTGTCTTTTGTCACATTTTGCTTCTTGAAGATGCATAGATTTGGAACATATATGTTAATACACTGTCTTTGTCCCTTCAATACTTTAGCCTGATATTTATTAATAAAGAAGAAAATAATGGGCTTTAAGATGCTGACATCTGCTGCTGCTAAGATGATGTTGAAAAGAGTTTGAAAAACTGAGCTTACAGTTATATGTATTGGCTGAATATTCTTAGTGTCTCTACTAGTTGATGTTACTTTCATCAATATAAGAACTTTTTTAAAAAATTGAAACTCAGGCAGGCACAGTGGTATATGCCTGTAATTTCAGCACTTGGGAAGGCAGAGGCAGGGGATCTCTGTGAGTTCGAGGCCAGCCTGGTTTATAAAGCAAGTCCAGGATAACAAAGGCAAAGAAGCCCTGTGTGTATGTGTGTGTGTGTGTGTGTGTGTGTGTGTGTGAGGGGATTGAAATTTGGGCTGAGGAGGTGGCTTACTGGATAAAAGCATGCATTTCATGAACCTGATGACGTGAGTTCAGACCCCAGAACCCAGGTAAAAGCTGTGTACAGTAGCACAGTATCCAGTGCCTGTGCTCTGAATTAGAGAGATGGAGGCAGAGTCTAGATGCTTTCAGAAGCTTGAGGGCCAGCAGTGGAGAGGCCTTGTTTCAAACAAGGTAGAAAGGAAAGGTGGTCTGACCTCTGTAAGTTTGTTTCGGCTGTGTACCTGCACCTATACATATGAACAGGTACACACATACATTAATTGGAACTTGGGCTCTAATTGTAGGAATAAAATGGTTGACAGTAAACAGGCCATTGAGAGCACTTGGTGGGCAGAAGCACCTCCTGTACAGTTCTGACAACCTGAGCTCATTTTACCCTTAGGGCCCACACTGGGAAGAGCGAACTCTCATAAACTGTCCTCTGACCTTGTGTGTGCCATAGCACACAGTTGAATCTTTGTATCTACCTTTTCTAACTGAATTCAACCAGTCACAGGATGGTGCTACTAAAAACTCTAGGCTCTTAAGAGGGTTCAGTCAGCCTCATGAACCAACCGTATGACCTGAGCTTCATCCCCACACCATATAAAAGTGAAACAGAGGGCTTGCGAGATGGCTCAGAGGTTAAGAACACTGGCTTCCAAAGGTCCTGAGTTCAATTCCTAGCAGCCACATGGTGGCTCACAACCATTTAAAGTGAGATCTGGTGCCCCCTTCTGGTGTGCAGGCAGAATGCTTTGTAAATAATAAATGATACTTGTTTAAAAAAAAAGTAAAAGTAGAAAATAAATTATATTTGTTTAAAAAAAGTGAAAGTAGAAAACCAGTCAACTTCAAAATTGTTCTCCGATCTTCATGTGCTTGTCCATGCATAATTGATACACAGACATATTATTTAATAATCAACAAAAGAAAAAATCACATCTGTACTGTGCATGTGCAGACTTTTCCCTGTTGTTCCCTACATTATACAGTATAGCAGCTGTATGTAGCATCAGTGTTGCATTAGTATTATAAGTAATCTAAGTGATTTCATGTATACAGGAAGATACATGTAAGTTATATGCAAATAATGTTAGTTTATGGATGGGGACTTGAACATCCGTGGCAGTGGGTGTGGCAGGCATTTTGCAACAGTACCTTGTGGATGCTGAGGCTGACCATACTTTCCTCCCTCTAAGCTTACTCTACTTCAGAAGCTTAGGGTTCTTCCTAAATAGAACAGGAATGGGATCTGAACCCTCAGCACCGCTCAGAGGTGGAAGGCATTTTGTTTGAGACAGAAACTCCAAAGAAAGATGAGAGATTGGTGAGTAGCTTTCGATGGATCTTCCAGCGAAATGAGTTGCTTTGTTACTTTAGTGTCACAACCAATCTTGGCCATTAGGCTGAAAAGCGATCTGACCTGTGTTACTAGGAAATGTCCTTATATCAGAAGATTAGAAAAGCACTGCTGAGTCAGGCATGCTGTTGCACACTTTTAACCCCAATACTGGGGAGGCAGAGGTAGAGGCAGGCAGATTTCTGTGAGCTATAGTCCAGCCAGGGTAAGATTGTATTTAAAAAACAAACATAAGCAAACAAAATTTTGTTGGAGAACTTCCAATGCTCTATCGAAATTTCTTTACAATGTGTTTTTTCTGTTTCTCAGTGGAACTTTTCAGCTAGTTATTTAGTTGAATAAAATCAAGAATCTATGACTTAGTTTGTATTATGTTTGTATCTTTTCCTGGTTATGTGCAAGTAAGTTTCAGGGTCCTAGAGAGCAGAGGTATTAGATTCCCTGGAGCTGAGGTTGCAGATAGTTGTGAGCTGCCCAGTTATGGGTGCTGGGAATGAATTTAGACCTTCTGCAAGAATAATAGCTGCCCTTAACTGCTGAGCCATTTCTCTAGCCAGAGATATTTGCTTCTTTTTAGTTGTTTATATATTTGTATGTGCCTGTATGTAGGTATGTGCATGCACATACCAAAGAGGTCTGTGATTTTTTTTTATATAAATTTTATGTCTACCACAGAGCTATTACCCCCACATGTTAATGACCACTCTTAAAAAGAAGAAGGTGGTCATTTAAAATATTTTATATATTTATGTGTGAGTTTGTGAGTGCCACATAGGCAAAGGTCATGTGTCTGGATGCTCACAGAGGCTAGAATTGGGCATTGGATCCTCTGGAGCTAGAGTTACATACTTTTGTGATGTGGGTGCTGGGAAATGAACTGAGATCCTTTAAGAGTATAGTTTTTGACTGCTAAGTTGTCTCTTCAGCCCAACTCTAGTAAGACATGTAAGACACGAAGAAATATTTTAGGGGCTGGGGAGATCTCTCAGTGGGTTAGTGTACTTGCTGTGCAAACATGAGGGCCTGCATTTGAATTCTAAGCACCCACTTAAAAGATGAGCATGGGCTTTCTGCTGCCGCGGCCGCCATCTTGCAGGAGTGTGAACCCCGGAGGAGTCACACATGTGTTCTCCGTGAGCCGCCATGACAGACACCAAGGGGAAGAGGCACAGCATGCGCAACATGTTCTTGCGGCCCTTCCGCAAGCACGGTGTCGTCCCCTGGCCACCTACATGCGCATCTACAAGAAGGGCGACATCGTGGACGTCAAGGGCATGGACACAGTGCAGAAGGGCATGCCGCCCAAGTGCTACCACTGCAAGATGGGGCGCAGCACGCTGTGGGCATCATTGTGAACAAGTAGGTCAAGGTCAAGATCCTGGCCAAACACATGAACGTGTGCATCGTGCCTGAGAAACACTCAAAGAGCTGCGACAGCTTCCTGCTACGCATGAAGGAGAACAAGCTGCGCAAACACAAGGTGCGGGAGAAGGGCACAAGGGTGCAGCTCAAGCACCAGCCCGCGTAGCCCCGGGACAGGCACTAAGTGAGGACCAACGGGAAGGAGCCCGAGGTACTGGAGCCCATCCCGTATGGGTTCATGGCCTGACGTGCAAGGGGAGTCTGGTCCCCATCCCCCATGAGTTCATATCATGGCCTGATGTGCAAATAAAGGCTGGAGTGTACAAAAAAAAAAAAAAAAAAAAAAAAAGGGATGAGCATGGCTATGCACGCCTGTAAGCCAGCACTGGGGACAGAGGCAGTGGATCAGAGCTTGTTGAGTTGTCAAGCTTTGAAGTAGTGGAGTTCAGTTCTATGAGAGGTCCTGTGCCTGGGAACTAAGCTAGAATGCGATAGAGAAGAGACTTACTGCGTCATGTTCTTGCAGCTCTCTTTCTCCTCTCTCTTCACTCCTCTTTTTCTCTCTCCCCTCTCTTCCTCCCCCCTTCTCTCTCAAATACAAAGAGGTCTCTCCTCTCTCTCTCTCTGATACAAAGTCTCACTACATAGCCCTGCCTGACCAGAAATCACTCTGTAGACCAGTATGGACCCCAAATTCACAGAGATCTCTCTGCCTGCCTCTGCCTTCTGAGTGCTGGTATTATAGTACCGTGCCTGACAAGTTTTGTTTTTTATTTTTTTAAGATTTAATAGTCAATAAATCTTGTAGTTAAAAAAACAACAATATACATATCTTAATGGTAGTTAGAAAATTAGAGCATGTGAGGACTTATTTGTGTGGATTGATTTTTAAATTTTTCTGTTATATTTTAAATTTTATTTTTATATGTATGTGTATACCATGATGTCTGCATACTTCAGAGGACAGCTTTTGGGAGTCACTTCTCTTCTACCATGTGGGTCCTGGGTTTCAAACTCAGGTCATCAGGCTTAGGGGCAGATGCCTTTACCTGCCAACCCTACTCAATGGCCTGGACTGAGTTTTAAACTACTGTATATTTCTAAGTTGTAAAAACTGTTAGCAAAGTCATTTCCTTCTCTTTTTGTTTCCCCTTTTGTTCACTGTTCAGACTCTGATCGAGTGCCTGCTAAAGATGAAAGATTGGGCTCCTGTTCTTGGAGAAGACATAGCAGATGACGACAATCTGGACTTGGAAGTGAAGAGTGACCTAGGAAGTAATGTTAACTTAGGTATAGTAACTGGCTTCCTTGTCATTGCTCATGTGTGTTGTGATCCTTGTACACTTGTACTTGGCACATCCTGTCTAGCTGTCTGAAGTGCACACACTCTTAACACCTTACAGAGCTAGATTGTCCAGTAAGTCCTTCTTACCTCTTTAGAGTTGTAGCCTCCTTCTCCTTTGTCCTATGTGTCATACATCTATCCAATACAACATCTTTAGAACTTGGGTCATAAGCATGCTGGTGCCTGTCTCTCATTCTAATCATATCAGAGACAGAGTAACTGTAATTAATGATGCTGCTTTTGCTTTAGACAGACTATAATACTTCAGTCTTGGCTGCTACAAACTGTTACTGCTGTTTCTGGGTGTATTATTATGTTCATAAAACTAAGGTTTATTTTGCCACTTAATATATATTCAAACAAATTCCTTTGACTTATGTCTAGCTTCCTGAGATTAAGTTACTGTACCTTATATGACTATTATTTTTATTTTAGTTACTGATTTTCTGAGACATTGTCTCACTGGCTCAGGCTTGCCTAGAGTTCACTTTGTAGCCCAGGCTGGCCTCAAACTCATGTAATCCTCCTGTCTTACCTTTGAAATATAGAGATTGCAGGCAAGGGACACTAACTTAGCTCCACATTGTTTATTGTGGCAAAAAGAGGTGTTATAAGACTGTGTGAGGAACTAATACATTCATTTGGATGTCTCTAGTAATTGTGGTTTTATTTTTCACTTAGATACTCAGCCAAAGGGAGCTTTGAAGAAGCTGATTTATGCTGCTAAGGTATTGCATTATTATGTAAATACAAGGATGAGAAGGAGGACCTACAGCAATGATTAAATCTGTCCTTAGTAACTAATTTAAAGATTGTTTTATTTTTTTCCATATAAGATTATCCAAGAAATGCTTAGGATTTTATCAGCTGCTTTTTATATTAATTTTAGAAATTTACATAATTTTAGAATTAAAAAAAGTTCAAGTTCTACATTCATACCTTCAGTTAAAAATACTTTAAAAATGTTTATTTATTTAATAGTTCCCTTTTTGCATTTTTTTTCTGGTTTTATTATTTTCTTACCCGATAGCTCCATGTTCTATTTTGAGAAGTAAATAATAGCTTTGTTTTCTTCTGCTTTATTCCTTTAACCTGTTCTTAGCTAATCTGTGTAAGAATTCCTGATAGTGTAGTGTGCAGGCTGTTTGATGACAGCTGTATTGATGGCTTTACATTCTCGAGTGAAAACAGGACTACAGAGCAGTGTGGGTGTTTCAGGAGCTGTGAGTATATGTTGTGTAATTGATTATTGCTTTTTTCTTCATTCCTTCTTTAAAGTTAAATGCTTCTTTAAAAGCCTTAGAAGGAGAGCGAGACCAAATTTACACTCAGTTATCTGAAGTGGATAAAACAAAAGAAGACCTTACAGGTAAGGTTCTTCTCAATGACTATATCTCCTAAAGAGAATAAATTACTTTTGAGTTTTTTGATGTTATTGGTAAAGGCATTTCTACTTTTCTTACACTTATAAAAAGTTTTAAAGCCTGTGAGACTGTGGATTGCAGTGTATCTTAGTTTGATTGCTGTGAAAAGACCCCAGGACCATGGCAACTCTTGAAAGGGAAAGCGTTTAACTGTGGTTTGCTGTTTAGTTCATTGTCATCATGGCAGGAAGCATGGCCTGCATGCAGGCAGACGGGGTGCTAGAGAAGGAGCCGAGAATTCTACATCTGGATTGGCAGGCAGCAGGAAGAAAGTGAGAGACAGTGGGACTAGCTTCAGCATTTGAAACCTTAACGTCCACCCTAGTGACACGCTTCCTCTAATGAGACCACACCTACTCCAACAAGGCCATTCTTCCTAATAGTGCCATTCGGGCCATTTCGTTCAAACCACTGTACAGTGTTATGTGTTTGGTACAGTTTTAGTTATTTAAAAAGTATTAAATTTATTCTGGGACATCTAGGGCTATACAAAGAAACCTGTCTTGAACCCCCCAAGTATTTAATTGAAATTTTTAATTTATGATTTGTCTTTCAGTTGTGAAATTGATTTTCAGTAGTGGAATCGGTATGGTCTATTTTAATGTATAGTTTATTAGCATATGTGGAATAATATTAGACTTATAAAATACTTTTTTATATTAAAAACATTAAAAATTTTGTGAATAGTATTCATATTGAAAAAGAAATCCTGTCAGTTGTACTTGGGATGTTTAAAAAAGTATAAAACATATCATGTTGTTTAATTCATATTTTATATCTGAAAAGAATGGATGGACATATTCAAATATGTGAACTGGTTAACTTTGAATATAGGACCACAGAAAGCTTTTTATTTTATTTTTTTAATAAACATATTCTTTCCTTTTTACTTTCTAGAAGAGTCTTTACTGAACCAGTTGCATGTGTGTAAATTTTACAGCTTTAGCAATGTTCCTGCTTACAGAGCTTTGCTTTTCCTGCTTCATCTTCCCTCCCTGTTTCCAACTATAGACCAGTGTCACCAGCAAGGGCCCCATTACTGGTTACAAAGCCAAAAATAAACAAACCAGAAATAAATGAATTCTCCTTAATGAGGACAAGAAAGAAATACCCCAAGTATTTAGTCAGTTATTGCTAGAGCTGCCCAGAACTTCACATCTGTCTCTATTTCTCAGCTAATCCTATGTTACAAAGAATAGTTAGTTGTGTTTGAATCTGGACCTATGCTCTGTACTAGACTATATTGTGGTGAGGCTAGCTTCAGCATACTTTTTTCCCCTTTACAAACCACCAAGATCAGCATTGGGATCTGATGAGAAAGGGACAAAATGGGTCCTTGTCCGAATTTCAAAAGTGCCCTTCCAACTGTTGACATGGTTTCTCTGTATAGCCTTGACTGTCCAGCAGTCACTTTGTAGACAAGGCTGGCCTTGAACTTACAGAGATCACCTGCCTCTGCCTCCCTGAGTGCTGGGATTATAGATTTGTGCCACAGAGCCTGGCTTCAAAAACTTTTTTTCTTTAATTTAACCTTATTTTTCATAATTTATTCACTTGACATCCCGATTGTAGCCCCTTCCCTCATCTCTTCCCCATCCCATTCTACCTCCTCGTTCCCTCTGTTCCCCTCCCCTATTTCTCAGAAAGAGGGAGCCCTCCTCCCCTACCATCTGACCCCAGCCTATCAGATCTCATTAGGACTACTTAAATCCTCTTCCTCTGTGGACTGGCAATGCTGCCCCACCCCCACCCCCTTCCACCAGAGGGAAGTGATCAAAGAGCAGGTAACAGTCCGTGTCAGAGACAGCCCCTGTTCCCCTTACTAGGGAACCCACATGAAGACTGAGCTGCCTATCGGCTACCTACAAGCAGGGGTTCAATGTCCTTTCTTGGATGGTCCTTGATTGGTGTATCAGTCTCTGAAGGACCCTGTTGGCTCAGATTTGTTGGCTCTCTTGGTCTTCTTATAGAGTTCCTGTCTGCTCTGGGTCCTTCTATTCTCCAACTCTTTCATATGACTCCCTGTGTTCTGCCCAAAGGTTAGCTGTGAGTCCTAGCATCTGCTTTGATCACCTGTTGGATGTAGTCTTGCAGAGGACATTTATGATAGGCTCCCGTCCTATTCCCTTTCTTCAACAGCTTCTGGGGTCTCTTCTGTTTGTCCTTCTGAATGAAAATTAAGCATCCTTTTTAGGGTCTTCCTTGTTATTTAGCTTCTTTAGGTCTGTGGATTGTAGTATGGTTATCTGGTATTATATGGCTATTACCTGCTTATAAGTGAGTATATATCATGAGTGTCTTTTGGAGGTTGGTCTAATGCTAATTATTGGCCCTGAAGATATGGTTACTGCCCTCTGGATACATCCATTCTTTTTTGTGTAAACCTGCCTAAGATGTACCTGACTGGTTGATTAAACAGCCTATACCTGGGCAGGGCAGAATGGGGTAGGCATGGCTAGGGTTCCCGGTCCTTTGAGGAGAATCATGGGAAACTGACAGAGAAGAGGAGAGGGAGAAGGAAGATGATGATGGGTTAGCCTGGAGAAGAAACCATGTGGGGCCGGGAGGAAGTACTCCAATAATGATGTGAAAAAGACTCAGATGAAGAATAAAATCAAGTATTTAAAAGGTTATGGATGGAAGATAGAATGGTTAAGGAGGATGGCATTGGAAGGGGCCTGGGAGATGGATGATGAAGTGATTTCAGACAGTGTAGGTAGGAATATCTGCCCAGCCCAAGGTAAATAGGCAGTTACAAAATCTAACAGGTGTCTGTGTCTTATTATTTGTGATAGCGAGCTAGATAATACTTCTGTGATAATCTAGGGCTAATAATAAATGTTATATAGCCTAACAGCTTTTTAAAAAATTACTATTAACTAGTGTCTCTCTGGGTCTGGTTACCTCACTCAGGATGATCTTTTCTAGTTCCACCCATTTGCCTGCAGTTTTCATGATTTCCTTGTTTTTAATAGCTGAGTAGTATTCCATTGTGTAAATGAACAATTTCTGTATCCATTCTTCAGTTGAGAGACATCTAGGTTGATTCCAAATTCTGGCTATTACAAATAAAGCTGTTACGAACATAGTTGAGCAAATGTCTTTGTTATATAGTGGAGCATCTTTCAGTTATATGCCCGGGAGTGGTATAGCTGGAACTTGAGGTAGCAAACACTATTCCCAAATGTCTGAGAAAGCACCAGATTGATTTTCAAAGTGGATATATAGGTTTGTACTCCCACCAGCAGTAGAGGAGGGTTCCCCTTTCTCAGCATCCTCACCAGCATGTGCTGTCACTTTGAGTTTTTGATCTTAGCCATTCTTATGGGTGTGAGGTGGAATCTCAAGATTTGTTTTTATTTTCATTTCCCTGATGACTAAGGATGTTGAACATTTCTTTAAATGTTTTTCTGCCATTTGATATTCCTTTGTTGAGATTTCTCTGTTTAACTCTGTACCCCATTTTTTAATTGGATTATTTGGTTTGTTGGTGTTTTAATTTCTTGAGTCCTTTATATATTCTGGATATTAGCCCTCTGTCAGATATAGTGTTGGTGAAGATCCTTTCCCAGTCTGTAGTCATTTTGTTTTGATGACAGTGTCCTTTGCTTTACAGAAGCTTTTCAGTTTCATGAGGTCCCATTTATTGATTGTTGATCTTAGAGCCTGTGTTGTTGGTATTCTGTTCAGGAAGTTGTCCCCTGTGCCAATGAGTTCAAGGCTTTTGCCGACTTTCTCTTCTAACAGGTTTAATGTGTCTGGTTTTATGGTGAGGTCTTTGATCCACTTGGACTTTAGTTTTGTGCAGGGTGATAAATATGGATCTATTTGCATTTTTCTACATGTAGACATCCAGTTAGACCAGCTCCATTTGTTGAAGATGCTGTCTTTTTTTTTTTTTTTTCCCATTGTATGGTTTTGGCTTCTTTGTCAAAAACCAGTTTTTCTTTCAAGGTCTGTAAAGAATTGTGTTGGTATATTGATGGGGATTACATTGAATCTGTAGATTGCAAAAACTTTTTTAAATGAGGAAAATGTTTAAAAAGATTGAACCACTGATGTAGAAATTACTAAAAAATTATCATTGCTCTCCTCAGTGATTATAGTAGTTGTATTTTTATTAGACTTGAAAAAAACATTAGTACGAAGACTATGGAAGGTCCATAAGGAAATGAACACTCTGTTCTCAGGGCACCCTCTTGTAGCACATCTTAATGTATGTGTGTCTTAGGACATGTCATTGTAACTGAGGATCAGCTTTCCAGTTATTGCATCACTTCCTCCACTCTCATTACCACTCATTATTTTTTTTCCCAAGTAATATTAGAGATGTATGTCTGTGAATAGTGGTGTTCTTAATCCAACTTACTTTCCTCAGTGGGTCATAAAAATTTTCAGTAATTGATTTTTATTGTATATGAACATTTTCTTCTAATTGTCTCTCTTCTCCCCTAGTCTCTGCCCTTCTTGCTAATTATGTACAGTGCTCTTTTTCTGGAGTCAGTGTTTCTCTGTAAGCCTAGGGTGCATTGAAGTCCTGATGCTTCTATCTCAACCGCTCACTTGTTGGTGTCTGTATTGACTCATGACTGCTGTCCCTGGCTTATACAGTGCCCTCTTAAAATAACTATGTGAGCTGGGGAGATGGCTCAGTGGGTAGAGCCCTCTCTGCTGAGCCCCGGGATCTTGCTCTGCCTCCCCAGCACTGTAAAAGGACCTACCGGCTTTACTGTGCTACCCTGCTCTCATGTGGGTGCTGGGGATCCAAACTCAGGTCCTCATGCTTATGTGGCTAGTACTTAACATTTTTGTGGCTCATTCTTGTAAGTAGTTTAGTAGTTGAAATATTTTTTTTTTATTCTTTATAGTCTTGATTTCGTTTGAGACATAGTCTCTCATTAACCTGGAAAATGAGCATTTGCTAGCTCGAAGTACAACATATGTAAAATTTTGGCTTAAACAGCAGGGCTGAGTGTTACTTCATGGTACTGGTGATTGAACCCAAGGCTTTGTGCATTCTCAGCTCTTGGCCAGCAGCCAGAACTTCAGTGTTACTGAGGTGGCAGTTTCTTTAGATATTCAGCATATGAATAGGGAATGCTGAGCAGAAGGGTCTGCCTTTGAAGCTATTATCCTCATAGCCTTTCTTCAGTGGATGATTATCAGATGTGAGAATTACAATGTTTGAAGTTTTGGAGATCTTCACAATAATAATATTATCAATTTAAAATAGTGTGTTAAAATAGTGAAAAGCAATTCAGCAAACAAAACATCCTACAGGTTTTCTGCTGTTGCTGGAGAAAGTTTGGTTCATTATTATCTTTAGTAATTATCTACAACCATATCACCCTGGGTACGTCCAATCTTGTCTATCTTTAATAGGTTTTATTTTTATGAGATTCCTTTAGTTCTGTTCTTTTATGACTTTTCAAAAATTTCTTTAGAGTGTGTTAAGAATCTCGAGTCTGAAAAAGCATCTTTACAGTCAGAAATTACACAGTTTGAAAGTGAGAACCAGAAACTTCAGGAGAAACTGAAAGTAATGACTGAAATGTATCAAGAAAATGAAATGAAACTTCACAGGTAAGAAGTATTTGGTAACTCTGTTGAATGGCAACATGGCTTTAAAGCACTGATTCTCAACCTTCCTAATGCTGTAGTCCTTTAATATAGTTTTTCATGTTTTGGTCCCAACCATAAAATTATTTCATTTGCTAGTTATGAATCATAAGTAAATATTTGATATGCAACTTTCAAAGGGGTCGTGACCCACATGTTGAGAACTGCTGCTCTAAAGGATATGTTATATATATATATATATGTCTTAAAGCACGTGATTATTAGAAGTTATCAACTATATTGCATTATTCGCTTAAAAGCGAATGTTATTTGATCTTGAAGCATGTTTTTCATAGAAAAGGTATAAATGATGTTTGAATTTCAAGGCTATATCACAAAATCATCCTTGATGTCTAATACACAGCTATCAAATTATTGCCTTAAACTAATATTGACAAGCAGGCTCAGGGAATCTGAGTGGTCTCTTTGGATGGAAATGCTTGATGTATGTAAAACTGATCCTTTCTCCTGTACAAGTTAGTCTTGCTCAATGTTTCTTCTTCTATTTAGTAAATGACAGTGTCATTTGTCTTGTGTTCAGGGCAGCTGCTCAAGTCATCCTTAAATGCCCCTTTTGTATCCCGTATTCGTCTTATTATCAAAGCTCTTCAACCTCTGTAACCTTTAATCTGATCGCATTTTACCCTCTGTCACTACTCAGGTTAAAGCCACTGTTGGCAGCAGTTGGCTTATCCCAGTAGCCTCAGGAATGCTCATCTCTACACCTTAGCCTCCTGCTCCATCTTTCTTTGTAATCACAGAATAACTTTTAACACATGAATTGTGGGTACTGGCATGGTCTTTCTTGGCCTCCCTGAGTACATTTACACAGATTTAAAGCAAACTTAATCTTGCCCTATCAGTGCCTGTTATCCCTGCTTCCTGGCCATCTCTGTAGTTTATTCTGTTTCTCTTTCCTGTGTTGCTCTCTGTGGACACTGGATTTCTTGATTTTTGGTATAACAAACACATCAGTATCTTACGGTCTTTTATGCTTCCTTTTGCCTTCAGTGGATGGTGTTCCCTTTGTGTTTGCATGGTTTGGTCATCTTAAAGAATGCTTTCCTGGCTGCCCTAACTAAAACACTACCTGCTCTAAACATCAAGTGTATCCTTCACCTTGTAAGAAATTTGCTTTGTAAGAAATAATGTTTTTGTTTATATTCCCAGTGCCTAAACTGGGAAGAAAGTGGTAGGTTACCAATCAGTATTTGTTGAACATATAGATATATATGTTCAGTGCGTTACCTATTTATGCTAGGGTGTGCTTATGCATAGTGATGCCTTATGGTTCTCCTCCTGCCTGGGGGCTGCCACACAGCAGCCTACGAAGTCAGGAAGGGCAGGAGGTGAGAAGCATCCTGGAATGCCTGGGGAGAACCTTACAGGGATCACACACCCCGGAAACAGCTGATGGCTAGTTCAACTTTAATTCCAGAGAACAAAGGTTATATACCCCTTGCGTAGTGGGTGGTGGCCTCCAAGAATAGGTGTACATAATTGATTGGCACTTCAAGGATTCTTAATTTGCATTTAACAACATGCTCCTATCATAATAGAAACTCAGTACCTAGTTTACATGTAGGCACGAGGAGGGGAGAGCTGTGTCAGAGGCCATATATCAAATGTTTTTAGGGGAGTCTGTGTCTAAAGGCATTCTCCAGATGAAGTCAGGAAGAGAGCAGGGGATCCCACTGAGGGGAGTGGGAGAGGCTCATAATGGCTATCAGGTCCAGGCAAGTACTGCAGCCTTAACCAGCAGGGTACCTCCAACAATGCCCTGTTAGAAGTAGAGAGAAGACTCATGCACTTCCGATCCAGAGACTGTAGATTTTCAAGTATAAATTATAGCATAGATATTTCATTATTAAACCTAGCATACTTTCATTTCCCTATAGGAAGTTAATGAAAGTTAGAAGTCCTTATCTCTCATACATTCTGGATGTAAAGTTGGTCCTTTGATAAAATTTGTTTGTAACCTGAAAAAGCCCATTCTTACAGAGCTTTTATAGCCTTTCATGGGTTTGCTGAGAATGATGAAGTATTTGAGCTTCCTAATGTGAGCACTCTCAGTTCAGTACAAACACAGCAACTTCTTTCAGTTCTTATTCTGTAAACAAGTATTCTTCTCGGAGTTATTGATTACCACATCTTTTGAGAACTATTTATTTGCGGACTTAGCGGTTCACATAAACCCAAGCATATGCTCTAGTGCTGTCAAGTATTCCTGATGGTAAGAAGGCCACAGTGTATTTTGAAATACCATGTATCAAATAACTGTTTGGACACAACTTACAGTGTTGTTGGTTGTGAGTTTAATATTAGGAAATCTATAATATATATTGAACAAGACATCTTTTAATTTGTTTGAGACTTGTTTCATATAGTCCATGGTAGCTTGACCTTGATATTCAGTCAGTGATGACCTTCAACTCCTGATCTTTCTGCTTCTACTTCCCAAGTGTTTGGATTACAGGTTTTTTGCCACCTTGTAGTTTTAATTTATTTTATTTTTAAAAAGGTTTATTTTAAATTTTGTATATGTGTGTAGGCCTCTGCACATGAATGCTGGTGCCTACAGAGGTCAGAAGTGTTGGAATGCCCTAAGAATTATAGATACATGCAGTTATGAGCCACTAGATGAACTCAGGTCCTCTGCAAGAGTAGCATGTGTACTTTCTGAACTGCTGAACTATATCTACAGCCCATAGGGATTGGTTTTTATTTTATGTATGTGTGTGAGTTCCTACATGTATATCTATGCAGCACATGTGTACAGTGCCCTCCAACGCCAGAAGAAGGCGTTTGGTCCCTTGAAACTGGAGTTACAATGCTTGTGAGCTGCCATGTGAGGAAAATATGAGCCTCTGCAAGAGCAGTGAGTGTTTTTAAGCACTAACCCATCTCTCCAGCCCCATGGAAAGTTTTAAATAAAAAAATCCATATGTAAAACAAAGTTGTGTATTGTTTAGTTGATAAGTTTTGTGAAAAGAGGTTAACAGAACAGTAGTCCTGCATAACCAACAGGAACCAATGGCCCCAGTATTTGCGAATTTAACAGTTCGTGGTCACTTAACAAAACAGAATAAGCTCAGATAACAAGAATCCATTCAGTATATTTGAAAACTAGTAGGGAATATTAATACTCTATTGAGATATGACTGCAAGATGGGTGGTTACACTCATTCACTTCCAGCCTCAGTTACTGCACTTATACTTATTAAATTAAAAATTGAAAACTTGCCTTTCACCATGGACCCATTTAATCATTGATCAAGAAAATGCCCCACAGGCTTGCCTACAGCCTAGTCTTGTGGAAGTATTTTTCTCAATTTTGGTTCCTTTTTCAGAATGACTGTAGTTTGAGAGAAGTTAACTAAAAATTAGCACAACTATGTTGAGTCCCCAAATATTATTATACTCTGTTCTGATGCTACTCACTATTCAAGTTGAATTATGCCATTAGTTGTTCTTCATGGTGGGATACAGAAAGTTGTTAGAACAGTTAAAATGCTAGATTTAATTCTTGCCTCTGTAGGGTATACTTTAGGATTGGTTATTTTCTAGATTTATTTATTTTAAATTCAGATTTAAATACACAGACCTTTATTGCTTGTGACCTTTGCCATAGTGTATAGAGATTTCCTTGTGGGTTGAATCATTTCTGGTGTTTTTTTTTTTTAATAATTTTTTTTATTAATTACAGTTTATTCACTTTGTAGCCCAGCTGTAGCCCCTCCCTCGTCCCCTCCTAATCCCCACCTTCCTCCCTAATCTCCTCCCATGCCCCTCCCCAAATCCACTGATAGGGGATTCCTCCTCCCTTCCATCTGACCCTAGCTTATCAGGTCTCATCAGGACTGGCTGCGTTGTCTTTCTCTGAGGCCTGGAAAGGCTGCTCTCCCCTCAGGGGGAGGTGATCAAAGAGCCAGCCACTGAGTTCAAGTCAGAGACAGTCCCTGTTCCCCTTACTACTACGGTACCCACTTGGATACTGAGCTGCCATGGGCTACATCTGTGCAGGGGTTCTAGATTATCTCCATGGTGTGATTTTTAAAATATATTTTCTTGATGTTTTTCATGACTGATATAGTGTTTTGCTTATCACTTTTTGAAGTTTAATATTGGAGAGAAGTGAAATATCAGAACCTAGGAGTTTAGTGTGTTGTGTTAAAAATGTGATTTCTTATTAAAGTTCTCTCAGGTGTGGTTGCATGCTTTTATTCCTAGTCCTCAGGAAGCAGAGGCACATGAATCTTTGTGAATTAGAGGCCAGCCTGGTTTACACAGTGAGTTCCAGGCCAGCCAGGGCTACATTTTGAGACCCTGTCTTAAATAACAAAAAAATCCAAAAAGCCATAGTTTATTAGTTGGCTTCTTTTTGTGGTTGTGGTTTGTTTTGTTTTGAGAAAGGGTTTTTCTGTGTATTGCTGGCTGTCCTGCAATTCACTCTGTAGAGCAGGCTGGCCTCAAACTCACAGAGATCACCGCCTCTGCCTCTCAGATGCTGGGACTGAAGGCGTGTGCTGCCACCTCCGGGTCGGTTGTTGGGTTCTCATTAAACAACATAATGCTTATTACAGGAAACCTTGATAAATGATATTCACGACAGGGTTAAAAAATATTTATTTATTATGCATGTAATGTTCTGTCTGCATGTACACCTGTGTGCCAGAAGAGGGCATCAGAGTTAGATGGTTGTGAGCCAACATGTGGTTGCTGGGAATTGAATTCAGGACCTCTGGGAGTGCAGCCAGAGCTCTGAGCCATCTCTCCAGCCCCTCATAACCGTTTTAAATAATATTTATATAGATGAATTAATGTAAAACTGTTAATTAATATAATTAATATAAGAATGTTAATACCAATAGCACTGTAAGGAGCAAAATGTGATTTTGGGTTTATAATGTTAAATGTCATATCAGAAACACACAGAGCCTTTTATTGCATGTGACCTTTTCAGTCGTGTGTAGCAATTGCTTTGTGGGGTGCATCAATTCTGATATGATTTTTAAAATGTAGTTGATTATATGTATTACATACATTAAAGGAAATAAAATATTCTTTGTTTTAAGGAAATTAACAGTAGAGGAAAATTACCTATTGGAGAAAGAAGAAAAACTTTCCAAAGTAGATGAGAGGATCAGCCGTGCAACCGAGGAGCTGGAGACCTGCAAGTATGAAGTACTCTCTCTCTCTTTCTTTATTTCTTCTTTCTTCTCTTCCTTTTCATTCTTTGTCTTTTTGAGACATGGTTTCTCTGCAGAACCTTGGCTTACTGGACTTGCTTTGTAGACCACACTGGTCTTGAACTCAGAGATCCAACTGCCTCTGTCTCCCTGAGTGCTGGGATTACGAACATACGCCACCACAACTGGATGGAATGGCTTATTTTTATTTCAATATTTTTCATTCAGATTTTTTGTATTCTGCATGTATTTAGAAAATATGAAAAGGAAAACATTTCCTTTTCAAGGACTTTGATACTTAAGTCTCACATTGACTATAGACATACTTTATGTTAATATCAAGTTTGTAGTTATTAATGCTGAGTGTGGTAGCATACGCATGTAACCCTACTGCTGCAATTCCAGCCTGTAATCCCAGCATTTGGGAGGTAGAATAGAATGATCACAAAATAAGGCCACCCTTAGCTAAATAGTGAGTTTAAAGTCAGCTTGGGCTACATGAGACTCTGTTTCAGAGAAGGAAAATGAAGAGGACAGTTAATTCAAGCTCAAGTGGCTTTGTTCAAATGGGAAAGAATGTAAACAGTATTATGTAAAAGTATGGTTTTCTCTACGCTCATTATAATGATACACAGACCTGTTAAATTTATTAATTAGCTTAAAAGTAGTATAGCTGGGCAGATACTCATCTATTCTAACCCAGCTATGCTGACCTACTTCCAGCCATGTGCCCCATTACCTGCCATCTAGCCTCATGCTGTCTCTTCCTGCTCTATTCTGTCCTCATCCTCATGGTCATCTCATGGCAACCCTCTCTTCTTCCCTCTTTTTCCCCTTCTTTCTTCTACTTGGGACCCTCCTCATATTGTAAGTCCCACCTCAACTCTCCTGCCCAGCTAATAGGCTTTTCAGCTCTTTATTAACCAATGAGAGATGATGGAGAACAATTTTTACACAACATAAAGCAGGAGATACTTCAATAATAATGACAATGTCCAGGGATCTTTAAAATAAAAACCTGAGGACCAGGCATGGTGGCATGTGCTTTTGAGTCCAGCACTTGGGATGGAGAGATAGAAAGATTATAAATTTGCTCAAGGCCAGGCTAGGTTACATAGTGAAGAGGCTGGTGAGTGTAATAATAATATATATAAAAATATGCCACACACAACAAATCTGGTATGAAGAGATTTATTGTACAGAAGTGGGGAGGGAGAGAGGAGAGAGAGAAGAAATGAAAAGAGAAGAGTGCACCCAGGAGGGAGAAATCAGAGAAGGGGAAAGAAACTGAAGCAAAGAGAGCAAGAGTGAGAGAGAGAAGAGAGAGGATCTTTTAATCCTAGGACCCCTGCAGAGGCAACAAATGGTGAAGTCACAGGCTGCCTTAACGTTAACATTCTTTCCTTTTCCTGTGATTGAAAAATGAGCTAGGCAGGGTGGCAAGGTGGGAATGATGATGTTGGACTGCTTCTCATGCAAGTCAAGGTAAAGTATATAGATGTAGATTCATTGGCCACCATGCAACAGAGTCAGAGAGAGGGAAAAAGAAAAAGGTAAGAGCACCAAAATGTCTAGATTATGTGGTGAAGGGGAAGGCCCTGCCCTGAAAAATTTAGTGTAGAGGGCAGGTTATGCCAGGCATGTTCTGCAGCAGATACGGACTGAGGAATGCTGGGAAAACCGGGAGCTGTTTGTCCCAGGTCTGAAGCACACCATTCCAGCCTTTTGTTCATAATAAATGAGTAACAGGTGAAGATTTTTCTGGCTACTTCTGGTAATGATCTTGCGGATTGGGGCAAAAGGCTGAAATGTTGGCCAACTCTGAGAAGAGCGGGCTGTTTTGTTGCTGTCCAGGATTTATGAGAACATCTGTGGCTGGGAGCAAAAGTGCAGGTCTGGCTGGATAAAGTCTGAGAGGTCAGACTGGAGCACCTGTGAGTAGCTGCTTTGGTGCTGTCTTGGATGTGGGAAACATCTGGACCTGAGAGGATACTAGAATATCAATATGGGCAGAAGACAAAGTTGAATAGGTTAAGGAGAAAGTTCATTTTAGGTGTACATTTGAAACTTTGGCAGAGTGAAAGAGAGGGAAGGTTTGGAGTGAAAAAGAGAAAAAGCTTGAGTGTAGGGAACCTCCATTTACTCGAACGCTGCCAGTATTAAAAAGGTTCTGTTTTGGATATGTCAATTAAGGGATATTAAAGCTGAGTTTGGTTGCAGAGGATAAGTTTACAGGCCCTTAAAGTGGGTGCTAGGCAAATTTTTCAGAAGTCATCCCAGAGGGTAGTCTGGAGGAACGGGTGAATGGACTGTTCCCACTGGGCAGGTAAGAGTCAGTGGCTTGTCTGAGGTGTCCCAAGGGAAGGTTTGACTTCAGTAGATTGGTGCAGTCTGTTCCAAAAGCTTATCAGCATTGGCCAGAGACCAAGGGCACAGTTGCCTGGTACAGACATGATTTATCTAGCTAGGATTTTCTGCAGCATGTGAGATAGGGAGGGATAGACGAAACTGTTGGAAGGGAGAAGGTATAAACCTTTGCGTGACTTTGTTTTAGCCACGCTCAAGCAGTGGTGCTCATAAAACTTAATTGAAGTTAAAATTAGGCCAGGAAGCTCGTGGTGGTGATGGGGTGTATGTATGTGACATATGGTGTGTGTATGTGACATATATATGGTATGTGATATATTGTATATGTATATATACTTTTTATTCTACCTTATTTTAAGTATGACCACAAGATGAGCTTAAAATAAGGTAGACAGATTTTGCTGACAGATTTTGCAGCACATCTTTTTCTTACCTGATTTTTTTTGTTTGTTTGGCTGGCTGGCTGGTTTGATTTTTTTCTTTTCTTTTCTTTTCTCTTTGCTTTCTCAAGGCAGGGTTTCTTTCTGTAGCCTTGGCTGTCCTGGAACAGGACAGGTTGGTCTTGAACTCAGAGATCCGCCTGCCTCTACTTCCTGAGTGCTGGGATTAAAGGTGTGTGTCACTGCTCCTGTTTATACTTTTGTAGTCATGTGCTCTCATTCCTTACTATATATAACCATAGGAGAATAATTACTTGTTTCTTATAGACGGCGCGCCAAAGATCTTGAAGAAGAGCTGGAGAGAACAATTCATTCTTACCAAGGGCAGGTATGTGTGTGTGACTGCTGTTGTGTACACAGAACAATTTGACTCATGAAACTGATGAAGTAGTATAGCTTCTTTCCCTCTTGAGGTGTTCATGAGAGCCAAAGATTCTGAAATAAGAAATTATGAAACTTTTTAAATTTCTTTGGGAATGAGGATTATGTAGTCCAAATAAATGTCTGTCACTGTTGCAGTCCCATGTTGGGCTCTTGATCTGTTCCTTGGAAACTCTTGTAGTTGATTATCATATGAGGTTTGTTGGCATTAAAAAACAAACAAACTTAGATTCAGTTTTTGTTTAAGGGTTGAGTAGAGCAGATCCTGTGTATACATGAAAGTGTGCTTTCAAGTGCTTGTACTGCTTCAGAGATGTTGGGGTACCTTGAGTTCTGTGGCTAGTGCTAGGAGTGAATGCCTTTTATTTAAGAAAAATCTTTATAACTTTGTTTTTTTAGGTTATTTCTCATGAAAAGAAAGCACATGATAATTGGGTAAGTTTTAAGTTTCCTAAAGCCCTTTGTCAAAAAAGGGCTACTGTCAGAAAATATACTGTTCATTTTAGATTAGGTAAAAATATAAACAGTATTTAAAATAATCACCTTTTCTTGGTGGTGACTCATGTCTTTAGTCTCAGCACTCAGGAGGTAGAGGCAGGTGGATCTCTGTGAGTTTGAGGCCAGTCTGGTCTACAGAGTGAGTTCCAGGACAGCCATGGATACACAGAGAAATCCTGCCTCAAAAAAACAAAAAAGTAAAAACAAACAAAAAGCCCCCAGCCAACTCCCCCCAAAACACTTTTTATTAATTTTATTAATTTTACCAGTGATAAAAAATAATATTAAAGACCACAGACACACTGAGAAGTGATCATTTTATTTTGAACTTTATTTGTATTTTTATTTCTGAAAGCAGTTAGTTATAAAATTACATAGATATTAAAGGAACCCTGCAGGTGGGCGAGATGGCTCAGCAGTTAAGAGCACTTACTGGTCTTCCAGAGGACCTGCCTTTTATGTGGTTCCGAGTATGTCAGATGGCTCACAATTGCCTGTAATTCTAGTTGGCAGGTGATTTGACACTGTCTTCTATTCCTTTGGACACCTCCAGTCACATGCATGCACATGCACACTCAGCAAGCAGCTCATACTATTGTATAACTCGTTATGTCACATTTAAGCAGAAAACTTATACGCATAAAGTTAATTAAACTTTAAAAACATTTAATGTGTTTTTCATAGTTTAAGTGAAAGCAAATTTGAAAGTAGAGCTTTTACTTGTAAATAGGTGATGGTTATAGACTAAGCTAGCCTTTGTTTATCTTTGTATGGTAAGCTCACTTTTTGCATTTGATCCATCCATTTTATATATTCTGTGACTGATCTGTAGCGTCCACAGAATGGCTAGAAAACATGGAGAACACTATATGTTTAGCCTTTATTAATGATTATTTGGGAATATTGTATGTTCTTGGTATTTATTATAACTAAGCTGGCCATGTTGCAGCACACTTCCAACACGTATATACACACTTACAGAATACTTACGTAGTAGCTATACATTGTTCTGTACTTAATAGATGTGCAATATACATTGACTACTTAGTTATTAGAAAAGTGACCTCTATTGGTGTTCTGTGAAACTGTTTTAGGCCTTTGTAGTTTCCCAGAATTATGGGCATAATGGTCATCTGTTTGCATAGACTTTGCCCTAAGTTTGTCTGCCTGCGTGCCTGCTATGATTGGATACTTACATCACCAAATAATTTTAGGCTCTGATTTTGTATCTAAATAGTAACATTCATTAACAAGTACCAGTTAAATCTAGGTTCAATGCTTTTGGCTGGCATGAAACTCATTCCCTTTTTTTAATATATCCCCAAATTTAAAATGTTTGATAGTGAGTTTACTAAAATAAAATAGATACAGACTTGTGTGTTTCTAATTGTAATATTATATGCCATCTTGCTGATATTTATGTTACTTTTGCATATTTAAGTTTATGTAGATGTATTTACAAATGTGTTATTTTATTCAAGTTGGCAGCTCGGGCTCTTGAAAGAAATCTCAACGATTTAAGGAAAGAAAATGCACTCAATAGACAAAAGTAAGTATCTTTGTGGGAATACTTTAAAAGTCTAAAATAGTTTTCTTTATGTAATGCTTGTATAAGAATAAATTAAAAAATTGTAGTTCCTACATAATCTATTATGAAATATCTAGTTAGTTTTACTAGATGTGAAGTTTTATTGATTTTTGTTTGTTTGCAATACTCAGGCTACTACAGTAGCACTTTAAAGAAGCTTTTACGAGTTACATTGTAAAAGTATAACATAAAACAAATTAAACCAGTAAGAGTGAAAGAAAAACAAGAGTGCGCAAAAGAAAGGCTATGTCTCTCTGGTACAGTGATGCTTGGAAATTAGCATTCTTCACTGCTAGATAGATAGTATTTATTGTCTGCGCCTTGGGGTGGTTGTTGGGTGTCATGTTGCATGGTAATAAAGTGAAAGACAGAGTAAAAGAGATGAGTAGATGATTTTCTCAAGGGAGGTAGCACTCTTCTAGAGTGTTGGACTTGCTTGCCAGACTGTACTTTTAGCACTGTTAAAACCTAGTCTCTGTCTTCTGGCTTGTAGCTTGGAAATTAAAGCAAAACTGTTGTTTTATATCAGGTCTAAGTAACATTTGTTTTAAAATGTGACATTTAAAGATACTAAGTTTAGGGAAAAAATAGTAGTGCAATTATTGGGATTTCAGATTTTACAAGGACAGGTGTAGGTAACTCAGGGCAGAGTTTTGTACTGTAGCCCTGGCCTTTTCATTTAGATGGAATCAGTTAAACCCCCTGCCTCACTTTTCTTAGTTATAACTGACACATTTGACATTAGTTCATCTTAAATGCTTCTACTTCAGAAAAGTAGACTCTGTGAGGTAGCACTCACCAAAGTCGAGTTGTAAAGAGCCACGTAGTTGTTAGCACCACTGCCCTAACAAGAAGCCTTCACCTTCACGGAAGTTTGGGGCTGTGGAAGGTGTCTGGGCAATTTTTTCTTTTCTGCAGAATGTCAATTTTGTGAGAGTAGCTGGTTTGGAAGTGGCCTTTTCTTAAAGTGCGGTGTTTCTCTTCGATGAGTAACTCAGAGATGTTTTTCTTTGTTTGCAGATTAACTGAAACAGAGTTTAAACTTGAACTTTTAGAAAAAGATCCTTATGCACTTGATGTTCCAAATGCAGCATTTGGCAGAGGTAGTCTTTTTTTTTTTTTTTAAACTCCTTGTTTGAAATACATATTATGTATCCATATATATTGTATATATAGTTTACATTAGTGTAGTTAACATTTTCACTTAATGAATTTTGTAGCCAGGATTCTATTTGAAACTGTTTTATTAACTCTAAGTTTGTGGGTTTTGTTTTACTAGCAATAATGCAAATGATTGGTATCTCCCTTTCTCAGTGATATGCCATGACAGACACTTAGTGCTGTCAATTCCTTGAAAAGCCCAGTGCTCTTATTAATAAGGTACCATTAGTTAATTTTGGGGAGAATGAATGACAAGTACCTAAGTGGGATAGCATTGTGACTGTTTATGCATTAACAATACTTTGAGATTTGCTTCATTAAAGTGAGACTTGACATTGCTCTTCAAAAAGTTTCTAAAGTATTGATTTAAAAGTCAGGTCAGACTTAGTCTGAAGTTTGATTACTATCATTTCAGGGAGATTTAACCCTTTAAAGATGCAGTTAGTATCTCTGCTAGTTTATTGTTGAGTTAAACATTTTCAGAGTTATTTTAGTTGAAGTGTAATTAAAGTCCTTATGGGTAGAATCTACTTTTAATAACCTCTGGAAGTCTGCAAATCATTTTTGAGAGTGTAAATACGTCTTATATTTTAAAATAACATATTATTGTAGCAAAGTGTGAAGTGGAACAAGTATATAAGAATTTTAGTGTAAATGTAAGTGTAGGAGTCTAGGGGATCAAAGCCATGCTTTGGGATTTGATCTTTTCGGTAAACCATTTGGGTGTAACAGGTATGCTTTATAAGACTTACTGTGATTCAAGTGTGAATTCCCTGGTGTTTAAGTTCAGATTTTGTTGCTGTTTGGAAGCATAACCACAATTTGGGAGTAAATAAGTTTGCAAAATTTTAGGGCTTTTAGTCATCTGGATTACAGAGAAATTTATTGTAAGGATTCAAAAGTAATTTCTGATTCTTCAGAGTATTTTATGTATTTATTTACTTTTAAAATCTGACTTTTACAAAAATGTTTTATGGTTGAACATAGCCTGTCTGGCTCTGATTTAAATTAAGCACTTCCATATTGTAAACCTTCACAGTTGAAATGTTGGGAAACATACTATCAAGATATTCTCAAATGATATGAGTATTGTAGCAGACACCTTTAATTCTAGTTCTCTGAGGATAGGACAGGAGAATCTGCCTACAACATCCAGCCCAGCCCAGCTAGTGCCATAATGAGACCATTTCAAACCCAATAAACAAAAAAGCAAACCAATGTCATGCTCTCTAAATCCTTCTATAACTCCAGAGTGCCACCAGCATCTTTTGTTTAACCTGTGAGGTTGCTTATAATAAGCTAATGGTTTTGTTTTGTTTGTGGCTCTTTTGTCTGTTGGTTGTTTTTTTATGTATTGCATGTTCTGAAAATTGCATTTTTTTTAACCACATAAAAGTTATGTAGGAGCTTGTAGGCTGCCCTCGGCATTGGACAAATATAAATGACATTCAACACAGATAGAAACACCTTCACACTTTAAAACTCAGAACTCTCTGAGGGCTGAAGAGATGGTTCATCTGTTAAGAGCACATACTGTTCTTGCAGAGGACTTGAGTTCAGTTGCTGGCACCCATATCAAATAGCTCATGGGCCCTCTAACTCACCTCCAGAAGGTCCAATACCTCTGGCCATGTAGGCCACTGCCACTTACATACACAAACTTAGACAAACACACATATGCAAAACTAAAAATAAAATTTTAAAAAACATGAGAATGATGTTTAGCTTTATATATAAATGTAAGGCTGACAGAATTCAAGTTTTGAGTATTCATATATGCAACCTAATGTTTTTAATTGACTAAATATCTAATTTGTTCAAAAGCTTTAAAAACACCAGCCTCCCTATTTTATTTAATCCTGTGTAATGTTCAGAGCACAGATTAGATTTAAGCTGACAGTAACTTTATGGTACAACTAACTGGATATGCATTTACATCTGCTGTTTTAATTATTCCAGAGCACTCCCCATATGGTCCCTCACCATTGGGCCGACCTTCATCTGAAACGAGAGCTTTTCTCTCTCCTCCAACTTTGTTGGAGGGCCCACTCAGACTCTCACCTTTGCTTCCAGGGGGAGGAGGAAGAGGTATATTGTTTAAACATTCTTAATACTCTAAATTTCTTCCTTACTTTATATTTTCATCTCAACTTACCTTTAAAATAATCTTGTAAACGGACATTTGAAAAGTACAGGCATTCCTTGCACTTATCATAGATTTACTTGTTTTTTTAACTGTGTAAAGAATATTGGGTCATTTATGGTGGTGCACACCTTTAATCCTAGCAGTTGGAAGGCAAAGCAAGAGGATCTCTGTGAGTGTGAGGCCAGCCTGATCTACATAGTAAGTTTTAGGCCATTTAGAGCTGTATAGTAAGATTCAGCCTAAAAGAACAACAAATAGTAAACTCTCCCTAGCACTATGTTCTGATGTTTTTCTTTTGCACACAGAGAAGTGCAGGTGGTCATCCCAACTCTGAAAACACAGAAATAACAGAGTGCTCTGAATGCCAGAACTTTGGGTGTAGCACTTTAAAAGTTGTGAATTTTAAAGCATATCGTATTGCAGATTTTAGGTTTTAAGGTCTGCAAAAAGAAAGAAAGAAAAAGGAAGGAAAAGAAAAGAAAAAAGAGAAATTGCAAACCCTTCTGCTGCCATGCATTTCCAGTAAGGAATACTAAACCTATACTGGATAAAAGGAGTCAGTGTGCATATTTCAAAACTGTATTTAAAGAATACATAAGATACAACAGTATAACAAGCATAAAATGTGTTTTGATGAAATGGAATCAAAATGTAGAATTTTTTGAAATAAGATAACATTTTAGTTTCAGTAACTTTTATTGTAGAAATTAGAATATGAAAGCCCCATCCCTCTTTTAACCATGAAGAAAGTCAGATGTGCTTTGTTAGGCAGAGTTTTCAGGAGACCTAACTCTTACTAATACTTTGAGAGACTGAGCCAGAGTTGTCTGCGTTGTTCCCAACCCACCTTACTCTTTCTATATTTCCATAGCCAAGTTAAGTGTAGGAACTGCTGATGAATGTGTCTAACCATTTATGTAAATGATTTACCAAACTAAATGTGAGGCAGGAACAAATGAGACTATAAAAGCAGCAAGCTAAATCAAACACATCAACATTCCATAGTGGGTCCACTCATTTCCAGTCTCCGAGGCAACCCGTGTGCTTCTGCTAAACCAACGCTGTCTGCTGTAAATATTTTAGAATCCCTGTTCTTTGGCATTGGCTTCAAACAGTGAGAATCTAAGTTTCCCAGGTGCTCATGTTAGGTGCTTTAGGTGAAGGAACAGTCTAGCCTGTTTCCTCTTTATTATCTTCTTGGTCCTCAGTTTGCTCCATGAGGAACCATTCTTTACACCTTAGCTCCTGAATTGGGTACTAGCCCTGGCTCACCTCAGGAAGAGCTTTGCTTGCATCGATTTTGAACTGGAAGCTTCTAGGGAAATGACGATGCCACAGACATGGAGCCCTCGGGGGCTTGTATGGAACACTCAAACGGGTTAAGTTTTGAAATTTACATGTCTTTAGTAAGCCTGGCCGCCACCACCTTTTACACTGTGACTTATAGTAAGAAATGTGTGTCATGTCATGTTACATGCCAATAGAAATACAACTAAAGCCAGCCACATAAAGTATTTGCCATTGCATTTTTGTGATTTGTGATACTTTCTATACAATGTTACCACATTTCATTAAGAGAAGAAGGTTCATTAAGACAAAGTTAATTTTGTATGGCACACATGGATAGCAGTTATTCATATCTGAACACAGTACCCTAGAAATAGGGTTTAATTGGCTAAACCAACTCACTGGAAGTTGAGTTACATAAGTCAAGGATTGCTTGTATCAAATGTTTATGTTTGAAATTAGAATAAAAATTATCTTTCCTTTCTCCTCTCCTGTTTCAGTGCTTTCCTCTTCTATTTAATTGCTTTTAAGTGACAGTGTATTTAGATTATTTGCAAGGTTGTTTCCGTTCTGTTCAAAAAGTTATAGAAGTTCTTGATAAATTACCAACAGGCCTGCAGTCTCGATTTGGCCCAATTTTCCTGTGACCATTGAAAGGACAGAGTGACTCATTCTCCTTCCTTTTGAAATTTGAAACCTTGAATAGAGGATTGCGTATAAGGAAAACAATTTATTTTTAGAAAGTGAATTGTATATAACTTGTTCTTAAAACCCTTTAAGCTTTTGTATTTTCAGGTTTGCAATGTCCACCTGGTAGTCACTTGCCTGTGGTTTTGGTCCTGTGGTAGCAAGTGGTGAGGAGAGGCTTTGAATCTCTCTTTAAGGCCTGTGTGCTTCATTTGAGATATACTCAGCCAGGTGGACTCCTGCGTGTTCTCCCTTCCCAGCCTTCTCATGAACTAATGAGACTGATGATCAAGCTAGAAGAAAAGATAACGGGGTTTTGTAGAATGTTTAATCATTGTTGGCTAGAATTAGAGATTTATATTACAATTTATGATACAATTTTGTCCTCCTAATATTAGTATAGTACTATCAAAGAAGCAGTTTGATATACCACTTGTTTAGTGACAGAATCACTGAGATAAGCATATGATCTCTAGGATGGCTGATAATCATGCCTAAGCAACAAAAACCTTGTCTTTCACTTACTTATAATTTTGCTTACTGTCTTTACAATTTACTTCTATACCTTATTTTTCAGTTTTAGTATTTATTACTTAACCACTGATTATAATTTTAAAATGATGATGCTGATAATGCTTAAAGATAAATTTTATAGGCAAGTGTTGTTGGATATTTATTTACTCATTTATTTTGTGCTGTGGAATACTCTAACCTCTGAGCTATACTCCCAGTCTGTAAGCATGTATTTGTTTTTGCACATTGTAAAATTATTTTCCCATTTCTTAGAAATAGTTTTAGTAGAATTATAATCTAAATCTATCCTAGAGAAGCTTTGAATTTGTATTTGCTTTTAAATAATATCTCGATTTTATTTGACGGTAGGTCTTTTGTGTGATATAAGGAAGATTTGTGTTTTCTTTAATTAGGCTCACGGGGTCCTGAGAATCTTCTGGATCATAAGATGAACACTGAGAGAGGAGACTCAGGCTATGACAGATTATCTGATGCTCCCAGAGCACCTTCCGACAGGTCCCTGTCACCTCCATGGGAACAAGACCGAAGGATGACAGCTCCGCCCCCAGGTGTGTGAAGATAACGGTCACTGTTCATATTTGCAAGACATCTTGATTAGGGGACATATAATGATGGAAGGAAAGAGGACTGTATGTGTTTCCTATCTTAAAAATCATGATACATTTTAGAAACAAGAGTGAGTCGTTTAAGTCTTAAAAAGAATATTAGGAGGTGACATTATAGGAAGCTTTTCCCAATTGTTTTTATTGCTTATAAAAGTAATACATGCTTATTTTTGAAAATCTGAATAATTTAAGGATGTAGAGCTAAAAGGTAAAAATCTCCATTGTTATTTTAGCAACATTTCTTGCCAAGAATTTAGTGATGTATGTTGAAAGATTTAAACTATATATGCATATGTTCACAAACATAGATGTTAAAATTCTCTCTCTGCTGCTACTTGAACTCTCAGCAATCGTCCTGCAGGTTCTCCCGCCTTTCGTGAGACTTCTCAGATCATACTTCCTGGGTGACCAGTGTTCTGGCTGGCAGGTATCTCCTCCTTGGGAGTGAAGAAGGCAGCTGTCTTACTGAGATGTGTGCAGCACAGGACATGCTTCTATTTTGCAGACTTCCCAGGTGTGGCTTGCCTGTAGACAGGATGCATCTGTGGATGCCAAGTGCAGAGCCAAGAACAAGATAGCAAGAACAGCACTTTGAGGGCTCCTGAGGCTGAGCTTCTGCTTATATCTGGAGCTGAGCCTCTGGCTGCATATACCTTTAAGCTTGTGACAGTCATTTCCTAGGGTTTTCTCATACTGGTCATGGCTTGGTTAATTCAGGCTTCTTGATTTGTGGTTGATCTCTCTTCTCGTTCACCCAAGTTAGCTCTGATTTTTATTTAGGTTTCCTCTCAAGATGGTACTCAGCCTTCACCCTCCAAATCATTTCAGAGTAACAGAGTGGGATTTCTTTCTATTGTTGATTCCTGCTGAATCACTGTCTCACCAAAACCTGCAGTTCTGTTTGAGTCTTGTAAACACTGTGCGTCTGTCCTAGTTTAAGATGTTCAGTCCTCTCTTACCAGGGGTGCCTGGCTTATCTTTTGGGTGAGGCTTCTGCTTTACTTGCCCCTCTGTAGAACCATGTGACTGGAGCAGTGTTTGACCTGGCTTCTTTTTGATAACATATCCATTTAGCAAAACAACAGCTGTAGGTTCCCTTCTAGGGACCATGACCTCCCCAGCCACAGACTTTTGAGCAGTACTTTGTATGAATTCCCTCCTGTAAAGCAGCACTCAAATTCAAATAGAAAATGGTTGGTTATCCCCAAAAGAATAATGGCACTATTGGGCCAGTGGGTGCATCTTCCTGGAAGGTTGTTATTGTAGTATGCAAGATCCATCAGTGCTTCCATTGGTGACTTCTTCTCTAGAGGATCACAGTACCCTCTGGCACTGTAAAAGTGAGTCTTCAGGGAAGAAGTTTCCAGGTCATACAGTTCTCTCTGTCCTATAGCAGAACTATGCTTTGTCTTCAGCAGTGCAGGTTACTGGTGAGCTATACCAAGCAACCAAGTTTAGTAAAGCCCTTTTGACTCCATTTAATTTTTACTCCAATTATAATTGATAGTATGCTTCTCATGTTACTTGCATATACCTTTATTAAAAAACTAGCCACATAGTGAGACGGCTCAGGAGTTAAGGGTGCTAGCTAACAAGCTTGAAAACCTGTGGTTAGTCCTTGACACCCCCATGGTGTAAAGAGAGAATTGACTCCTGAAAACTGACTTTTGAACCTCCATACTCATTTCATGACAGGCACACGCACACACACACACACACACACACACACACTCACACACACTAAGTGAATGTTTAAATATCAGCCACATTGTATTTACTGATTTCTGTTCCCAGTAAACTCTAAGAACATTTACTATATTGAGATCAACATTGTTTTGTCTAGTATCAGCCATGATAAGATCCACATTTAAGGAATAGGTTGCTTTTGTTAGTGAAGGGCAAAATGTTTATATTTTGTGAAAGAATAAACTCTCAGTTTCTGACATTTTGATGTACATTAGAAATAAAACACTAATGTGGTCTCTTGAGACCTGATTAAGGATTAATTAAGTTTTCAGGTTTTGTACTTCATCCTTATTTTAAATCCCATGTTTGAAGAAAAGGAGACAATCTGTTTAGATATATGGCTTTCTATTAGCCCCTTGCTTTCATGAGACAGCTCTTTGCTAAGATCTGAAAGGTGTATAAATGAGTTTTAAGATTTTCCTTAGTCACATTTCCTTTCTCTTGGGAGCTCATTAAATATAATTCTTTCCATTGACTCTGTTTCATCTGGGTGGTTTCCTTGGCTTTGTGCAGACATGTTTCAGGGGAGTCCCATGTGGTAAAATCAGAGGAGTGACAAAGCTAACACTGAATTCTAGGAGTTAACATTATGATCCCCTGCATAATGAGGCCGTGGGAGGCAATTTGAAGTTATTTGTTGCTGTCTATAGTAGGATAGTACTTTAGTTAGGGTTGCTATTGCTTTGATGAAACACATGACCAAAAGCAGCTTGAGGAGGAAATGGTTTATTTGGCTTACACTTCAACATTGTATAGTCCATCACTGAATGAAGTCTGGGCAGGAGCTCAAACAGGGCAGGGACCTAGAGGCAGGAGCTGACGCACAGGCCACAGAAGAGTGCTGCTTACTGTCTTGCTCCCAATGACTTGCTTAGCCTGCTTTCTTATGGAACTCAGGACCACATCCTAGGGTAGCCCCACCCACAATGGGATGGGCCCTCATAGGTCAATCACTAAGAAAGTGCCCTATAGACTTGCCTTCAGCCTGATCTTATGGAGGCATTTTCTCAGTTGAAGTTCCCTCCTTTCAGATGTCTGTAGGTGTGTCAAATTGGCATAAAACTACTAGGACATGGGCTGGAGAGATGGCATAGAGGTTAAGAACACTGGCTGTTCTTCCAGTGGTCCTGAGTTCAATTCCCAGCAACTACATGGTGGCTTACAACCATTAATAATGAGATTTGGTGCCCTCTTCTGGCATACAGGTATACATGCAGACAGAACACTATAAATTTAAAAAAAAACAAAAAACCAAAAAACTACTAGGACACATAATGAGAGCCACACAGTTCACCTTCTTTGTCTATGTCCAGAGTTTTGGAGTTGATACATGCATATTGTACCTAGTAAGGTCTGTGATCTAGCTCAAGAGTGAAATAGACTACTTGGAATTTCTTCCAGAATGCCATGTTCCATTAGGAGTTATCGTGTTACCATTCTAAATGACCCTTGTGACTGAAGGAGGATGGCTGCAGAGGCCCTTGTTTATAGAGTTTTTGTACAAATGTGTGTGTATGTGCACATGGTAGATGTTTTTCATCTGAGTTGTGAGCTTGTCAAGTCAGAACTTTCTTCATTATGGACTAAATGCTAAAACCCTAATTCTGAAGTTAGCGAAAATTTGAGCCCAGTTGATGTCTGTGTGACTTTCTGTCTGTGATAAGTTAGCTGTTGTACTGAATTTCTTGCTCTTCTTTTCCTTCTCACTGAGTGTCTTTTCAGCATTTTCTTTGACATGTTGATGTGTTCTCCTTGAGGTACTGTTATTAATTTGAAGGTGAATTGAATTTAACTAAATTCTATTTTCACAGATTCTAAGTTGTCTAGTTTCAGCATTTCATGTGTAGATTTGTTATATATATATATAAGTAATTGAAACATTCAGATTTCATGTAAACTTGTTATATATACACAGTAATTATATGTGTAACATTCAACTTCTAACCCATCAAAGTATGCTGATTTTTTAATACTAAAGCAGTTAGTATAACTTTTCTCAAATTGTTAGTCACAGTTTTTATTCTTAATTTTTAGATGCAGAGGAAATGTCTAAATCTAATATCTAAACATTAATGTCTAAGTAAACTATACTTAATGTCAATTTTAATGAAGGTATTCTAAAAATTTATTTTCTAGGCCAGCCGTATTCTGATCCAGCTCTACAAAGACAAGATAGGTTTTATTCTAATTCTGGTAGACTTTCTGGGCCAGCAGAACTCAGAAGCTATAATATGCATTCTTTGGATAAAGTAGGTAAGAAATACTGTATGTATGTGTGTGTGCACACACACGCTTGAATGTGTATGTGATTAAACAGTTGTGATGGTCTAGAGGACTGGGAATTGAACAAAAGGTTAGTATAATTACTACCTCAGAGAGCTCTTAAGGCCAAAATTTCTTTCCTGAATTTTCTCTGTTAGAATTTCCTGTTGTCTTTTTAAAAAAGATTTTATTTATTTTGATGTTATGTGTGTGGGTGTTTTGCCTGCATGTATTTCTGTGCATCACTTGCATGCCTGATGCCAGAGGAAGCTAGAACAGGTGTCAGATCCCCGGAACTGGAGTTACAGATGGTTGTGAGCTGCTGTGGGGGTGCTGGGAGTTGAACCCAGATCCTATGGAAGAGCAGTCAGTGCTCTTAACCAACGAGCCATCTCTTCACACCTTCCTTGTTGTTTCATATTAGAGGCATGTTCTGTAAATACGTGTTAAAGTTAGTTTGGGTACCATAGTAAGGGTTTACTATATCTCCTTAGGATATAAACTGGAACTCTGTTCCATGACTAACTTCTCATGTTGTCAGGACATTTACATATATCCTGTTTAGCAGCAAGGTTATGCAAACAAATGCCAATGCATGTATATAATGCTAACAGGATGATAATCTGGGTTCATGTTCTTAATCAGTTATCTTATTTAACCATTTCATATTAAGTAGATTTAATCTATTTGTTGGGAACTCTTCAACTACCCCTCAACTACCCACTTAAGTTGGGAAATATACATATATTTTTGTATCTACTGTAGCTATCAAAGTACACAACAGTAGGAATAAAATTCAAACAAATTAAGTTAAATTTTCATTGTGCGTTCATTGAGTTCCATAGAGTACCTTCATGAAAGTATATGTTGTGTACTGAGGCAATGGAGGGCAAACAGAAAAGAGAGGAAGAGAGCTGCTGCCCCCTTACAGCAAGATTGCCTAGGAACGAGCTGGAAAAGGTCATCACAGCACTGCAAAAGAATGTCTGTTGTACTGAAATTTTTACAGGCCTCGGGCTGTTCTTGGGACCCTTAATATGGAATACTAATGTCAAATTTTTCTCCTGTCCCAACAAGGGGAGTGTCATTTGGATCTGGAAATGGTGTAGGAATGAAGTGAGAACTCATGGATTTTTTTTTTTCCTGATTTAATTTTTTTTTCTAGATGGGCAAGTATCATCAGAAATGGAATCTAGTAGAAATGATACCAAAGATGATCTTGGTGTAAGTAATGAAAATTGAATTCTACCCATCTATCTATAATCAGTTTCTTGGTTTTATGAGAATAAGGTTAGAGCTGTTCTACTTTCTAATATCAATATATTAATAAAATACACTTCTACTTAGCATTAACACTGTTTCCTTTCCGGCTTGTAACCTGTGATGAAATAGTACAAACCGCAAGCCATGTTTTGGTGGTGCATGTACTACTGGCATTTTGGTGGGCTGAGGCAGGATTGTGAATTCAGCTATTGTGGTTTACATGAGGAGATAATGGGCTGGAGAGGTGTTGAGAGCACTGGCCGCTCTCCCAGAGGACCTGGGTTTGATTCCTAGCACCTGCATGATAGCTCACTACCGTCCTTAACTCCAGCCCCAAGGGATCTGAAGCTCTGTTCTGAGAACACTGATGTGTACAGTGTGCAGGCATACATGTAGGCAAAGACACAGTAAATAAAACATTACCAAAAAAAACAACAAGAGGAAGAAACATTATGGCTCCCCTTAAAACAACAAAAAAAGTTTTCAGTGGGGTTTAAAGCTGCTTTACTAGTTGAACACAATTTCAGATTTTCTTCCTTGAAATTTTATTTGAATCTTAAAATATATTTTAGTTTAAAAATATAACTGATTTTTGGTCATTTTGAAAATATCAGTATCTTAACATTTTCTTTTTGTTCATTTGTTTGACAACAGTGTGTATCTTTTTTTTTTAAAGTATCTATTTTGATATGCTTGAACTGTACTTGAGTTTAAGTGTGAGCTGGGTAGACTATTACTATCATGCTTAAAGTTTTCTGTTGAGTTAAAAATATTTATGATAGATAACAAGCAGCTCATATGCCAATTTGGAAAACTGAGTCTGTTCTGTGGCTTTCTAGAACGTCATGGGTCACTTTCAGCATAGGTGCCTATAAACTTTCTTCCATGCTTAACATTCCAGGAAAGGATCTGAGAATGAGCCATTTTACCGACTGCTGATTGTCAATCTGTTACAGAACTCAAATGTGCCTGACTCTCCTCCCCGTGTTGAGTGTGAAGGAGCTGGCGGTGGCTTTATTCCTCCACCGTTTCCCCCGGTCAGAGACCCATTGTTTCCAGTGGATCCAAGGAGCCAGTTCATGAGAAGGGCCCCCCCTTTCCTCCCACCACCTCCAGGAAACATGTATGCAGCTCGAGATTATTTTCCACCAAGGGACTTCCCTGGCCCACCACTTCCTCCATTCCCAGGTAGGCTTTTTTAAAAGTCCATGTATGTGTCACACTTTATCTGTGCTTTTCTTATTGCTTCCTGTTGCTGTGAATAAACACTAACCAGAACCACCTCTAAGGGCAAAGGGTTTGTATGGCTCTCAGGTTACAGTCCAGCATCAAAGGAAGCCAAGACTTCACCTTGATCTACCTTAGCTAATTTTGAATTTTAACTCTATTGTGATAGTTCAGAGATCAACTGAATATACAGACAGTTTTAAGATTAAAATGTTAATTTCATTTGATAGAAATTTATTGGGGCCATTAATTAAAATAATTATATTTTAGTCTTAAGATTACTGACCAAAGCTAGGCACAGTGGCAAGTGCCTATAATCCCAGCACTCAGAAGGCAGAGGCAGGCAGCTCTCTCTGAGTTTGAGGCCATCCTGGTCTACAAAGTGATTCTAGGACAACCAAGGCTATACAAAGAAGCCCTGTCTCAAAAAACCAAACCAAACAAACAAAAAAAGATTTATTTTTTATTTTTATATTAATCACCGGTTATGTACTTTGTATCCCAGCCGTAGCCCCCTTCCTCATTCCCTCCCAATCCCCCCATCCCTCCCTCATCTCCTCTATGCCCCTTTCCAAGTCCGCTGATAGGGGAGGACCTCCTCCCCTTCCATCTGACCCTAGCTTATCAGGTCTCTTCAGGACTGGCTGCAGTGTCCTCTTCTGTGGCCTAGCAAGGCTGCTCCTCACTTGGGGCGGGGGGAGGTTGTCGAAGAGCCAGCCATTGAGTTCATGTCAGAAATATTCCCTGTTCCCCTTACTAGGGTACCCAGTTGGATACTGAGGTACCATGGGCTATATCCGAGCAGGGGTTCTAGGTTATATCCATATATGGTCCTTGTTTGGAGAAACAGTCTAATAAAAGACCCCTGTGCCCTGATATATTTTGTCCTTGTGGAGCTCCTTTCCTGTCCAGGTCTTACTAACTCCCCCTTCTTTCTTATGATTTCCTGCACTCTGCTGAAGGTTTGGTTATGAGTCTTAATATCTGCTTTGATACACTGCTAGTTAGAGTCTTTCAGAGGCCCTCTGTGTTAGGCTCCTGTCCTGTTACTTGTTTTCTCCTACATTCAATGTTCATCCCATTTGTCTTTGTAAGTGAGGATTGATCATCTTACCCCAGGTCCTCTTTCTTGTTTATCTTCTTTAGGTGTATAGATTTCAGTGTGTTTATCCTATCTTATAGGTCTATATAAGTGAGTACATACCATGTGTTTCTTTCTGCTTTTGGGATACCTCACTCAGGATGATCCAAACAAAAAAGATTACTGACTAAAGTATTGTAAAGTCTTTTTCATAAAGAGTTCCCATGTGATCATATTTATTTAAAAATCTAAGATCATGGGCTGGAGAGATGGCTCAGCCGATAAGAGCACTGGCTGCTCTTCCAGAGGTCCTGAGTTGAATTCCCAGTAACTACATGTTGGCTCATAACCATCTATAATGGGATCTGATGCTCTCTTTGTTGTGCAAGCATACATGCACATAGAGTGCTCATATACATAAAATACATAAATAAATAAATCTTTAAAAAAAAGAAAATTTTAGTACATTGAAAAACTTTTAAAAAGTAAGTCTTGAGATCTTGTTTAACTGCTAAGATAGGACAAATATACCTGAAATTAATAATATTCCCATTAATATATTTGAAGAAGTATGCTTTTCAATGACAATTAATTTGTGAGATCAAGTATTCTGGTGTGAGTGTTTTAATTATATAATAGCTGCTGGAGGTGTGTGGTACAGGGTTTAAACTTCCAATGTCCTGTTATCTTTTTGAACAGGGAGAAGTATGTATGCACCCAGGAGCTTTCCACCATACCTTCCTCCAAGACCTGGGTTCTTTCCCCCTCCCCCACATCCTGAAAGTAGAAGTGAGCGTGCCCCAGACTTGATTCCACCTTCAAAAGAACCTGCAGCTGAACCTCCAGAAACAAAGGAGACCTGACAATGGTGCTGGTCTCGTTGGCAGTCATTTTCTTCTCATTTTCAGTTTAAGTAACTGCTGTTACTTATATGATTAAATTTTTGCTCAAATTGAAGCTTAATGGAATTATAATTCTCAGGATAGTATTTTGTAAATAAAGATGATTTAAATATGAATTATGAGTAAATTATTTCCATTTTATTTTATTCTAGATAGTATAACTATTTTACTTTGATTATCTCATCTATAATTATGGTAGTTTTATATATCTAATCTTATAGTTGGGGCTATCTTAAACTCAGAAGGCTGTGTCTTTATACCAGGAGTGTGTTCATCATGGTTGTAGAAAAATGTAAAAGTAACTTTATGTTTAATCAAATAAAATTTTAATTGATTTTAAAGTCTTGTTTGGCATTGATAATAAAATCAGCCAGTTTCCCATAAACGTGGTTTTGTAAATTGGTCTTTTCACACCATTATTCAGCAGTTCAAAAGTAAAGCATTTGGGAGTGGAGAGATGATGACTCCATGGTTAGGAGTACTAGCTGTTCTTCCAGAGGACTTGGGTTTGGTTCCCATCATCCACATGGCAGTCTACAACCCTCTGAACTCCAACCTCCAGATGTACCAAGTTTGCATGTAATGCACAGACTTGCATGTAGACAAAACACCTGCACACAAATTATGTTTTAAAAAAGTAAAGCATTTTGTGGTCTTCCTGATTTGATTATCTTACAACCTATGTACCCTACTTCTTGCAGTTAGATATGAATGACCTAAAACAAACTAATAAACTTTAAAACTTAAAAAATATGTATTAGGTTTTAAAGAAAGCCAGGATATTACCTAATGATAAACTTAAGATTTCTTTACTTTTCAAGACAGGGTTTCTCTGTGTAGCCTTGGCTGTTCTGGGAGGACTCAGTTTATAGACCAGGCTGGCCTCGAACTCAGAGCAATCTGCCTGTAATCGCTCAGACCAAAGGCATGCACCACCATGCCCAGCAAACTTTGACAATTTTTTTTTTAATGTAGCTTACTGACTAGTCGTTTTTTTTTTTTTTTTAGCAGTTTAAAAACAGTGTATTTGTGTATGTATAAGAGTAAGAGAGAGATTGAAGATTGTGAGAGAGAGTACAAACAGTCTTATGTAGAGATATAGATGGTCAGAGGACAACTGGCCCATTAATCTTTTTCCACTGTAGGTTCTGGAGACAGCTCAAGTTGTCAGGCTCGCAGTGAGTACTTTTCCCCTTATATCTTACTGGCCCTACTGACTGGTTTTCTTATGTAATTTCCTTTTCTCTCAATTTATGTATTTAGTCTGTTTGAGACAGGGTTTCTCTCTGTAGCCTTTGCTGCACTGGAACCAGGCTGGTCTTGAACTCCGAGATATGCCTGCTTTTGCGCCTTGAGTACTGGGATTAAAGGTGTGTGCCAGTCCAGCTAGCTCTCATTTTACTCTTGTAAGAAGTTGACTGTTTTCTGTTGGCAGTGTTGAGAGAGTTGCCACAGTATAACTGCTGTGAGTCAGTGTCCTCATTTTGAGCTTGGGTTCAAGTGTCTTCCGCTGCTCTGTGGTCTGTGTTCTTAGTCTTGCACTCATGTGCCAGTGGAAGGAGAAGGTGGGACCTAACAAACTTCTCAGTGGGCAGGATCAGCTGGTGTTTTTCACTTGTTTAGTTGGAATTTTCCTTCAGTGTTGAAGGACAGCATCTTAAACATTCTCTAGCAAAGCAGTGTGACCGCGATTGGAATGTTTCTCAAGTGTTACTGGTAACATTAATCTTGTGAGGTATTTCTGCTCTCTAGACTAGAGAGAAAGGCTCGTGCATGGGTTGTACTATTTCCCCTGTTCTGAGTCTAGATTTTTAGAGCATATACCTCTACCACTTCAGTTTATATGTTGTTTTTGTGACGTAAGAACGTATGATTTTGATATTTATCTACATTTAAGGTTTTTTTTCTTCAAACATATTTTTTATTCTTTGGGAATTTCACATCATATGCTCTATCCTTTCGTGTCCTGCCTCGCCTTGTAAACCAGCTCCCCTCAATAAAAACCCACAGCCTTCTGAAACTGCAGTTCCGTGGGGTCTCATGCCTCTGACCTCCAGCATGCACACATACATAGACAGAGAATTAAAGCTTAAAACCTGAAGATAGTGTAACATCTTTGTGTATATACCTTTTCTCTGTTTTCTGTAGATTTTAGGAATATGTTATTAGGATTTATGTCAGAGAAAATTATACTCTTTGGTAGTAGGTTTGGTGAAAAAGATTTTAAAAAGCTTATTAGTAGGGCTAGGGAGATGGCTCAGAGGTTAAGAGCACTGTCTGCTCTTCCAGAGGACCAGCGTTCAATTCCCAGTGACCACATGGTGGCTCACAACCATCTGTAATGAGATCTGGTGCCCTCTTCTGGCATGCAGGTGTACATGCAGGTAGAACACTACACACAAATAAATAAGTCTTAAAAAAAGTTTATTTGTAGATAGGATTAGAAAACTATAAAATTGTTTTGTGAACTTTGTTGATAATTGTTGTATCTGCAGTAGTAGTTCCAGGTTATGTTTAGAAACAACTTTAGATTTATTATTTTCACAACTTAAACCATCTGTTTTTTTTGTTTTTTTTTTTTCATAGCTGGTTTCATAGTTGTTTTCACAGAACTTGGTAGAAGTGTTAGAAAAGCTTTTGTTTTATTTTTAAATTTGAGAGCACTGAAAACAAGTTTTGAAGACCTTAAACCTTAAATGTACTGTACGTTAGGATGGGGTAAAGGTGAGGGTGGGTGGGAGGCTCTTGTTTGCAAGACAAAATGTGATTCAACTTGGTTTGAGAAAAATGGACTATTTCTTTGTGTAAGAATGCTGAAGATTTCCACTATGCAGTAGTATGAATTATATCACCAGAAGCTGGTCTCCACCTGGGCTGCTCCTTGCTGTTTTCTGTTATAATTCCTCCTCTAGCTTATTGTTTTCCCAAGCAGGTACAACATCTTCAGGCTACACAGTGTTTAGTCTTTATTATGTCAAGCATAAGCATTTATTTATTTCTGTTTTAAATTTTAGCAGGCCTTAGGTTGGCTTTTACTTTTCTGGCAGTGAGTATTTGAATGTATAAATGGGTAGATGACTAAGTGGGAAGCTAGGACTCTTACCTAAAGGGGTGTTAAAAGCACTCAATGACTGGTTGTACTGTTGTTACATTTTAAAAAATTTATGTGTACATGGGTGTCTAAATGAATGTTTGTGTACCATGTGTGTGCATGTGCTTGCAGAAGCCAGTGTGTGTTGGATATTCTCTGGAACTGGAGTTATAGGCATTTGTGAGCCACCTGATATGACTGCTGGGAACCAAACTGGAGTCCTCATACAGAGCTATGAGTGGTTTTCAGTGCTGAGTCAACTCTCTGGCCTTGTGATTAGTTTTATTTGGAAAAAAAAATCAGAAAGTCTATATTTAGAAAATTATACCAGAAAAATCTTAGGTTATAAGTGTACTAGAAATGACATAATTCTATTATGCGTGTACCTGTGAAGCAGGTGTCTCGATTAACTAGAGCAAATGTTTACCCATAGAGAACCTGCTCCGCATCCAAATAGTATGCAGTGCAAAGAAGTTGCTCTGCTGTCAGCTCAGAAGTCACTGGGAGCTGCTTAGCTACTGGAGAGATGTTTATGTGACATGAGGCTCGAGCAGTAATCCATTTACTACCCATCCCTAGGTTTCTGGATGTTAGGAGAAACTTATTTTTGCACCTGATATTTCATACGTTTCAAATAACTCTGTAAAGCAGCTACAGCTGGTGTTTTCATATTTGGTTTAGATACAGCCTTAGGAAGCAGGTCTTTTAAATTTGGTTTTTAGAACAAAAACCTGAAGCTCAAGAGGACGTACTGTAAAGCCTTCAGTATGAACTATAGCCACCTCATTTTCCAAGTCTGGTTTATGAGTATATGGCAAAGGTAATGGGGAAAATGTGCTAGAAGATCACTTTGAATAGCACAAACCACTGAAAATAGCATTGGCAGGATTTAACATCTTAGTACAAAAAATAACCTCGTGTTTAAAGTCTAAAGAAATCTCCAATAAGCCAGAATATTAATATTAATGTTTCTTGTATGTTACTACAGGTGACCTGCATGTTTTAAAGTATCCAGGTAAGGCAGTGTCTGGGATTACAGACAGTAAGATGACTTGTTAATTTGTCTGAAGTTGAGCTAGTTTTGACTCTAACTTCATGACTAACAGATGGCATGCTGTGCAGTCTCATGTTGAATTTGTGCAGTGTTAAATACTTCAGCTCTGAAAAATTTTCATACCTTAGTTCAGCTCAGTATTAGGTAGGACAGCTATGCTCTGAAGACAGTATTCCATCTGACTCCACTCTTTCCAGTTTGAAATTCTATCCCTTCCCCCTGTCCCTGAGGTTCTAAGTTTTGGAAGGGGTGATCAAGATGGTTGAGCATTTAGTGGTTCATTTATCACTTTGAGAAGTTATGAGTCTCTGCAGTTACTGCTGCCCATGGTAACTGAAAGATTCTGTAATCAAAGCAGAAAGCCACACTAGTTGCCTCCCAACTATTTGGGAGGCAAGTTGATGTTCATATGGCAAATCATATCCACTGAGCGGAATAACAGCTAATTTCTAGGACTTCTTTCTAGCTTTGGAATTTCAACCATGCTTACTGCTCCAGACTTGACCTCCCACCTGAGGCGTGAGTATCTGTGGTCTGTGTGCTCCCAAGTCAGGCTTTTGACAAGACCTTCAGTACCAGAGGTGGATTCCCTCCTCTGGATCAGGTGTCAGATCCCAGCAGGAGCAATTGGCTAGTCCCATTTTACCAATTTGTATTTAAGTCCCTTTTGATTATTTCTCAAATTACTAAATGTGTTAACTCTACATTTTAAAATACTTTGTTCATAAGAGTACGTTCCATTTTGTCACGAACTCAGAGAGATCTTTTCTGTTTAGTATTTAGTAAATATTGGAGTCTAATTATTAACATGTTTTCAAGAGCTACACTAAGTCAAAATAATTTAATTTTCTTATTTTGGAGAAAAGGGCCACATGACCTACAGCTGATATGGTACCAAAATAGTTTATTTGTTTTAACAATTTAGAGGAGAACAAGATCAGTCAGCTAGTATAACAAAACTTAATCAACTAGCCTTAAATACATATCTTTCACCTGTCTGGTTCACAAGTATATGTAAGAAAATCCTCAAAAAGTACAAAACTTATATTTATCTTAAGTACTGGGAATTAAAAAACAACTTTGAAAACGTATCATCTCAGGTGAGCACAGCCCTATACTACCGTCCCAGTTTCACAGCTGCCAAACAGTAGGCAGACCACATACCAACTCTGACTTTTCTCATTAAAACCAGAACATTATAAACCTGTGTAGTATTTACACGTCTACCATGCCTTCACATGTACCGTGTATTAGATGTAAGGTCATAGTCACAGTCATTCTCTTGCTTTGTGGTTCAGCAGGTATAGTCACAATGGGGTGCCGACAGTGCACCTCAGGACACTTGGAGAACGCTGGCACCTGAACATGGATGGGGCCTAACAGTTAATTGGAACATAGTCACATCTGTTCACGGGTGGTGTAATTGCAGGCCGTAAGTGGCAGGAAGGGGCTAGGAGTGGTGGCCCACGCCTTAATCCTAGAAGGCATAGGCAAGCTGATCTCTACGGGCTAGAGGGCAGCCTGGTCTTCATGGCAAGTTTCAGGCCAGCCAGGGCTACATAGTGAGATGCATTGAGTGGCAGGATGGAGGTGATAATATAGGGGCCTGACTGCCGGAGTTTTCATTCTCATTTGTTGGCCTTGGAATCTGGACAAGATTATGTTTCCTCATGCAATGATAGTGACTTCAGGGTTGCCGTGAGAATTAAGAGAACACTTACTTGAGTGCTCAGAGCAGTGTTTCCCACACAGCAAATAATTCATGGGCAGCCATGACCCCTCCAAGTGAATTTTACCAGAATTTCCTCTGAATTCATTCTTAAGGCCATCCTTTTTTTTATATAAAATATTTATTTATTATTTATACAGTGTTCTGGCTGCATGTGTGCCTGCATGCCAGAAATGGAAATCAGCTCTCACTATAGATGGTTATGAACCACCATGTGGTTGCTGGGAATTGAACTCAGGACCTCTGGAAGAATAGCCAGTGTTCTTAACCTCTGTGCCATGTCTCCAGCCCCAAGGCCATTCTTTTAAATACAAACTTAATTGGCTTGTATGTATGTTCCTAAGATATGTTAAATGCTTCATTTCCTACATCTATTATGAACATTGTTGTAGTTTAAATTGAATGTCCACCACACGCTCATGTTTTGAATTTTTGTTATTATAATGCTAGGAATTGGATAATGTCCTCACATGTGCCTGGCAAGTGCTTTGCCATTGACCTAGCTGCAGGTCAATTATCCAAACATCTGCTCCCCAGCTGATAGTGTCGAGTTGGAAGGTTGGGGTATAGTTGGCATAAGCAGGTAATGAGGTGGGCCAAACTCTTTCCTTAGATTATTTCTGTTGGGTACTGTTGTCACAGGGGTGAAAAGGTAATACAGACACGATGCAATATTTCTATGTTGATTTAATCATCACAAATAATTGTCACTGCCCTTTACTTCTATGTTGGTGTAGGCATGAAGTCTTTCAAGCCTCTGAAGAACTGGCCTGATGAACAGTGTGCTCATTTTTAGGTGCATGACCCTATGCCTTTCTCAGTCTCTCCCTGCTCACCCAGTGCAGAATGAGTGGCCCTACAGGCTTATCTGAAGTGTGAATGGCTCTTGAGTGTGGCACCCTTGAGGGACTCAACCATCTCTACTGTATTGTGTTTACTTCTGGACCCTTTGGATAATGGCTGAATCAAAATACACTTGAACGGCAATGGCACTCAAAACTAAAATATTATGTTAACTGCAGTGACAGTCATGAGGTATGACTGTCAAAGTCTGCACATTCTAGTGGTGGCACACACCTTTAATCCCAGCATTTGGGAGGCAGAGGCAGGCATATCTCTATGAGTTTGAGGCCAGCCAGGCCTATAAAGTGAGTTCCAGGAAAGTCAGGGCTACAGAAAGACACTGTGTCTCAAAAAACAAAAGCAAAGAAAAAAGTTTGTATGTATTTAAGGTATAAAAATAATGTTTTGACATATGTATACACTGTGAGATGATTAGTACAATCAGGCTAATTAATACATGTTACTTTGTGGGTGCACTGAGAAGACTTGAGGTATACTGTTAGCACATTTGAAGTACACATTTGAATACATTATCAGTATTTTACAGTCTATGCTATGTGTATATTAGGTGGCCAGAATTAACCTGAGTCTGTACCCTTTAACCAGAATCTTATTTTACCCCCACAATGACATATAAGTCTCTTGAAATACTTATATGAAAAAATCCACTTAAAACTGAAATTTACATAGGAAGAAATTTCAACATTGTACTTACAGTGGCAAGTAAGGAAACTGTTAAATGTCTTAATTTTAACTGCATATATTTCCAAAAGGATATTGTAAAAAGGCTTGAACATTATCACCCATTTATTGGTTGTTTTATTGGTGGCAGTATTTAATTTCTGGAGGTTGACAATTGACAAGATTGTATTTGAAAGTTCTATACAGGAGTGAGGAGATCGGTCAGTAGGTAATACCAGCTGCCAAGTCTTACAATCTGAGTTTGATCTTTGGGACTCACAGGGTGGAGTAAGAATCCACCCCTGCAAACTGTCTTCTGACTGCCACACATTTGCTGTGGCATGCACACATGCAAGCATAGGCATACACAGTAAATAAAAAAAAAAGTTTTAAATAAAAATGCTGCATTTTAGCCAGGTGTGGTGGTGCACGCCTGTAATCCCAGCACTCTGGGAGGCAGAGGCAGGGGGCTTGGTGTGAGTTTGAGGCCAGCCTGGTCTACAAAGTTAGTCCAGTACATAGAGAAAAACCTGTCTTGAAAAACCAAACAAAATGTTCCATTTTATTTAATAACTTTAAAGAAAATGCAAATGTTACAGGCTATGGGGGGGGGTGAGGAAAGTGGAAGTCCCAATTCCTTTTAGTGTATATCAGTATGTTGTATATTTTCTGTGAGAATGTGAAAAATGGGAAGCAAAGACAGTGTGGTGTGGCCCCTGCATGCTATTCCTGTAAACTACTCCAGGAACACAGTTCTCACTGGCTTCATAAAGAACCACTGTGATTCAAGCTGGTTTCTGCATCATTGTATTCAGCCAGAAGTTCACTGTCCTTTCCCAGCCACCCTACTGGCTCCCTAAATTCTTTATTCCCAGGGTGGTGGAATATATGGGAAGATGATTTTATTCATTCTGTTATTACTGTCTTTTGGGTAGTGTTGAGGATGGAACCCAGGGCCTTTGCACATGAGGGAAACACCTTAAGTTGTATTCTTAGTCCTATAAACTGAGCAGTTTAGGTCACTATGTTGAAAATATTCAATATATTTTTTAACGATGATCTAATTTTGTTTTATTAGCTGAGTTTTTTTAAAAAAGGGAAACAGCATTGATAACCAAGTCCTGTTCATTTTTGCCTGTTCCCTCCACCCCCATCTCCACTTTCGTTTTATGAGACAGGGTTTTTCTGTGGAGCTCTGGCTCTGTTCTGGAAGCTCTGTAGACTAGGCTGGCCTCAAATTCAGAGATCTGCCTACTGGGATTAAAGGTGTATGCCACCAAGTCCCATTCCTATTCAAGAAAACTGACAAAGAGGAGCACGTGTTGAAGCAGGTAGAGCCAGAACTCAGGATCTGAGCCCTTCAGCTCAGTACTTCACTCTTCACCTGGATGCCAATCACCTTTACTAACAACAGTCTTTCCCTTTTCATACACATGGGTACATTTTTTGCACAAATATGCTGAATCACTCAAAGGCATCAGATGTGTCTACAAAATAAGGACTCAAAAGATACTAGATTACTCCAAGAGGAATCACTGTCTCACAAGTCTGCCTCCAGAACAATCAAGAAAAGATGGAAAAAGAGTCCATTTTCCCCCTGGACCAAGAATGCAGGTCATACTAAGATGGTAGTAATAGGAGGCTTACCAAGTACTTAACAGTGGCAATCATTTCTGCATCTAATAAAGGAATTAAAAAAAATAAGCACCTTTAAATTTTCAGCATCAATAATGTATACTAATGCATACTACAATGGGATTTTGTTAAGTCTTTTTTTTTTTTTTTTGAGATAGGGTATTATGTAGCATGAAGCCCAAGCTGGCCTCAAAGTCACTATTCAACGGCAGATCACTATAGTAGTCAGAATAAGAAAAGGTTCATATGTTTCAGTACTTGGTCTCCAGTTCATAGAACTGTTAGGGAAGGATTATGAAGGGGCAGCCTGTCACTGAAGGTGGCTGTGGTGGTTTGATGGCTCCATAGCTCATATATTGATTGCTTAGTAATCAGTTGGTAGACAGTCTGGAAAGAGTAGGTATGGCCTTGTTGGAGGGGCTGGAGTGGGCTTTGAAGTTCAAAATCCCATGCCAAGCTGAATCTACTCCCTGGCTTCTGGCCTCACCCTGCTGTGCCTGAGGATCAGGATGTTAAACTCTCAGCTTCTCCAGCACCATGCCTGCCTGCATACTGTCACTGGACTAAGCCTCTGAGACTGTAAGCAAGCCCCCAATTAAATGCTCTCCTTTATAGGAGTTGCCTTGGTCTTGGTCTCTTCATAGCAATAAAATGATGACTAAGATAGGGGGCTTTGAGGTTTCAAAAAACCTGTGCCATGCTCAGCTCTCTGTCTCTTGTGGATCACAACATGAGTTCTCAGATATTCCTGATGGCATGTTTTCCCTCCACCACCATGGACTTTAACCCTCTGAAACTATAGGCCCAATTAGATACTTTCCTTTATAAAATGCCCTGATCATGGTGTTCTGTCACGGCAACCGAGAGATAACTAAGACATTAACCTTGAATTTCTAATCTTCCTATCTCTACTTCTCAAGAGCTGGGATTATAGGAGTGTGCCAGTGCTTAGCTTAGTGTCTGTTTTAAGCTTGTGATTTCTCAAAATGAAAAAAATTAAAACTCTAAACTATTCGGCCTAAGATTTTTATTTAAATTTTGACACTGTTTTGTGTTTTGTATACAATAAAAGACACCATAATGGTCACTTTTTAATGCTTTATTCATTGATTAAAAGAATATACATTTAACATAAACCATACAACATCAGTCATCAGGTCAAACATTCAGCTGGTTTCCTTACAGTTTCTGTCAGGAGTTATTTTATCTGATCACGTATACAAGATAAAATCTCACCACATCTGGCATTTACACACACTGTGCCAGTGGATTCACACTACTGATGTACATATAAAATCCGCATGGTATGTGCTCACTGGAGACAAAACAGTGCACACCTGTCAAAAGGTCATTTAATATAAGATGGTAAAACCATTTGTAAAACATATAAACTTTTTCCATAAATAGAATCATATCTGGACATCTGTTGCATAAATTGTGTTTCCAAAGCTTACAATAGAGCAGCCAGGTCTCAGCACTGCTGGGCACCCACGTTGGCTACTTACTTTATTATTGCAGACTGTCCTTAACATTAAATGCACAACATTCGTACCACTTAAAACTTGGGTCAGGTGGAAGTCTCACAGAGACCACGTCTGTACCGCGGTTGCCCTGAAACAGTTAAATTGGCTTTTAAAGCCTCTCAGATATAACAAGGTTTTAAAACATATTTCATGGAATGTTCTTCATGTATCATAGCAGCTCATACCTGTGATGGAACAAGCTTTTGGTTTCTCCTTTCTTTCCTTTACATTCACTATTCACAGTGAAACAGGTGCATGTTTTTTTTTTCTTTTTTTTTTTGTTTTTTGTTTTTTTTTCAGAGTTCTGAGGTTGCTGACTGAGCCACAGCACAGCTGTGTACCACAGGTCGAAATTCGACCTTAAATATTACAATCTAGCAGTATCTGGCTGGCCAAAGCCGGCCAGCCCCTGCCAGCATGTGGGCACTTCTTCATGTAAATCTATTCTTTGGCAGCTGACACGCGCGCTGACAGAGAGAATCCAGTGACTTGTTAGGGTTTTCACGACTAATGTTGGTTTGCAAGCCTGTGCGTTTACAGTTCTGTGCTTTGACTTAGCCTCAGAGGTTTCCCTGGAATATGGTTCCTTTCTTCCTCTACTTTTTGAAATCTGGGCTAAAGAAGCTAACTTGAATGTAATAGATGAAAAAAATCATGTCCAATATAGTTTAAAAAATCCAGCAATTTGAGTGTTCATGTTTATGTAAATGCATTTAAAGACGGATTAAGCAATGTCTAACTTATACTATATGAAATTCGGAATGGTAATTGGCAATATCAATTATTATATAGGTAATGAAAGTTAAACTCAGCTTTATGTTAAAGATAACTCATTTGGGATACTATCTTCCTTTCTATTTCAAATCAAAATCAATGAGATGCTATCAGAATACATAGATGCAGTGCATTGCATACAAATCCACCAGGCTATGGATATTTATCTATTTGTGTGTGTGTATATATATATATATGAATATATATACGTATAAAAATATTTGGCTCCTGAGCTCTGGATTCTGACAAACAAGGAATAAAAATGTCAAAAAGGCAGAGTAACTCAGTGAAAAACAAAGTTAGCCAGTAACCTCAGATAATCATTGGCTGTATGTCCTTAAGGTTTGGTAACGATCCCATTAAACGTGAAAGCCCTACACAGTGTCACTTTGAACTTCTAAAACCAATACCTGACTACGTTCTTTGATCAAGAAGTAGAATATACATTTATAATTCTATAAAGCTAATACTGATTAAACACAGCACAAAAGGATTAGTTTACACTACTGAAAAAAACATAATGGGACCCTACTTGCATATGTAGCCACAGGAATTATACATTTAAAAAAAGCTAAATGTCTTCGCTGAAGCTCTGCATCTCTCTGTAAAAATGACGATTTGGTTCAGTGAAGACGCTGAGTGATTCAATGTCCAAGACTGCATGCCAAGGCTGACCAAGGCCCAGAGATACCTGCTCAATAAGGTTATGCACTGGATCCACATCCTGGTCTGCTAGTTCACCTTGGTCAAAATCGATGCTTTCTTCGGTGACTTCAAGCACTTTTAGATCAGAGCCACGAAGACGAGCAATGGCGATGAGGTTGTGTGCCCACACGGTGTAACCTTAAAGAAAAGCAAAAGGCAACTGTCATTCTCTTCTGCTTTACTCTGTCTCTGTCTGTTCCTCAGTAAGCGCTTCTTTAGAAGCTTCACATTTGTATTTACCATGTTGGTCCATTCCCCTTAAAACACACTCGGAATAAAAGAAACATGACTACCTAGGAGTCTGACACTGTCTTGAAGAGCACCAGAGTGGTAAGCTGTTAAATGGTATATAATCTTATTCTGGTATTTTGTTCAGCAAAACAGAAGACATTTAAAGTATATAAACAAAATTTTAACTTTGAATAATGATATATCACAAAGAACAAATTTTATTTCCTATGAAAGTCTCTATTAACAATACATAGTAACCTGCAATTTTCATTATAAAAATAATTTCCTATAGTTTCTCACAGTCCATAGTCTCAAGTTCATGACACTTGAAACTTTGAAGGTAACTGTTCATTATCAGAAGTCAGAGAAGTCACAGGAATACTTCAGAACAGAGGTCACCTCTGGGAAAGAATAAAGGGGACAGATGATGGGCAAGCTAGTATCTTGAAAGAGGAAACTTTAAAAGGACTGGTTTAAATTAACTTTTAAATAACCATTTGCTGTTCCTTGTTTTTTTATTTTCACAGTTTTTTTGAGTGTATTGTGTAAGTGTGCATGTACATATGTGTGTTTGCATGTGGATACACATGTATATGCCTGCCTGTGGAGGCCCCAATATGATAGTGGGTGTCTTCCCTGGTCGCTCTCTACTATTTGTTAAGGCAGGATCTTGAAATCAAACCAGAGCTCGACTTGGTAGTCTAGCTATCCAGCTTGACTCAGGGATTCTTTCTGCCTGAGTATGGGATTTGAGGTAGCCACCATGCCTGGTTGGCTGTTATGTCGGTTCTAGGGATCCAAACTTCGGTCCCATATTTGCAGAGTAAGCACTTAATCTACTGAACCATATCCCCCAACAACCCCATACTACTTTTACTATGGATCTGTTTTTTTTTTTTTTTTTTGTCTTTTGCTACTATCTGTAATGTATGGCCCAATTATGAAGACCTGAAAGTCACAACAATAGGCTAAGAAAAATAGTTTCAAAAACAATGTAACAGTTAACACAGCAAAGTTAAGATTATTCTTTGCTTGCCCCATTATTATTCTTAAGCAAGATCTCATCCTCTAGCTTAGGCTGTCAAACTCATGACAATTCTCTATCAGTCTCTCAAGAGGTAAGATTATGAGTGACACCATGCTCTGCTAAGACATTTTCATAGATTTTTTTTTTTTGTAACTATCTTTGAAGTAAAATGTTACCTTAGTTTACCAGAAGAGCAACTCCATTCAAATGAGAATAGTTCACAAACTAAGATGAATGACCAAGAAATAAACATGTAACTAACCAATAGGTTATTTCAAGAATATAGTAAATACATCAAAACTAGAATCTAAAGGATGGGGCTGAATATATATAAGCCATACTTTCCCTCCCTCTGTCTAAGCATTTTAGGATCTTCTGATTGGAATGCATATATACACAGCAGGTAGACACACATCTGTTTTTATAACCATGGCAGGAAAAAGCATTAGTGGGGTACTTGGACAGCACATTCAGGGTCGAGATATGACTTTCTACTTGTGATAGATTTACGAGCATAAAATATTTTAGGCCTGATGTCAATATCAAATTATAGTGAACAAAACCACATACCATGAATTGCCAAAAGAGTGAGCTTTGTGCACCTCCATGCTAATAAAACCAACGGATCTTCATTTCGGTTGTCACTAAGATCTGGAAAGCCAGACGTGTCAATCACATCATTCATCAATATAAAATGGGTGAGGAACTTGTCATATTGCCTGGATATGAGATCAACAATAGCCCCTGAGACACAAGTGACGTAGCTGTCAAAATGAACCCTCTCAAGAGGTATACTGGGTTTCAGAATCTTCAGCATGTCTTCACCTTTGACATCAAAAGCCATTAGATAGACCCGAAGGCTGGAGCTCTTTCGTGACAGGGCTTTCCAGTGCTCATCGTTTGGCATGTTGTCTAATGACTTGTGCATCACTGAAACATTGTGGACCAGAAGAGACAGTCGCTTCAAAGGCACATGGTTGCTATCAGTTAAGACTCTCGCCATCTCAGCTGTAAAGTCACAGAAATCCAGGGCAAGTGAATGAAGATTTACAAACCGCTCTAGTTCAACTGCAGTGATAAGGGTGCTGTTGCCAGGAATGTTGTTGTCCAGTAAACTCAGGTGTTCCATGGTGTTGGCAATTGAGTTAGAGAGAGACGACAGTGATGTTGGGGTTACTATTTCCAGCATAAACCCACAGGATAGCCATTTCAGTTGCCTACTATTGCTCAGTATTTCTTCAAACAGCTGTTGAATTCTACAAGGAAAATGTCACAATTTTGTAACTAGCACTCAGCTCTAAATCTTTTTTTTTAAAATGGTGACTTTAAAAAATGGGAAACACATGACATTAAATGTTGAGATACATTTTTTCTCAATAATTTCTATCCAACTTACATATGTAACTGAAATTCACATTAAAATATAAGACATATTAAACATGTAGAAATGTTTTTCATCTTAGGATAATAGTATTTTTTAACTAACATTATGGAATTAAAGACTGATGACATATACTTATTTTATAACAAAGGGAAGTGAAAAATAAAATATTTAAAAAGCAGCAGGGGCTGTGAACAAAGGAATTTTCTTCTGCAGAGAATCCAGGTTCATTTCCCAGCATCAACATAGTAGCTCACAACATCTGTAACTCAAGTTCAGGGGATCCGACTCACTCTTTCTGACTTTGTGGGAACCAGACACACATGTGGTGCACATATACACATTCAGGCAAAACATTCAAACACTTAAAGTAAAATATTAAGAATTTATATAGCAATAATTAGCCAGCAAGCTATATGGTTTATCCTAAAATACTTATACCATGGAGTATCATTTAAAGGCATGGTTAAGATGTTTCTAGGACATATGTTATTGTTCCCTAACACACTCTCTTCGCCACCCCCTGTGTGTGTGTGTGTGCTTGTGTTTGTGTCAGAGGCAGGGTTTCTCAATCAAACCAGAGCATGCAAAAAGGGCTAGTCTGCCTATCAGCTTGCTCTGGTGATTCCTGGTATCCAGGCCTAGAATTATAGGTAGTCTGCCATGCCCATGCAGCAGGCACATGGAGATCTTCATGGTTGTGGGTTAAGTGCTTCACTGCCAAGCCCCATTTAAAAAAAATTATTTAGTTTCATTTTATGTGCATTGGTATGAGGGTGTCAGACTTGGGAACTGGAATTATAGACAGTTGTGAGCTGCCATGTGGGTGCTGGGAATTGAATTGTGGGTCCTTTGGAAGAGCAGACAGTGCTCTTAACCACTGAGCCATCTCTCCAGCCCCCCATATTCTTTTTAGAAAACAAAAATCATCATTCTTGATTGTGTCTTGGGGTTTTGCAGAAAAGAGCTACACTCATTATTAACATAAGCCCTGTAAAGCTTACTGTAATAACTTACTGCTTAATCTTCTTGCCGTCAGGGTCTACCCTGCTGAGGTATGTGCTGGACAAACTTCCTTGCTGCTGTACAACGCTTATGTCTCCAAAAAGACTAAACTTCTGGAGGTTCCTACAGGAGAAAATGGTTAAAATGGTTTTCTAAATGCTTTAACGACTGTGAAAACAGTGACTGAACCCAAAAGCTGAGCTCACAGGTCTTAAGTACAAATAATGAGTGACACTGGGAACAGGAGCACTTTAAGTAATAAGAGATATCAATAATAAGAACTTCTCAAATAAGCTGGCAGCAGTGGTGGCAATGGGGAGGCAGAGACTGGCTGTGAGTTCAAGGCCAGCCTGGTTTACAAGGCTTGTCCCAGAGATATTATATGGAGAAACCCTGTCTCAAGAAGCAAGCAAGCAAACAAATTTCTCAAATAGGAATGGTACCCACCACAGGCTCATATGTTTGAATACTTGGTCATTAGGGAGTGAAGCTACTTGACAGGGATTAGGTATAGCCTTGTTAGAGGAAGTGTATTACTGGGGATGGACTTTGTGGCTTTAGAAGCCCAAGCTAGGCACAGTCTCTCTCTCTCTCTCTCTCTCTCTCTCTGTGGCCTGCTGGTCCAGATGTAGAACTCAACCCTTTCCAGCATTATGTCTGCCTGCATGCTACCATGCTTCCCATCATGATGATAACTGAAACTGTAAGCCAGCGTCAAGTAAATGTTTTCCTTTATAAGAGTTGCTATGGTCATAGTTTCTCCTCACAGTAATAAAACCCTAAGACACTAAATAACTTAGTTGAAAAATGGGGCACTGTCCCAAAGTTATTTTCTGTAAGAAATATACTTTAAGTAAAACACAAAGGAAACCTTCCCCAGCTTTGTGACCAAACATTTAGAAAAATCAAAGGATTAAAAAAATTATGTAAAAATCTTTAAAGTTTTAGATAATTTCAGCTATAAAAAAACTTTTCTAACAGCAAAACTCTAAATAAAATACAAGAAAATGAATAGTTAATACACAAACTCTTAAATATGGTAGTAGTAACCAGAGATTTCATTAATAACATAAAATTTAGGATAACTTTAAAATAACAGTTTAATCCATAAAAGTGATTAAAACCAATGGAGAGTACTGTAAAGGAAAATGTTCAAAGATTGCTAAGGGAAATATTGTTTTGTCCTTTAAAAAGTTTCAAATCAATTGTTCTAGTAACTCAAGACAGCATCTTAGTGAAGGTAAGAAGCATTTTATACTTTAAAAAGTTCAGAGAAAATCATAAAAAGACCCAACATTTTTTCACATTATCAAAGCATACAGAAAGCTGCACTTTCCAGGCATGGTTGTACCCCTTTATTCCCAGCACTCGGAAGGCAGTTACAGACCTAGTCTACACAGTGAGTTCCATAATAGCCAGGACTACATACAAGAGGTTCTGTCTGAAAACAAAGCAAAAACCCCTAAAAAAGAAAAACAAAACAACAAAACAAAGTAAAGGTAAAACCAAAGACCAAACCAACCAAACAACAAAAAGTTGTTCTTTTGAGAATGCTGTCATTTCAGATTCCAGAGGGCACAGTGTCATTGTATATAACTGTTAGCTCTGAAAGTGTTCCCAGTTTGTCATTTTTATATTCTAATTTGTCAGATATGGAATTAAAAAAAGTTAATTTCTTAAAAGAAAAAACTTAAAAAAGTATTTAGAGGATAAGATTCAGTAAGTAAAAATTATATAATTTTCAATTTCACTAATAGAAGAGTCATACAATCTCAGTGTTTTCCTCTCCAGTCCAACTTCCACTAGTGACTATTACATGCCCACAAGTTTGTGGGGCAGTAAAGCACACAGGCAAGAGATGTTTACTTTTACCACACACCACTCAAGAGCTGGAGCTGGAGTTTGATAAATTAAATCCTTTGTTTTCAAAGAAAGACAGTTAAAAATGAAGGGCAAACTAAAGATGACAAGAACTATTTTTTTCCCTTTTACGAATTACAAAGAATTATTCTTAAAACATATATTTAAATAAAAGACTGTGATTTTAAAAAAACAAAAACAAAACTAGGCAGATGTGGTAGATGGCACATGCTTGAAATTTCAGCACGTGGAGAGGCTAAAGTGGGATTGCCACAAACCCAAGGCTAAACACAAGTGAGTTCTAGGACAGCCTGTTTCAAAAGAAACAACACACACACACACACACACACACACACACACACACACACACACACACACACACACACACCCCAAAAGCCAATAAAATACATGTAACAAGTTTGAAGGAACACTGCACTCAACATGATGAAAGGTGAACTGCATATGAAAAGATGGTCATTATCATCAGGAAAATGGGAGTTAAAAACCACAATGAGAACGTGGTTTTACCCTGGAATGTCTAAAGTTACAAAGATTCACAACACCAAATGTGGGCAAGGATGTGGAACAACCAGAACTCACACATGTTATTGCTGGGAGTTCAAAATGAGACACTCTGAAGACAGTTAATCAATTTGCTAAAGATGAGACCTGATAAAGTAGGGTCAGATGGAAGGGGAGGAGGACCTCCTCTATCAGTGGATTTAAAGAGGGGCAGGGAGGAGATGGGGGGGGGGGTGTGGAAATGAGGGAGAGGGCTACAGCTAGGATACAAAGTAAATAACCTGTAATTAATATAAAAAATAAAAATTACATATATATATAAAGAATTAGATACATGTCAATAATTCCAACTGTAAGAACTTACGACGATAGATAAAAACAAGTACTTATTTAAGAAATTTGAGGGGCAGGGAGGAGATGAGGGTGGGAGGGTGGCAATGAGGGAGCAGGATACAGCTGGGATATAAAGTTAATAAACTGTAACTAATATTTTAAAAAATAAAATATTAAAAAATAAATTTGATTCAAAAGTTCTGCTACTTTATTCATAATAGAAATAATTCAAAACAATTTAAATATTATCCAGTTGGTGAATAAACACACCATTAACATATCCACACAATGGAATAAACAATAAAAAAGAAAAAAAGTGCTTGTATATACTATAATATGGATATAAGACAAAAGTTTAACAATTGTATTTATTGTATAATTTTATCTATATGAAGATCTAGAACAATCAAACAACAGGGTCAGGTCATTATTTTCTTAGAGCTAAAGATGGGGGACAGAGTAGAATTTCTTTGATAAAAAGTTCTACATCTTGTATTTGGAAGTTATACAGCAGAATTAATCTATAAGCATCTCTTGAACTATACTATTAAAAATGAGTAAGGAGCTAGAGAGATGGCTCAGCCATTAAGTGTGCTTACTGCTCTTGCAGACAACTTAAGTTTGGTTCTTGGCACCCACATGGAAGTTTATAATGGCCTTTATCAGTTCTGGGGATCTAAGACGCTCTTCTGACCTTGTATGCATGTGTTATATATACACTCATGCACACATACATGCAGCTAAAATTATATAAATCTTTTTTGCTTGTTTGTTTTTGATTTTTTTCAGATAGGGACTCTATACAATTCCTAGCTCACTATGTAGACCTGGCTGGCCTTAAACTCAGAGATCTGCCTAGCCCTGTCTCTCAAGTGCTGGGATTAATGGTGTATGCCTTCAAACTAGGCAAAATGAAATAAATCTTAAAAAACAAACAACAACAACAACAAAACCTTTGTAAACAATGAGTAAACTGAAAGTCCAGTGTGGTGATGCACTCTGTATCGCCATCTCCTGAGGCCAATGCAGGGCTGGCAGGATTCCTAGGCCAGCACAGCCTATGTAGTGAGTTCCAGGTCAGACCAGCCCGGTGTACACAACAACATTCTGTCTCCACAAAAAAAAAAAAAAAGAAAAAAAAAAAGAAAAAAGAAAAAAAAATGGGCATGCAGCTCCGTGACAACGCATTTGTCAAGCATATGCAAGTCCCTGGGTTTGATTCCAAAATGGGAAAAGGGTAGGCCTAAATGGAGGAATACTTTACTGAGTGTACATTGGAGCTCACTGGGAAATAACTATACCACTGCCTAACGTTTAAAAAAATTTTTATTAGGTATAAACAAAACATTCATTACAGAAAAGCACAAATGTGTTATTACCTGACTAAAAATCACCAAGGGAGCTAATTGTGGTGGCATGTTTGTACTCTTTCACAAAGAAGGCTGCTAGAGGCAGAAGGATCAGGAGCTCCAAGACAGCGGGCATATCCACAATCTCAAACTTGCTGTTTACATTAGCCCTAGGTGTTTTAGCACAATGGCACCTGCCCACCCACTGTGAAGCACAGGAGAATCTTCCTGGCTCCTGATCCTCTCCTTTACTTTGGAAATTTCTTGAACTCAGAGATCTGCTTGCCTCTGTCTTGCAAGTGCTGGGATTAAAGGTGTACGCCACCATTGCCCAGTTTACTTTGGAAATTCTTTTAAAAATTCATTACAAATATAGTATTTGCTGTGCATGCTGGCCTGTGTCTTTAATATCAGCACTTGGTGACAGAAGCAAGAGCTCTGTGAGTTCAAGGCCAGCTTGGTCTACATGACGAGTTCAAGGACAGAAAGGACTATATAGAAAGATTGTCTCAAAAACCCACTACCACCACCACCAAAATCCAATAAACAAACAAAACCCAAATACAGTATTTTATGATTCTCAAATTCTAGCACTATTTTTCTTATCATTTTCTTTCTTTCTTTCCTTCTTTCCTTCTTTCCTTCTTTCCTTCTTTCTTTCTTTCTTTCTTTCTTTCTTTCTTTCTTTCTTTCTTTCTTTCTTTCTTTCTTTCTTTCTTTCTTTCTTTCTTTCTTTCTTTCTTTCTTTCTTTCTTTCTTTCTTTCTTTCTTTCTT
>CM053765.1:51086148-51117521 GCA_028658305.1 Pachyuromys duprasi | reverse complement strand
TTTGGTACTTGAAGCTTTTTGCTTACCTTTTAAATAATATTTGTAACAGTCCCTAGACAGGCTGGAACCAACACATTTTATAGACAATTTGTTGTATATACTCAGGTTGTATAAGTCTGTAAAACCTACATAGCATCCAGCAAAACTCTGAGCAACTGGGCAAATTTCATTCACCATGTGAGATTCTTGCACTGATAACTTCACATGTGATTGACATTAATAATGCATGTCCTAAGTAGTCTCTGCTAATTTAGAAGGAAGTACCTTCTCAGCTTTTGAGTTTACTGGTTTTTGTAAATGAAAATACTTGCAGATGCAAGTAAGTACAGTTAGAGTTGAAAGCCATTTATTTCTATTATATATGAGAAATGAAGATGAACGTGGAGCTAAGACTGAAGATTTCTTTAAATCCTGGCATTTAAAAATCTATTTTTTTGAATGAAACTATGATAAACTAATTTTCATGTCTTGAACTAAGACACAAATATAACAGCAATATAATAATTTTAGGGTTAATCATCTTGTCTTGGTGCATTTTCTGTTGCTGTAATAACAAATTACCTGAGATCAGGCAGTTTACAGAAAATACAAATTTATCTAGCATATAGTTGAAGGCTGGGCAATTCAAAAACAGGAAGATGGCATCTGATGAGCACATTCTTGCTGCATCATACATACCATGGGGAAAGAAGGGAGAGGGAATAATAATATGATTGACTAGTCAAGCTCACTGGAGTTCTGGTCTCTTTTCCTTTCAAAAGTTATTACACTTATGATCTACCTAATTCTAATGACCCAGCTCACCTCCAAATCCACATGAACTTGATAATTAAGCTTTCTTTTTTTTTTAAATTGTGATTCACTTGTTACAATTCAGTTTTTAAATTATTCATCTTAAAAAACTTTTAGATTCACTTTTATTGTTCTGTATGTCTGTGCACCATAAGTGTGTCTGGTGCCCAAGGAAGTGGTGAACCTTCATATGGGTGCTAGGAATCAAATTTAGGTCCTTTAACAAGAACAAGTGCTCTTAACCACAAAGCCAACTTTTCAGCCCCTTAAGCTTTCTATTTTGAGAAGAGTCTCACTGAGTTTGGGTCCCAGCACCCAGCTGGTGATTCATGGTTGCCTGTAACTCTAATTCCAGGGGATCCAACATCCTCTTCTGGCCTCTGCAGGCACTGAATGCACATGGTACAAAAACATACATGCAGACAAAACAGCAAAACATACATGACAGGAAAAGATCTAAAAGAAAACTTACAACATTTTAAAATGGGAAGGAGATCTGACATTTGCACACCAAGCAGATGCTGGGGAAGGGGCCCTGCACTAGCTTATTCGTGGTGCTGTGGTGGTGAGTCATCAAAACTTGACCTCCAATAAGAGTAGTAGCCATTGCATTTTCATATCCACCAAGCAGTGATTACTCTGAGAAGCAGAGTGGGTCCAGGGAACTGCTTATGTATGAGATACTAATTCACAGATAGGCGGCTGTGTGGGGAAAGTGTGGGCTCCATCACCAAAGGCCATGGAGGACCCTTACAGCTGGGACTGTAAGGGCACGACCAAACACTTAAGTGTCTGTACCCTGACCTGCCAACACAGACTGCCTTAGCCCTGCTGTTTTCTATGTTTTCAAAGTCTAAGAGACAAGCAGTAGAAATTCAGCTGCATTGCAGACATTTTCCATGACCATACTCACACTAGCACAGAGCCTCTGGTATGAGAAGGCATTTACCACAGTTGATGTCTGTTTGTCTGTCTGTCTGATTATCTTTTCTTTCTTCCTTCCTGTACTTACTTGCATCCTTCCTCTCTTTCTTGAGATTAGGGTCTCTCTTTGCAGCCCCGGATCCTAAGAGTTTGATCCGTACACCCGGTTGGCCTTGAACTCACAGAGATCCACCTATCTTTGCCTCTGAGTGCTGGGATTAAAGACATTGCTGTAACTGGCCGTGCTTTTATTTTTTACTTTTCTATGCTTTTATATCTGGCCTGCTTCTGAATTGCTGTTTCTCTATCTGCTTTATCTCTTCTGAGTAGCAATGAAGACTGAGACTTCAAAAGAAATCTTTCACTAAATCCCCTATGTAAAAGATATAAATCCCAATAAATGTACACATTTGCAGTGTAGAAACTCAAAATATATAAAGACAATATGAATGACCTAAAAGTTCACTCCTCAATAAGTGAATCAAATGATACTGAAATTGTTGAAATGTTGAGGAATTAAAACAACTAAAAAATGATCAAGCCTGAAAAGACTCAAATAGGCATAAGGAAGTCAATTCAAGACTAGGACGAAAATTTCAACAACTTGTATAAGAGAATCAGCCAAGGGAAATCCTAAAAACTATTCAACACTACCTCTTCCTCATGGAAACTTTGGAAATGAAATAGCTCAGCAAAAGCCAAAACAAATTTGAGCCAGTGGATGGCATACCCTAGTCTTAGGGGATAGCATATTAGATCAAGCAGAGGAAAGAATACCAGGGATTAAAGCATGGTTGAGATTTTATTACATTCAAACATCAATAAAGAAAGTGTCATGGCTATGACCTTCAAGAACTGTAGGATATGATCCAAAGGCCAGTGCTGTTTAACAATCCTTGAATTAGAAGATGCTGAAATATGTGTGTGTTTTGGTTTCAAAGGCATTAGGGAAACAAACAACTCCCTCCCCAAAACAAAAACAAACCACAAACACACACATTCAATGACATTAGAGCAGAAAAGTCCCCTCCAATCCAGGAGAATCTGGATAGATATCCAAGATCAGGAAGCATCTAGAACTCCAAACATGACCAGAAAAGAACCTCTCAATGCAAAGAATCTGGAATAAAGAAAGAATATTCAGAGTTACAAGAGAAAAGAGCCAAGTTACTTACAAAGGTAAACCTATCAACATTACTTCAGACCTCTTAGAAGAAACGCCAAGAAAGGATAGGATGATGTGCTTCAAGTGTTGACATTAAATAACTGTAAGCCAAGGTTTCTCTATGTAGATAAGAAAGAATGTCACAATTATAAGAACTAAGAATAAAGTTCACAAAAAGAAATGAACATAGACTAGGAAAGAATGAAACATTTTCTAGTCAGTAGGCCAGCAAATCTTTAAAATGAGTAAGGGAGAAAAAAAAGTCACACAGGAAGTAACTATGACAAAATTGCAGCAGTTAACATACACTTCTCAATAAGAGCCCTAAATGTAAATGGTCTTCAGTCTCTAATTAAAAGACAACTTCTCAATAATAACTCAACATGGTCTTAAATCTCCAAATATAAAGACACAGATTGGTTTAAATGGATTAAAGGTAAGAACTGAGGTGTGTGAAAGTGCACCTGGTACACATGCTTGCACTCAAGCCTGACTACCCAAGTTTGAACCCCAGATCTCGTAAGGCAGGGGCAAAGAACCAACTCTGAGTTGTCCGTGACCTTCACATGCATGCTCTGACTCATATGCTGTTGCATACACATTTGTGTACACACACACACACACACACAAACACACACACGCAAATAACAGTAATAACCACACCCACAAACCTCTATCTCTTGGCAACCACTGATCCTTTTACTATCTCCACAGTTCTGCCTATTGTAGAATTTTATACAACTCAAATCATCCCATATATAGCTTTTTCAGATTGTTTTATTTAGGAATACACTTTGAGGCTTTCACGTCTTTAGCAGCGCATACTTCTTAGCAATGAATATTTTATTGACTAGATTGCCAGTTTGTTTATTTATTCACTTATGAAGGGCATACTGATTGCTTCCAAGTTTTGGCAATCATTAATACAGCTGCTATAAATATCCTTATGAAGGTTTCTATATGAAGGAATACATTTTCAGTGTTTATGAGTATATACCAAGAAAAAGGTACAGGATAACACATTAGTTTGTATCGTTTTGAAAGAAAATGTCTTTTCTTCTTGAAAGTCAGTGTTTATTAGTATAATTGCATAATGGATTTTTATGACATTTTATAAATTTACATAATATTCACTCCCATTATCCTTTTCTTATTCCCTTTCCACTTGCCCAATTCCCTTTCTCTTCTCAACTAATTCCCCCTGTGGAGCCCTGGGTACAATGGAATCAGGACCCAGTCTGGAATAAGAGTGAGGTCCAGGTATATGCAAACCCCGAAAATGTAATGGTCAGTCTTGATTATCAACCTGAGATTTAGAATTACCACAGAAATATACCACTGGCTGTGTGTATATCAAAGTATTTCTGGAAAGAGTTAACTTTGGGAAGCCCATCCTGAGTTGGGGGGGCACCCTTTAGTTCTAGACTAAATAAAAAGGAGAAAATGAGCTGAGCACCAACATTCATTTCTCTATTCCTTGACACTGAACACCATGTGATGAGCAGCTGCTTCATGATCCTGTTGTCATGCCTTCCCTGCTATGATGAGTCTTTGTACCTTTTTAAACCCAAAGCCAAAATACTCTGCTTTAAGTTGCTTTTGTCAGGTATTTCTTAACAGCAACAAATAAAGTAACTAATATGGAGCATCTACTTTCAGGAGAGCCTGGTTCCACTGAAATATCAGCTTGGATGGCATTATATCTCTTTAATCAGTACCTTCATTTTGCCAGGAATGTGGCAAAAGCTTATTCACTGGCAGGCACAGTTTCTCCTGCAAGTGATTTTTCAGTTGAAATCTATTCCTGAATCTGAGTGTTTCCACTCAATGGCTTGTTTAAAATAGGACATCCTTTGCTCAAGTCTTTGTTTAATCCTTTCTTAATGTTAACTTGGAACATTTTTGGCTCCTGTCTTCCAGTCATAAATTTAGTACCCTTTTCACTTTAATTAGGCAGTTATCATATACAATGGTCATAACTTCTGCAGTATGAGGTACTTAAGGGACTAAATATTTTTTCTTTCTTCTCAATTTCGGATGACAGTTCTGTTTGTAGTATCAAGCCTAACAACCTCAGTGTATAAGATTTTTCTTCCTTAAAAACATAAGCCTTTAAATCTCATTCAGAATGGTAAAGAGGATGGCTGCTAGAAGTGGTGGAAGAGAGGAAACAGGATGGAAGTCTATATAGAGGGTCCTCTGAAAGGATTCACCCAAAAGGGGATGGAAGCAGATGCTGAGACTCAGGGCCAAACTATGGGCATAGCGCAGGGAGTCTTATGGAGGAAGAGATGGGTGGGATTAGAAGGACATGGAGGGGACAGGAGCCCAAAAAAGAGACCAACAAAACTAAAAGATCTGAGCCCGGGGGGTCCTGCCGAGACTGATGCACTAACGGAGGACCATGCATAGAGATGACCTAGACCCTCTGCTCAGATGTGGCCTATGGGCAGCTCAGTCTCCATGTGGATTTCTGAGTGAGGGGATCAGGGGGTTCCTCTATCATGAAGTCAGTTGACTGCTTTCTGATCACTTGCCCCTGGATGATGCTGCCTTGCCAGGCCATGGAGGAAGAGGATCCAGGCAGTCCTGATGAGACTTAACAAGCTATGGGCAGATGGCAATACTGGCGAACTCCCCCTTTCAATGGACTAGGAGAAGGGGATGAGGGAAAGAGGAAGGGAAGGGGCTTCAATTGGGGTATATAAAAGAATGGAAGACTTTACACTTAATCCCAGTACTTGAGGGATGGCAGAACATGTGATCTCTGTGAGTTCAAGAGCAGTCTGGTCTATAAAAAAATTCCAGGTCAGAGGCTACCCAGTGAGACCCTGTTTTAAAAAAACAAAATCCTTTTTACTTAAGAGAAATTTATGTCTTTTCTGTAAAATATCTGAAGTGCTAGTATCACTATTCTTGTGCTTGTGGTTGTTATTAAGACTTTACTTAAACTTTAGCCAGTTGTGCTTTATCAGTTAATCTGATAATTGAAGTGCCTACTGAGTGACTAACGGGTGGACATACACACTCTGGATACACTGGACAGAGGGATTAGCCATGTCCTAGGGACAGAATGCAGTAGTATAAAACTTTATTATTCTAGTCAAACTAATATGTGATTTAAAACATGTTTGAAAATTTCCATAGTATTTTTGGATCATGGTTGATGATAACTGAAATAGCAGAAAATATTAGCTAGCAAAGTAATACATAATGAGTGACCATATTATGCTCGTGTCTGCATATTTAAAGAAACAGTACAAAAGAAACTTTTACTCCAATTTCATAGATTACTGGAGATGTTCACCCTTCTCTGGTACTAGGTGTCTTGGACATCTAGGCTCTAGTGATCTTTTGTACTTAATATGAAGCAAGATGGAAACCAGCCACTTGGGGATTATATTGGAAATTATGGTACAAGGCTTCCTTCATCTTTCTCCTTCTCTCCTGAAGGAAAAACCCCAATTCTGAGCTTTTCTGAGTCTTCTAGGACAGTGTCATCTATTAGAGGATGGTCACTTCTGTTGCTCTTTGTTGCCCCAAGGGTCTATGTTCTATAGGCCTTTCTGTGGAGGTCCAAGGCAGAAAAGAAATTGCCTCCCTGGGGTGAAGATAAAAGGCCTTTTACAAAACCAAATTGCCAGGAATAATATCCATTGTACCCTTCATTACCATGGAAGCCCTGGGAGGTCAGTGTGCAGGGAAAAGCTACAGTGCTCTTTTTACCCATAGGAATATACATTTTTTCAGTTTTGCACTTGTCTATGGTGCTGTAACTTCTTAAATGGATTCTGGCCTCTTACTATACATACTTATTTGAATATTTTTTCAATGTTTCTGTTGGAATACAATGGTTTGACTCATTTTACCATCTTGCTTTCACAGTATTTTTCATTGTAAGAAAAATGCACATTGATGAAAAGGGCGTATTATAAAGCATTACAATTTTTCAGAAAGATGCATACATTTACCAGTGATATCTCGCTAGTTTATTTTCTTCTATTTTTACCAACATGTTCCTTGGAAATTCAGAAGAAAATTAGCTATCAGGGTAAAATTTACCTAGTTAATATACTGAAACTTTGCAGAAGATTTCTAGTTTTAGGTTGGGCTATACCATATTTTCATTGTCCAAGCACTAAATGGCAACAGAACAAAAACGCTTTCTAACTATGGCAATAAAAATATTAACCATCTTTTTACAGTAGAACTAGTAAGACACCCACAAACTGGTTACTTATAGATAGGAGAAAGAGTTACAAGGTATGTGGAATCATACAAGTCAGGAAAACACCATCATGAAGACTAGAGTTACATGCAGGCAAAGTCATCAAAAAAGTATAAACTAAATGACAGCCCATTCAGTAAAGTACTTAGAACACAAGTATGAGGATCTGAGTTGAATGCCCAGTACCCACTTTTATAAAAACAGATCCTTGGAGCTCCTGAGGCAGCCAGCTTAGTCTGCTTTGTGAGTGCAGGCCAACTTAGAGACCTTATTTCAAAAAGCAAAGTGAATGGTCCTTAAAGAACATCACCTAAGGCTGATTCTGGTGTCTATTTGCACACACATGCATACACACAGGCTGCCCATGACATGCACATCAAAAAGAAAAAAATAATTTTCTCCTTTAGTATATCAATTTCCTTGTAGTTTTCAATAGTCTAGAAGAAGTATACATGTACAGACTTGGCAAATTAAACTGGATAATTCTTCAAAAATAACTGCTTATGTGCTCAAGAAACATTCCTCAAGGTCCAACTTAAGATTCTAGATGGGACTTTTAAAAAAACCAACGCCTAGCAGGGCACAGTGGCACACACCTGTAATCCCAGTACTCTGGGAGGCAGAGGCAAGAGAATCTCTGTGAGTTTGAGGCCAACTTGGTCTGGTCTACAAAGTGAGTCTAGTACAGCCAAGGCTACACAGAGAGACCCTGTCTCGAAAAACAAAAAAACAAAACAAAAAAAGGAACCAAGGCCCAAAGCTTCTGAGATCTTGAGTATGATGGCCAGCATCTATTTTACAGTTCAGAACTTCCTTCACGGCAATAACTGGTATGTTTTTCTTAATTTGATGTACTCAGAAGGACCATATAGAAACATAAAATGCAGCAGGCTTGAAATTAAGATTTAATACAGCTAGGGCTAGTAATCTACAGAAACCAGGAACAGGAAAGATGTTGGTTGTTACAGTCTCAATACAGAATTTAAACTGGTCTTGATCCTGGGTGACCCTCCTGCTTTAGCTTCCTGCCTGCTAAGATTACTTGAATACTGTGCAATATCATACCCAGCTATATGAGTTCTTTAAAACACTATAATAAAACCTTTTCCAGTGCTGAAAAAGAGGCTACAAAAACAGTATTTGTTCCTAAGTTGATAAATATTAAAATAATGTACATAACTAAATAAAATTCTTCTTTGAACTCAATTTTGCTAACTTCAGGCTCATTTTTTATTAATTTATTTTTTAATTAATTATAATTTATTCACTTTGTATCCCAGCTATAGCCCCCTTACTGAACTAGCCCTCTAAAACTGTAAGCAAGCTCCATGGTCATTTTATCTTTTCACAGCAATAAATGAGTACAAAAACTGTACAAGCTCATATAGCTCCTCTTTCTTCCCCTCTGCCTCTCAGAGCTTTTCCTGACATGACTCAAGTATTCATTTGCTCTGAATATCACTCTTTTCTGACCAAAAATTCTGTCAGGTTCAGGCTATGGAACTGCTCCTTGTACTTTGACTATTATTTGCTCTGAGACACAGAGGGCAAGTCTAGTCATTCACCATAGAGTTCTAAACCCCTTCTGCAAAGGGGTCTTTGTGTACCACTCTATCTATTGTTGAAACTTAGGTTACTACAATAACCTCCTCTTATTATCTACTTCGCAAACTAGTCACCATGTATGTATGGGTGTGAGTGTATGTTGTTAAAGCACATTGCTTTTTAAGAAAGGTCATCTCACTGAGACCTGTGAGAGAACTGCTGGCCTGGGAGAACCAGAGATCTACCTGACCCTACCTACCCAACACCAGGATTACAAGTGTGTCAGCATTTTTTTTTTTTTTTTTTTTAATGTAGGTGTTGGAGACGAAACTCGGGTCCTCATTCATGTGTGGCAAGGACTTAACCAACTGAGCTCTCTCCCCAGCCCCAAACTCCTTTTGTTTTACTTTCACTTCATTTATATAACTTGCAAAGGTCTTTTATTTGGGTACTGTTTCCCTAGAAAGTACATGTCATAAGAACAAAAAGTTTGCGTATACTCTCTGGCACACACACTCTCATTATTTAGAAAGAAAAAATAGCCCATGATTCTTTAATTATCACATTAGGTTTGAAGTTAGGAGAACTCTTCCAAGGCTGCCTCAAGAATAACACTACATTAAAATGGATTTAATCGCTTCATTAAAGTTTCCCAGTGGTTTAAGTCATAATTTTTTGTCTCTTTTCAATAAACATAAGATTATATCTTGTACTACAGAGAAACTCCAATCCCTCTCATAGCAGCTCTCCCAGGAAGTTTGATTAGCCTTTATTCTCAGTGATCTTCAAATCATATTTATTCTATAAACGAGCTTTTTAAGGCAAGTAACAATTAGTGAGCTCATCAAAATGAAAGCTGTCTCATATAGTATTTGTTAGTTGCTGGGTAATATTTTCTTTCAAGAAATTAAGGCTCAATGCCTTGAGGACACCTTCAAGGCATTCCTTATCATCTGAATAGTATCTAATCTGGCTAAAGAAGTTTTAACTTGTTTTAAGATGTATTTTAATAACATATACTTACTATCCAAGATAATGGGTTTCATGATGACATTTTTCACATGAGTATAATGCATCAGAGTATGTCTACCCCTCACTGCCCTTTGCTCCTCCCCTCTCCAGTTCTGCCTGCTCCTGTCTACTTTCTAGATAGTCTTCTTCTTTAATGTCTTATATTTTATATTTATTTATATTTGATAATACACATCGGAGAAAATGTGATAACTGTAGTCCTTGTTCCACTTAACATGAAGATCTTTCATTTCATCCATTTTTTTCCCCTACAAATGGTGTTTCTTTTCTTTATGGCTAAATAAAATGCTCTTGTGCATATATCACATTTATTTATCCGACCATGTGTCGATGGGCATCTAGGCAGATTTCATTTTTGATTACTGTGAATAGCACAGTAATAAACATGGATGTGCAAGTGTCTCTACTGTGTGTTGACTTAGATTTCTTCAGATATATCCTCAAGTTTGGCATAGCTGAATCACAAGTTTATGAGAAACTCCCATACTGATTTTCATAGTGTCTGTACTAATTTCCATCCCTATCAGTAATACAAAGTTTCCCTTCCCTCCATCTTCACCAGCAATAGTTATTCTGACTACGATGAGATGGAATCTCAATGTAATTTTTATTTTCATTTTCCTGATGGCTAAGAATGTTGAACATGGTTTTCATAGATTTATCTCCTACTTCTTTATATAATGATTTGAGAAAGGTCTCATTATGTACTCCTGGCTGGCCTGGAACTTGCTATGTAGACCAGGCTGGTCTCAAACTCACAGAGCTACACCTTCTCTGCCTCTTGAGTGCTGGGATTTAAGGTGTGTGCCACCATACTCAGAACATTTGTAGTTGTTAGGATGTAATTTGTGTGTGTGTACACGTGGTATATGCAGGTGTGCCTGCTCATCTGCATGTACATGCACACTGAGGTCAGAGGATGTTGTTGGGTGTCTTCTTCTATCTTATGTTTTTCAACGAACAGAACGCTCATCTTTTCAGCTAAGCTGGCTGTGCTGTGAGCTCCCAGGATCCACGTTTCTCTGCCTGGCTTTTTTGTACCTGGGTACTGAGAATTTAAACTCAGGTCCTCATGCTTCCCCAGCAGATACTCTAACTCTCTAAACCATTTCCCCAGACTTTAGGTTGTGTTTTTAACAGGACTTGTTATATTATTATTTCTTAGTACAAACTGTGAGATAACTCCTTAATGTGTATGTCAAGTTACAAGTCCAAATCTAAGAATTATTAATAGACCCTTTTTATGAGATAGCACTGAAATTTAGATATGGATTATTCTCAAAGTCCATGGTTAAAGGATTGCCTGAGCAATTCTGGAGGGTGGAACATTCAAAAGATGGGATAGTCTAAAAGCAAGGGGGCAACTGACCATGGGCTGAAATCTTCAAAACTGTAAGCAAAAATTATTACTCTTTGACAGGGTCTCTTTATGTAGCCCTGTTTGTCCTGGAACTCATTCTGTAGGCCAGGCAGGCCTCAAACTCACAACAATCCACCTGCCTTTTCCTCCCAAGTGCTGGGATTAAAGGTATGCACCACAAAGCCCAGCAACTATTCTTCTTATCAGTTAATTTAACTGAAGCACATGTTAATGGAAACAAAAAACGCAGACTAACACAAAGGATAATGAAGTTGCCGTAACCATAAAATGGCCAGTCTACAAAATAGTAAGGAGAGGCAAAGCCTAAAATGCTAAAGAAGAAAAACCAACTCCACACGTAACTTCTTTGGCCTGGTGTAATGAATCTTTAAAAAAAAGGAAAGAAAGAAAGAAAGAAAGAAAGAAAGAAAGAAAGAAAGAAAGAAAGAAAGAAAGAAAGAAAGAAAGAACCGTATCAGTTCAGAAAAACTTATATTAAATGTGTTTAAAGGGAAGATAAGGATCAATTAGATGATATCAACATGTTCACACCTACTATTGCACTTGCCTAGGATAAATGAGATTCAGGGAATGCTCCTGAAAAGAGTATTTTTAATGGATGGGCCTATAATATTTTATCTTGAATCTTTTTGATAACTTTAAGATTTTCAGTTTTCCTAAGTATGAAACAAAGCATTTCAAAACTAAGTACTAAATTTGAAACCTTGGCTGAAAGCTACAAATGTATTTATGAACTTGTTTTGAATGTGTCAGAATTTCTTATGGAACCACTGCAGAAGTTCGACTCATTTAACACACATTTTAAACTAGTAGTGGTCGTGTACAAATTTAACCCCAGCACTTGGAAGGTAAAAGCAGGTAGATCTCTTGTGAGTTTAAGGCCAGCCTGGTTATATGTATATAATATATATAATATAAAAGAGAGAGAGAGAGAGAGAGTGTGTGTGTGTGTGTGGGAGTGTGAGTTAGTTCCAGAATGGCCAGGGCTACTGAAAAACCCAACAACGCCCCCGAAAACAAACAAACAAAATTCCCCCAAAAACATTTTAATGAGCTCTTACTGCATCTCTAGACAAGGCAGCAGTTCTTGTCTTCTGAAGAGAAAAGATTTCTGAAACCCTGTGTTTTACCTTCTAAGAGGTACTTTCACCTCTGTTGATTATCATCTGTTTATAACACATATGATACCAGTATGGCAGCCATAATCACTCTGACAATATATGTAATTCAAATCAAGAAAAACAAACTGCTAGTTATTTCCTCAGAAGATCAAATAACCTTGATTATACCCCACAACTCTAGATTGAGATTTTTGTTATTTTCCTGCGGGCATGAACATACCTGGAACAAAAGAAAATAACTATAAATTGTGTAAAGCAATTCAGCAGAAAGCTTGGAAGTAGAATTTCTGATACAGTACAATTCAAACTCTTCTTTCAACTTAAAAAAAATGGCAGATATCATAAAGCAAGAACAACAAAACTAAAGACATGTATAATGCTTACATTTCTCATTAGTTATTAAATTTTGGCATATAGGAAGCACTGAGGTCAGTCCCCAGCGCCACTTAAACTGGCAGCGGTAGCACACATCTGTTCTTCAAAAGCAGGAAAACACTTGGTTTAAAACGAACAGAAACTACTAAGTGAAATTGTTAATACATTGTTTTAGGTTTGTAGCTTTTAAATCACAAAATCACAATGTCACTAAAAGTTAAAAAAGAAAGTCACAGGCTTGACTAAAGTTAGTGAGTAAGAAATTTAATTTTAAATGCTTTTAATTTGTTAAAGCTTTAAAGAAAACTCTCATTTATATTTTTAACTGAAAGAAAAGTCTCATTTATATATTTAACATTTGAATACTTCCAGTATCAGAGTATGTAGACATTTCCAAAAATAAAGATGACATTACCATTTCCAAACATATAAACACACACACTTTTTTTTTTGAGAGAGAAAGGGTCTTGTGTGTCCCACCCTAGCCTTAAAGTAGCAATGGGTTATTTCAATGCTAACCTGAGTTTTGGATCTTTTTGCTTCTTCCAAGTGTTGAAGTATAAGTATGTGCTACCATCCCAAAATTAAGTGGTGCTAAGGATTGAACCCAGAGCTTTTTGTAGAAAAGTGCTAGAAAAGCACTTACCAGCTAAGCTACACCCCAGTCCAAAATGATTTAGTTTGAAAATAGCACTAGTACAAATAAAATACACACATATATTGAATATGCTATCAAAGTGTCATGGTAATGCTTCATTACTACAGCAGATGAAAAGGAAACCTTACAATCACAGATGACTGTGAGAAGTGACAGCAGACCCAGAAAAACAGACACATGTGGACCACAAACAAGTACATCAGGATAGAAACTTAAGTGGCAAGGGTAGAAGAAAAAGAATCAAAGACAAAATGTGGTATACTACTATTGTGTATAAATGCTATAGATACACCCATAAATTAGTAAAATACCTAAAAGAACAAGGCACTGTGAGAAGTTGTTCTTATTTGAATCAAAGGCACTACCTGTCCCATCTCTCCCCTCCTTTTTTTGCAGGGCTAGTTGATTTCAAAACATACCAGCTGGTCCTCAGCTATGTCAACTCTCAGTGAAAGCCTTCAATCTGATTAAGAAAGAGTATTTTTAGCGTTTAGTAGTCTATCTTGACAAAATCAACACAAGGAAGTGGAAGGGAAAATGTGAAAAACTTAGAAAACAGCCAGAGCCCTGTAATAATGGAGCTATGTTCTCATAAACAATTTTTTGTATTGTTGTTTTTTCTTAAGACAGGGGTTCACAAAACCCAGGCTGGCTTTGAACTTGCTATGGAGAAGATGACCTTGAACTCCTGATCTCCCAAGTACTGGGATTCCAGATGTGTCTCATGCTTGCTTCCATATACAGTATGATGCTGTCATACCTACAGTTTAATCTATTCCAGGCAAGGTTCTGTGTGTAGCCCTGGAACTTTCTGTAGACCAGCCTGGCCTCAAATTCACAGAGATCCCCCTGTGTCTGCCTCCTCCAGTGCAGAAATTAAAGGCCTGTGCCGCTACTGTCCTGCTTAACCTCTTGATTTAAACATTAAGATTATGAGAAAAAGTGTAATCTATACATAAACGTTTATGGCTTAGCATTAACCCCAACCTATTCCCAATCCTATTTAACATACGGATGATGGGATATTAGTTGTGAAAGGAAGGGCACTGCTGTTAGAAAAGAACAGTGCCATAAGACAATGTGCACATCACTTGACCTATTAAGCACTCGTTTCAGGTCTGTAAAGTGGGACAGTATTTTCTGCCCTGGCCCTGACTGCTACAATTACAACTATGTAAGTGTCTTCCTCTTTTTTTAAACTTTCTCCCAAATTTAGAGTGGTGTTGTAAAGTTGGAATAAATATTCAGATACAGAAAACATAAATATGGTTTGAAGGACACTAGACTTTCATTCGACAATAGAGAAATATTGATTAGGATATGGAATCTGCTCTGGAGTCTGAATATGGGAAATGACCTCTAGGTGTAATTATAGCAAAGTCCTGATGCAAAACGACAGTTTTATACTTACTCCCCAGAGACTCTGGCCAGTTTCTTTATCCTACCCCAAGTTATACTGCATTACTTTTGTGTGAATAATTGGGAATAAGTTCAGTCTTACGGTGCATGGGGCGGGGCTTCAAGTCTGCCAAATTTCTCCAATAATTTTAGCAAGCACTCTTCCCACTCTTTGGGCCTGGCCTAGCTTGATCAAACTATGTCAGGTAAGAAAAGGACTGTTAAAGAAGGTTAATTCTTGTAATCACAAACAACAGCAGAAATCATGAACCCCTCCTCACCATGAATTCCCAATGATAACCAATAGTCAAATTCAGAATCAGATTTTGTACTGTATCTTGCATAGGTCTCACTCTTAACAACTCTCCCACGCATAAAATAAGAATGACACTGCCCGGCAGCTCTATCCCATGACCAAGAACGGATGAATGAAACAAACCACGCCTGGCAGGCGCAAGAACGGGTGTTTGATAAAGTGTCGCGCCAAGTCCAGTTATCAACGGGTCAGGACCCATAGCTGCACTTACACAAGGCCACGCCGAGGCGGGCCGGCGCATCCCACGGGATCTTGGCAAGGGGAAAGGGAGACCCTCGTGGCCCCAGCGCAAGCCTACCTGTTGTTCCGGATGCTGAGCAGCACGCACAACACCAGCTCCAAGTAGATGCGCAGCACTTCCAGCCAGCGGGAGGAGAGCTGCAGGGCCTCCCCTTCCTCCCCTCCGGTGCCTGTGTCGGCGGCGCCACCGCCGCCGCCGTCGCCCGGGCCGCCGCCTCCGCTCAGGTAGTTCTCCGCGGCGAACTCAACGCGCAGCTCCCGCACGAACCAGCCGCACTTGCGCATGAGGAACTCTAGCCGCGGCTGCTCCGCCGCCGAGACGCGGAGGCAGATGCGGAGCTGGGGCCACAGCGCCGGGTAGAAGAGGCACTCCCGCCAGTGCGAGCAGGAGGCCGAGGCCCGTAGCCGGTCGGGCGCCGGCAGGAAGGAGAAGATGTGCACGATGAGTTCGCTGGGCAGCGACGCGGCGCCGGCCGCCTGCCCGCACAGAGCCATCCGGTCCGGCCGCCGGTCGCCCGCCCCCGGCCGCCCGCGCAGTCCTCGCAGCAGGCCCCGCAGCCGGCGCAGCTGCCGCCGCCGCAGCCACTGCCGCCGCCGCCGCCGCACCACCCGGGCGGCCCCGGCTCGGGTTCGCGCTCCCGGCGGTCGGGGCTGCGGCACTGACAAGAACAACAACATCAATGACAAGGAAGAAGGGGGCGGAACCGTCGTGCGCCTCGGCGGAACCAAGTGCAGCGCCGAGTGGCGGAGAGGGGGGCAAGCTTGGCCGAGGGGCCTGCGCGGCGCCAGACGCCGGCTTTCCGTAGCGTTCGCAAGGGCGCCCGGCCCAAGAGCAATCACCAGCCTCCAAACCCTCGCTCGAACGGGCCCGGGACGCGAAGGTGGCCGCGCTGCTTCCGAGGAAACTGTGGCTCTCCCCGCACCCGGACGCTGAGGCGCGGTAGTGGTAGGAACTAGGCTTGACGTCAGCGGCGACGGGCGGAGCCTGGCGCGGCTGTGCGCCACTTCCGGAACCGGGGAGCTCCTGGTTGCCTGGATCGCGTAGCACGTGATCCAGGATGCCAGCAAGCCGGAGGGCGGGGCTAGCGGAGAGGGGGCGGGGCCACGTAGGACGTCCCTCGGGGGGGGGCGTTGGTCACGCCCCTGCAGCGTGCTCATGGCGGATTCCCGGCGTGAAGCGCGAAGTCCCGACGCTTTCTCAGTCGCTGGACTGAGGTTGCGGCGCCCGAGGCTCTGCACGCAGCGTCTTTCTCCATCGTACTTGCTCAGAGCAGGCCCAAACCGAAAGGAGGGTCGAGGCGATACGCTGACCTGCTTCTTCCGACGTGCGGAGGCCGCTCACGCCCCAACGCGAGCGAGTGATGACAGCGCTACCCTTCGTATTTAGAGGGGCAGGAAAAAAAATGAGTAACGATTTTCATCTTTTAGGGCTGGTACCCAGACTCAAAGGCTCTCTGAACTCTTGTCTGCAAAAGTTCTGTGTAATTAGTATGTTTTATTAATAGCTAACGATCACCTAGTGGTAACAAGAGCAAATCAGGAAGTTCAGACAGGTTTTAGTTTTCAGTTTCGTAAAGTCACTGAAGTGGCTTTGAAGAGAACTGTAGACACACGTCAGTGTACCAGCGTGTATGTTCACCTCCGAAACAACATAACCCTGTATACAAATATAACATCAATTAAGATAAATATTTTAATATTATCTGATACTCCTGAAAATAAGTTAGTTGGAGAGGAGTATTTTTCCTTAGTTTGGTGCCCCCAAAGAAAGGAATTTTTAAAACATAGCCCTTAAAATTCTCAGCATGCGAAGTAGCTTACTCTAGTTCTAAGAAGCAGGGAAATAGAAAAGGCTTAAGAGATTTTATGTAGTTTCGGACTGCTGAACGGAGTTTTCTGCTTCAAAGCATTGGAACAGTCTCTTGTGTGCAGTAAGACACTAGTTATTCTAGAAGTTTTTAGCCCAATGAGAGCAGACTTTCCATTCACTTTTTTTTTTTTTTGGATACATTTTGTTGTCATGAACCTAATAAGCTACCAATAATAGTATCCTTTTACTTTTGAATTTCTGTTAATTCAGTTAGTACTTTGAATAAAAACGTATTCTAGGTAGGTACTTCTCTGAACACTTGTGTAAAATTCTATGCAATTATTATGTTTTTTTTATGCATTCAATGAACATTAAATGGTAACAGTAAATTAGGAGATTGAGACATGGATTTGAATTTAGGTTTCAAAGTCATTGAAGTGTTTTGAAGTTTTGAAGCGATCCATAGAATTCTGGAGCTTCACTTCGGTGATGGGCATTCTTGGTTGTCAACCTGACTATATCTGGAATGAATTACTACCAAGAAATGGAGGGCACACCTGTGAGAGATATTCTGCTTGGTTTGAAGTGGGTGAATCCACTTCTAGGACCTTTGAGGAAGGAAAACAAACTTCTGGTCTCAGTCTTGAGGTGGGAAGACATACACGTTTAATCTAGGCCACATCTTCTGCTGGAAATTTATAAAATGACATAGAAGAAAGGAAGTTTTTGCTCTTTGTCTGAATGCCCTTCCTTACTAGCCCATCTATTCCTTCACTGGCTTTGGAGCCTACTTGGGATTCCAGCATATACAGAAGACTAGCTGAGACACCCCCAGTTTTGTGAGACTAAGCAACTACTAGATTCGTGGACTTTCCACTCGTAGCTAGCCATTGTTGAGTTAGTTGAACTGCAGCCTGTAAGTCATCATGTCATACCCATTAAATTTCATATATATGTATATTCATTCCATAAGTTCTGTGACTCTAGAGAACCCTGACTAATACAGCCTCTATTATAAACACAGCAAACATCATAGATGACAAAAATATTTTGAGCATTTGTTAATATTGCACATTCAAATTTACAATTATTTCTCAAAAGAGGTTTTATAGTTGGTTGCTTTGTACAAATCAGGATCCAATTAGGGGCCACGCTTGCATTTAGTTATGTTATATTTTATTATTTTTTTCTTTAAGTAACCTGGGAAGTTTTTGTTTGCTTCCTTAAATGTCCAGCTCTCTCACTAACCATACACTTAATTGGTCTGACAACATTTCATCATTCTTGCCTGAATCGCTGTTAAAATGATAGTAACTCCCTTTTCTCTCATTGCCTTTGCATTTATTAGTTTGTATTATTCGTAGACTTAAGAAGCTTTATTTCAAAAACCAGTAACATAAAAAACCCTGCAAAACAAAATTAGTAACAGTTAATAATCTTGAATATAGCTCACCCAAAAAGACAGAAAATGTTTAATTTGTTTTATTGCCCATTTTGAAAGTAAGGCCTTGGAAGATGACAGATGAACTTTTTCATGGATTTGATTTTCCTGCGTCTTACCATTTACTTATGAATGTTGTATAGATTTGAATCAATCATTGCTTCTCAAATTCTGGTGCTTTCTGAATCCCCTTTGAAATAATTATTTCTATGTAATTATAGTTCTCTCCCTATTGTACACTTGACAACTGATGATTCTGGGGGAGGAACAGTAATTGCCTTGAATTGTGTACCAGACAGTGGGCCTACCAGACCCCAGTGAATAGTTCCAAATCTAGCTACACAGACTGTCCTGCATACAGTTAGTGGCTCACAAAACAAAACAAAACAAAACAAAAAAGCATGAATTTTGGAAGGGCATATGTGAAAAAGAATGGGAGGGATTGTGAGGGACAGAGAAATGAAAGAAGGTGGAGAGAGTAAATAATGTACTAAAATATGTCTGAAAGAATAAATTTAATCCGTAAAGGGGTAAATTAAAAAAAAAAATCCTTGAGTAGTTTCCGTAAGATGAGTTCCGGGCAGGTGAGGCTGAGTTCCAGTCGTTTTTCTTTCTGAGTTTGCTGTGATCCAGCTGGGTGAACTTTAAACAAGTTGCTTAGCCTGTTTGGTCTTTGCTTTTTCATCAGGCAGGGATTTCTACAGCCCTGTTCTCTGGCTCTTAAAAACACACACCTACAGTTTGGCTGAGAAACAATTTGCCATAAAACCTTCTATTTCAAATATGTAACTGAATAATCTTTAGTAATGTTGTCAAATGAAGCAACCATCACTATAAATCAGATTCAGAACATTTTCATCCCACAGATAAGGTTTCACATATGCTTAATCCTCACTTCAACCATCTCTCAAACAGTTGTGTTCATTTTTGTCTACATTGCCTTTTTTGGAGAGTTCAGATAGAATTATACAATATATGACCTCTCAGGGTATTTTTTTAACTTAGCATAATGTTTTGAGGTTAGTTCATGATATACCCATACATTCCTTGAGGTTGCAAAGTACCATTCTCTACTTTTTTGTTGTTTTTATGTCCATCTAGTAATTGATAGATGTTTAGATTGTTTACAGCTCGAGCTTTTATAAATATGCTACTTTTATTTTAAACTAGCAACGGAGTCAAAGAAAATTCAAAAGTAGCTGTTGCTTTAGTTTAAATGTAGGGTCTAATAATGCTTATTATTAACCCTATAATTATCATGGTGGTATTATCTAACCCGCTCTCATAATAAGGACACAGACTCCTGATGTACTTTAGAATAGCCTTATATCACCTAGGACAGGGCAGATATTAACCCTTTAAACTACCTTTACCTCCCAGCCCCATCCCAGCTACCTCCTATTCACAGTTCCATAAATACTTGCTTATTCTTTATCTGGGCCACTTCCTCAATTTATGCCCGCCTTGTGTTTCTTTACTTGCTCACCCACTGTGGCTCTCTGCTTCCTTCCTCTTTTCTTCCTTTTCCCCCAGATCCTCCTCTACTCCCAGCTGGAGATCTCTAGCTTCACCTAACTCATTCTGGCCTGCCCAGGAATAGGCCTTTAAATCTACCAAGCAGGGACAATTTCTTAGGCAAGGTTACGAACATCAATTTTAAGGTATGTGAGTGTCTGTTCATCTGGGCAGCAAAAAGATCTTAGGGGCCAATAATTATCATCAAGAATACATAGCACCAGGCCAACCCCCAACAAGTAGCAGCGTGATATTGGTAGTCTATTATATGTGAGTCACCAAAATGTATCAAAAAAATGAATGTGGGTGGTGGTGGCACATGCCTTTAATCCCAGCACTCATGAGGCAGAGGCAGGCGGATCTCTTGAGTTCCAGGCCAGCCTGGTCTACAGAGTAAGTTCCAGGACAGCCAAGGCTACACAGAAACCCTGTCTCAAAAACCCAAACCAAACCAAACCAACCAAACAAAAAAACCTATAAACAACAACAACAACAACAGAAACCCAACAAACCATAAAAGAAAAGAAACCTGTGAATGCAAATGTACTCTACTTTGATAGATTTTCCTCAGCATTTTGCTAGCAATATGCTTTCTTCTTGGGTACTACAGTGCCTAAAGCTTTAATAATTAAGAATGTTATTTAAGTATTTAAATAAAAGAGTTTTTGCTTAAAATAAGTATTTCTAGGTGTTGTGTTTTTATTATTTCTTATTAAACAAAGATAGGAATACTGTTATCTATAACCATGAGCCAAAACATAAATTAATGAAATACAATCATGCCTAGTTACATTAAGAAAACATTAAATTCCAATAGCAGCACATAATTTATAATATTATCTCCTGAGTATGTGTACTTTACATTATTGGATGAGCTAGATTATTTATTTTGACATTTATGCATGCATTATAAAGCTAAAGGAACAATGTCGACGACTTACACAGGTCAGGATGAAATCACATTTCTTGAAGTTATAAAGCCTAGTTATGATTCAGAGTGTGGGAGGAGGCACTGGTGTTATGAAGCTCATAAATACCTATACTACTGAATTCCAGGTTCCAAAAGAGGCATATTGTCACCATGGCAACCACCATGCTTCCTTGGATTGGAATCTCAGGCAACCAGTGGTTATCCAGGTAGAGGGATTGGATTGAAGTAATGGCCTGTTGACAGTTAATGGTTCTATTTTCTCTTGAAACTCTCTTATAGAGATGTATTAGTTACTTTATATTATTTTTCCAAAGGATGACTTAAGTATTCAGTGTTTCATATGCTTCTTTTTAAAACATGCTAAGTTTAGTGCTTTTTTTTTCCCCCAGTTAGGTAATTAGGATTTTCTCATTATTGCTTAAATTTGGCAACTTATTTTGAGCTAAATATAATTTTTATAATACTGAATCATGGGCAATTTTATAACAGAGAAAAATGGCTGTGACAGAATTCATTTTATGAATAACAATTTCCTAAATTCAAACATTTTTTGAAAAAGTTAATTTCTTTTCCCCTGAGCAAATTTGGAGGAGAGTTAGGATGTCTTTACCTGCCAACAACAACTCTCTTCCAGATTATCTCTTAGTGCACTGATAAATTTACCCAGAGGTAGCCAGGCATAGACTCATGCAATCCCTTAACTGTAATCCTCTAAAATCAAAATGAAAAGGCAGATCATGTATGTCCAACATATAATGACACAAGGTATACATTACTGTTCTAAAATGTAGGGGGAGGAGTATAGTAAAGAAATACTGGACCAATGCAAGACTGAAACTTGTTCTGGGCAAACTCCAAACTCTGTATCTCTATGTCTGATGTCAAAGCACTCTTCAGATCTCCAACTCTTTTCAGCTTTGTTGACAGTAACACACTTCTCTCTCTTGGGATGGTTCTACTCCTTGTTAGCAGCTTTCCTTGGCAGGTATCCCATCTTCAACGGCTTGGAGTCTCCAAGGCAATCTAGGCTTCACCTTCACAGCTTCACACAGTGGCTTCTCTAAGCCTCTATACAGAGACCTCCCTGACACATGCTTGATCCCAGCAGCTTTTCTTAGCTGTGGAGGGAGATTCCATAATCCCTTTCATTTATTCTTGACTCTATAAATCTAGAGCCATATGGCCAAAGCTGCCAAACTCTGCTGCTTGCTGGGGTTGAACCATGACACTCTCGTTCAAATACATCTTTAACAGCTTTCTGTTTTTGATGATTTCCTTTACTTCCTAAGCTTGGCTGTCCTGAAACTCAACCTGTAGACCAGGCTGGCCTTACCTTCAGAGATTCAGCTGCCTCTGTCTCCAGAGTGCTGGGATCAAAGGTAATCACCATCATACCTGGCTCTAAGCTCTTCTTTAATTCCCTTTCACAAGTTGAAAGCTTAGCTGGGTGGGATCTTGCCCTGAGGTCACCACTCTCTTTATTCCACTCAACATCAGACTTTTCTTTAATCAGTTTATCTCATTGAATACAGGACTTAATTCCATCCACTTCTTGGTGTCCCATTTCTCCTTAAATTGCACCTTTTGTAACTTCTTGTTCAACTTGCTCCTTTTCATTGTAAATCTGCATAAGCATGGCTAGTAATATGTTGTAGGATATTTGATATCATTGTGAACCTCAAGATTGTGAACTGTAAAAACCTGTTTCTAATTGTGGTCTTGCTCAGTCTTTACTCCTAAGGCTTTCTGTTTACTGTAAACAAATTGTAGTGATGTGGCTCAGCCCTAGCACACACTTTTAACCCAAGAGCTTTCTGTAAACAGGGTTAAATGAGGTTAACAGTAGGTCAAGAGGCTGACAGGGAGTTAAAAAGAATGGAGGGACAATGAGTTAAGGATATTTTAAGACAGTGTGGAGAAGAAAGAAAGCACTTTTTTTTTTTTTTCCTCCTAGGACATCAGCTGAGTAGGAAGGTCAGCTGGGTGCTTTCTTTACCTCTCTTATCTACCAGAATTTCACCTCTGTATCTGGCTCCTGAGTCTTTCTTGGTGAAACTGAATAATTGGGATCTTTTTTTTCCTTTGTAACAACAGTAATAACCACAGGACACACTGCACACTAGGCTGTTGTCCCCAGATCACAGGGACCCCACATGATCACCAAGGAGTCGATTCTGATGCAAACACATGGGGGTTGATTTATTCAAGTTTGAGCAGGGTCTCACAACCTTCACCGAAGCAGTGGATTGGGAGTGAGAGCACTGAACTCCAAATCAGCAAGGTTTTTATTGGGGTTACAGCGAGGTTTGGGAAATTCCAGCTTGTCAGTTCTATGATTCAATGACATTTAACAAATATGAGGCAATAGAACCCAATCGACTATGTCTGGAGGGCCAAACCATAAGCGTTTTTCTCATCCTATTATAAAGAACACCTGGGTAATCTCCAAGTATTTATTATTTAGCCTTTGCTAGGGATGATGGTTAAATATTATCAGAGGTGAGTGGTTGAAGCACATTTTTGTGGGTTTTTCTCCTTTTTTTGAAATGAGTTCATGCCCAGGTCATTTTCCCTTAAAATGGAGTTCCTTTTTCAGAAATGGGGTTTTACAGGGTTCACAATGATGTTTTGAAATCTCTGCAAACACAATCTCTTTAATTTAGACCCATGAAGTTTTTTTTTTTTTGGTCAAGAGTAGAAAGCAGCCATAATGTTTGCCAAAATATCACAAGAATGGTCCCTAGGCCACATATACATATTCTTCTCTGAATGTTCTTGAGCCAGGCCCCCACAGTTCAAATTATCTTCAGCACCACTGTCTTCCATGTTCCTATTATCATGGTATATTAAATCCCACTTATAGGATTCAACAAACTGCATTTCTAATCCAAAATCCCACAGTTCACATTCCTCTAAACAAAAGGCCTGATGATCAGGCCTATCACAGCAATACCCTATTCCATTGTACTAACTTCTGTTTTGGTTAGGGTTTCTATTGCTGTGGAGAGACAACATGGCCATGGCAATGGCAACTCTTACAAACGAAAACATTTAATTGGAGGCTGGTATACAGTTCAGAGGTTTAGTCCATTATCACCATGGTGACAAAGTTGCTCAAGAGGAAACTGAGAGTTCTTCATCTGGATTGGTAGGCAGCAAGAAGAAACACTGAGGTACTAAGCCTCAGTACTGATACCTCAATGTCTGCCTCCAGTGGATGCACTTCCTCCAACCAGGCCACACCTACTCCTCAAGGAAACAGTCCCAAAAGTGCCTCTCCCTGTGGGCTTTTGCAAGCATTTTTATTCAAACCACCATACCAGGTTTCATAGTTTTTCAAGAGTAACTAAACTGAAATTTTAAAATGATGAAGTCTCTTGATTGATGCTTGATTAACATTAAAAATATTACGCAGACATGTAAGACAAGGGTTGATCTTTAGGACGTTGAATTACAAATTCCTAGAGTTGTGAAGTGTGTGGGTGGCACTTCTTTTTATTCTTCTGTCTGGGCCTGTTAGCTTTTTCCTGACATTTAAGTTCACTCTAGAGATTCTTTTTCACCCTCTCTGCTCATTTTAAAGAAAAGAAAAGAAAAAGTTTATCTTGTATGACTGTTTTAAAATATGTTGATTTTTTGACCTTTTATTTAGAAGGATAGATGCTTTCAGAGGCACATTTTATTGCATATATATAATTAAAATCCAAATATCACTATTTTAAGGCTTTTTATGCAACCACAAAGGTTTTTGATACATAATTAAAAATTAACAATTTGATATTTTAATGGTTTTGATTAACAAAGGACAGTCTCAAAGTAGTCATTTAACTTTGGTTTCTTTGGCTGCTAAACTAGAAGCATTAAAAACATTATCTCCCCTTCCCTCTGCTCTCATCCCGTCCTCCTTCCTTTTGTTTTCTCCTGGATATAATAGGGAGAAACCACTTGCTTGAGACTGACTAAATTTCATAGCACATCTTTTTGTCTCTCACTGTACCATAGTCTTTCAGTTTTCCCTTCAGTCATTTTAGATAATTTATTTTACATAGGATTATAAATTGGTTCAACTCCAAGTCTATGAGACCAAGCTACAGTTTCTAATTTCATGAACAGATTTCTTCTCTGTCTTCAGTTGAAATTGGTAAGGGAATCTGCTCAGGTTATCTTAGGGGCATACATAGGTCTCAGATCATTAATTGATTTGATTGGCTGCTTTAAATCCATAAATTTCTGTTCTCATCTAATGAGCTGAATTTAGTATGTTTGACCACTATGCAGTTTTTTTTTTTAGACAGATGGACATGGAAATAAGATTAAGAGAACAAAGAGCTTTTTTTTCTGAACTCATACTGTAGGCTTGCAACCATTCTGAAATCCATCTGAACAGTAGATACCATGGCTCAGTTATTTTTTAGGCAAAGATGCCTATACTTCTTCATTGAACAAAGTGGTCTAAACAGGATACCCTGGGACAGATCATTTTGTAGGAACTGGATTGGTGCCTGTGTCTATTAATTTCAACTTCACAGATTCTTGAATCCCTGGGAATGGGTCTCTGGGCATGCCTCTTTGGGGGGGCAATTGTCATAATTACACTAACTGAAGTGGAAAGACCTGTCCTCTCTGGATGGCATCATTTCCTGGCTGGAATCATGGATTATACGAAATGGAGAAAGCAAACTGAACACTGGCAAGCATTCTGTGCTTTGTTTCTGATTACAGCCTGATTAGCTGCCTGAAGCTCTTGTTGCCTTGACTGCATCACCATGATGGCATGAGCTGTACCTTAAGGCATTTTTGCCACAGCAATCAGAAAAGAAACTAAATAAGTTATTTTGGGCATAACAGTGATTAATAACTTCTGTATCACCGTGCAGGACCTGAGCTAAGACAGTAATGGGGAGGACCTTACCATGATACTTAATTATGCATTCTCCTTCCCACTCTAATTGTTTTTCTATTTAAGCCCAAGTTTGTGTCAATACCTTGAAGACAACTTGGACTTACTAGTTGTTCTTGTTCCCAACATACATTTAATCTTCATTATTTGTTTTAAAAAATGGGGCCAGGTGTAGTGGTATACATCTTTAATCCCAGTGCTTGGGAGGTAGAGGCAGGTATATATTTCTGTGAACTCAAGGCCAGCCTGGTCTATATGGTGAGTTCCAGGACAGCCAGGGATATGTAATAGAGAGACATTGTCTTCAAAAAACCAAATATAAAAGATTTTAAAAGTTAAAAAAAAAGAGAGGCCTAAGCTGATGACAATTGGGCTTTTTAGGTTGCTACTGAATAGGTGAACAGGCCTAGAGGTTGTTTGTGTCCTATCTTCTTAAAATATCCATCACACTTTTTGAGACCATTCAGACTTTGTTATGAAGAGGTAAATTATTTGTGAATAATTACTACAATATTCTTATTATAGAATTTAATATATAGCTCTTTGAAAACAATCTTTTAAAATTATTTGGTATAGAAAAAGCAGAATCAAAATATTTTCAGACAATAAACACCAATGGAAGTATCAGGGCAAAGGGTTTATTTGATATGCAGATGTTAAGTCACTTTAGGGAGTACTGGTGAGGGCAGGAGATAAAAATTGGTAGGCAGTTTAGGAGCAAAGGTATCTGTGTGAATAATTTCATTGTCCTTGTTCAGAGCAGGAAATATCCTTGGGTTTCAGTTCAGGAATGCTGGAAGGGAGCTTTGATTTCTTACCTCCTTCAAAGAAATACTTCTGCCTAGAGGAGATACATGAGGGTGTGACCAAAACTCTAAGCAGATGCTAATTCCTTTTGGTGACCAGATTTAGATATAGTTCTCTAGGATTTTCAAGTTGAACATAGGTAATATTTATTCTCCAATTTAGCTCATCTCCTAATGATGTTAGAATTACCTTGTCAGAGGGGAAAATGTCAAAGTAGTTTTGGAGGATATCTGGGTTTGGTTGAGGCCCATAAGACAAAGCTACTTCCTTCTGGTCAAAAGAATTGAATTTTAAGTTCTCTCTCTGGCTCTGGGTGGAGATCTAACATTCCAAGCTGTCCAAAATATAGGAGTTAATCCAGGTACCTCAGTTAATCACCTGGACACCTTATCTTAACAAGTGAAAGAGATGGGAGGAATAATTATTCCTTTAATGAGATAATGTTCTTTTCCTTCCCAGGACTTTTGCCTTTAATGTAGTTAGGTATGGAACTGCTGACATGCAGCTGGGCTAAGCCTGTCCATTTTTTCTGAGTTACTGAAAAAAAAGAGGATAACTTTCACTTTTTCCTCTTTCTTTTTATTTTATTTTAAATACTTGCCATATCTTGGGCATGTTTTATTAGACATCCTGGGATTTCTCACTTTCCTTTTTAACCCACTTCTCATCCTGATTCTGCAATATGGCTATTGGTGTGCCCTCCATTGCTAACCTCCATGTTTAACTCAAAGGGCAGCCACTGAGCTATCCAACTTCCATGTCCTGTAGTTTTTATTTATAACTTTAATAAGACTATCCTCAAGCTTTCTTCTGAGTCTGTTATTAAATTATTTTATTAAAGAGAGTAAAAATTCCAAGAAGGAACCCCAATTTTTCAAGTAAAATGAGGCACCCCAGATGAAAGTTCCTGGTAATTTCCAGCAATAGTACTATGTTGGAGAAGATTCTGAGCTGTTTTTGGGGGGTCTGTTTTGTTTGTTTTCCTACTGCGTTTGACGTATAATATCTGTGTTGGCTGGCAAAAAACAAAACAAAACTAGTAATATGAATGACATGTATTTTCTATCCCTAGCCTAGTTCAATGGTCATTTTCTGTGACAATATATTCGTGATTATTTTCTCTTTTTGTTGTACACACACACCTAGACCATCCCAATTCGTAAGTGTTAACTCCCAATACCCAGAAACATATTTTACCTGGAACCCACAGTGGCCACATCTATCAGGATCCCAAAAGAATTCCCTATCAAGTAACACACAGCCACCACACTCTCCTAAGAACCAGAGAGGAAAAAGAAACCAGGAAAAGCACCCACCCAACAAAAATAAGACCAGATATCAGCATTTAGAATTATAATCTCAATGCCAGATGCCTAGATAGCATAAAAAAAAGGCAATCAATAACAGGCAGGACAATGTGTGCATTAGAGCTTAGCAACCCTACCACAGCACATCCTGATTATTGCAATAGAGCTGAAGTGCAAGGCAAAGACCTTAAAACAGCCTTTATGAATATGATAGAGGTCCTTAAAGAGGAAATGAATAAATCTCTTAAGGAAATATTTGGAAACACAAACAGTGGAAAGAAATGAATAAAACAGCTCAAGACCTGATGAATCAGAAAGAAAACAAATCATATGAAAGACTTTTAGTCATCTCCATTCTACAAAACACAGGAAATAAACTTTTAGATTTACATTTCTCAAACTTATGCCAGTTTCTGAGCACATACCAGCATGGATTCACAAAAGCTCACCTTCAACTACATAGACCAACTACATAGACAATTTGCTTGGAGTCCTCTTCATATATTTGATGTATTCTTCATTCAGGTTTTCATGTAAATGCCAACTGTGCATAAGAGCCTTTCTGTACTACCTTATGCAGAATAGTGACCTCTACCCTACCACACAGCCTAAGCTTTGAATATGTGAGGTACTGGAGACCAAATCCCAGGAGCTTGCATGTACTAGACAAGTAGTACACGCTCTGAACCTCCTTTCTTCATTCATTTTTTTTTGTAGTTGTCATCACCTAGCACACTGTGTATTTTGCTAACTTATCAGTCCTCTGTTTTACTAGAATTCAGACACACAGAGGTTATAACTTTATTTGTTGATTACTATATCCTTATTGTCAAGAGTTCTTGACAAGTAATAAGCATTCAAATATTTGCTTAATGATGAAAGAACATGGCAATGTTGTACAAAGTACATAGAAATAAAGAGATTATGGTTAGAATACTTTTATTTATACATACACAAAGTTGAGTACAACTACTTGATATAAGACTTTGGGTGTGTGTGTGTGTGGAGGGAAGGTAACTAACATGAAAAAGACAGTGATGAGATACAAATCAACTATAATTAAAATAAAATTTCACATGAGAATTGGAAGAAAGTGCTAGAATGGAAATTATGTTTGAGCTGAAGAAGTGGCTTAGCAGTTAAGAGCATTGTTGATGATTATTAATATTTAATATTTATTTATGTTTTAGTTTAAACAGTGGTTATTCCTAAACCATCTGTATACCCAAATCACCACACAGAGACTAAGATTTATTTAATTAACCTAGAGCACAATGCTGGGCAATAATCGCTCCATCCTAAACTTCCAGGCCTGCATAGCTTCCTTCCATTCAGATTTCCCACATTATACTTGCTTTTTAGTTAGATCTTTGGTCTGGTTCATTTCTCTTGATGCTTTCCTTGATGCCTCCTCTTGGATCTCAACTCCAACTCCTTCTTTCTCCTCTCCTCCAGACCAGGATGTCCCACCCTAGTCTCTTCATTGCTCAGTATTGCCTGGTTGTTTTCTTTTCTTTTTTTCTTTTTTCTTCTTCTTCTTTTTTTTTTTTTTGGCAATACAGAGAACAAATGGTAACATGTTTACACAGACTTGAAACAGGTGATGCTTAGAATAAGCATCACAATGCAATGTCCAGATTGAAACCAGATAGTGGGGTAGAGAAATAAGCATTTGAATGAACAAGGGTAAATTGTATACATTTCACAAGAGCATTATATCAACAGAGTATTCTTGTGTTTGGTTCCCAGCACCTACATGGTGGCTCACAACTGTCTGAAATTCTAGTTCTGAGGAATCTGATGACTCTTCTGACCTCCAAAGTGGCACACACATACATATGTATAAATTAAGTATATATAAACTATTTTAAAGAAGAAAACATCATGTTGGCAGATAACTGTTACAGTGGACTAGACATCAGCTCCCCAGGCCCTACACTATACAGTTTGCAGAGGACGTGTAGAAGAAGGTGTTAGCCAGTAGCCAGTTACTTTTATGGGCAATTACATATGTTTGTGTTGTGGGGGAAGAGAACAGCTGCACCTTTAGTATCACTGTTAATCTATTAACAGTCCTTAATTGTGGTTTTTATGTTTTAGAAAAGGCCTTCTGAGAAAAACTTAAGAAGCTTTTTTAAACAATTCCCTGACCCCACCTCAGTCCTTCTAGGTGATGTACAGTAAGCTTGATTCATTATATTATCATTGTAATGCTCAATTTCATAGCCATAGAACAGTTCTGACTGCTAGTTTTGAAAAATCTATGTAGAAGTTAGCATGATTTCCAGCTGTGTACCCTGAGAAATATGCCTCTATTTCATGTGATGCCATTCCCATTTGATTATACATGCGATCTCTAATAAAAGTTTTTTGCTCTCCTTGTTGGAAGGGAGGCTCTACTTTGATAATACTGTTTTTACCAGTATCTTTTGACTGTAAAGATTAGCTTTTTACTTACCATTCCAAAGGACAGATGTTTTGAAAATGGACAAAACCAGAACTTGGTGGCCCTTTGAATAGAAACAGAAAGGCCATGAAATGTAAAACTTGGATAGTTGCTATATGTGTGTGTGTGTATAAGGTGGAGAATAGTGTAACCTCAGCATTCAGATAGGTTCCAGGAGAGGAGATAAGGAACAGGTGGAGGAGAGTAAAAGGATGAATGAGCCAGAGACCATGGCTGGGAGGATCTTTCATCTCTGACTGACTAACAACCAGGATGTTTATTTATACAGATTCTAGAAAAGAGGCAAACTTATGATTTTAAAAGAAATACAGGTCCCTTGTCCCTGTGTGCTCCATTTCATAGCTCACAGTTCTGCTTGCACCATCAGAGGCCTGCTGCCACCACGGACAACCAACTCTGCCTGTATCCCTGGAGGTTTGCTACCCTTAGGGATCACTAGAGGCCTGTCAACACCAGGGACAACCATATGGCTAAAGGCCAGCATAACAACATAATCAACAAGAACCAGGGCAACAGGCACCACCAGAACCAAGCTATTTTATTACAGCAAGCCCTGGATATCCCAACACAGCTGAAGTACAAGAGAATGAACTTAAATCCAATATTACGAAATAATAGAGGCCTTTAAGGCAGAAATGGATAGATCCCTTAAAGAAATATGGGAAAATACAATCAAGCAGGTAAAGAAAATGAATAAAACTGTTCAAGATCTAAAAACGGAAATAGAAACAATATAGAAAACACAAACTGAGGGCCTCCTGAGATTAAAAAAAAACCTAGATAAGACAATATAAAGTACAGACACAGCATCACCAACAGAATACAAGAGGTAAAAGAGAATCTCAGGCTATCTCAGATATGATAAAAGAAACTAAGACATCAGTCAGAGAAAAATGTTAAATTTTTTAAAAATTTATTTATTTTTATATCAATCACAGGTTAGGTACTTTGCATCCCAGGCGTAGCCCCCTCCTTCATTCCCTCCCACCCTCCCTCTCCCTCCCTCATCTCCCTCCTCCC
>CM053765.1:51068807-51085648 GCA_028658305.1 Pachyuromys duprasi | reverse complement strand
GAGATTTGAAATTTTTTTCATATAGGTCTTTCACTTGCTTGGTTAGAGTCACCCCAAGGTACTTTATGTTATTAGTGGCTATTGTGAAGGGTGTTGTTTCCCTAATTTCCTTCTCAGCCCTTTTGTCTTTGGTGTACAGGAGTTCTGGTGTATAGGTGTACATGCAGGCAGAACACTGTATACATAATAAATAAATAAATAAAAATCTTAAAAATAAATAAATCGTTTAAAAATTAAAAAGTTTTTGAAAGAAAACATCCAGTATATTTGGTACACTATGAAAAGACCAAATCTAAGAATAATAGGAATAAAAGAAGGAGATAATTCCCATAACAAAGGCTGAGAAAACATTTTCAACAAATTTATAGAAGGAAATTTCCCTAATCCAAAGAAAGAGATGCCTATAAACATACAAGAAAGAACCTTACAGAACACCAAATAGATTGGACCAAAAAAAAAAAAAATCCGTGCCACATAATCAAAAAACTAGATGTATAGAACAAAGAATATTAAAATCTCAAAGGGAAAAGGCTAAATTACATATAAAAGCAGATCTATTAGAATTATAGCTCTCAACAAAGACTTTAAAAACCAGAAGGTCCTGAGAAGATGTCTTACAGTTTCTTTGAGACCACAGATATGAGCCCAGGCTATTATACCCATTTATTTAATCACCATAGATGAAGAAACAAGATATTCCATGACAAAGCCAAATTTAAACAACATCTTTCCACAAATCCAACTCTACAGAGGAAGCTAGAAGGAAAACTTTAATATAAGGAGGTTAACTATACCCAAGAAAACACAGGAAATAAATAAGTTCATACCAGCAAAACCAAAAGAAGATAAACACACAAACACACTACCACCCCAAACATAAAAATAACAGGAATTAACAATTATTGGTCATTAATATTTTTCAACATTAATGGACTCAATCCCCCAATAAAGACATAGGCTAACAGACTGGATGAGAAAACAGGATCCATTATTCTGCTGCATATAAGAAACATACCTTAGTAACAAAGATAGATATTACATCAGCGTAAAGGGCTGAAAGAAAGCTAAAGTAGCCATTCTATATCTAAAAAAATAGACTTTCAACTAAAATTAATCAAAAAAGATGGGGAAAAACACTTCATCTCATCAAGGGGAAAAAATCTATCATCATGACACCTCAATTCTGAATATCTATGCCCCAAATGCAAGGGTACCCACATTTGTAAAAGAAGTATTACTAAAGCTTAAATCACACATCGAAACACACACATTAATAGTGGGAGACTTCATCACCGCACTCTTACCAATAGACAGATAATCCAGACAGAAACTAAACAGATAAATGATGATACTAACAGATGTTATGAATCAAATAGACCGAACAGATATTTATAGAACATTTCACACAAATATAAAGTATATACCTTCTTCTCAGCACTTCATGGAAACTTCCTCTAAAATTGAGTATATAGTTGGTCATAAAACAAGGTTCAATAAATATAAGAAAACTGAAATAATCCTCTGTATCTTATCAGACTACCATGGACTAAAGATGGACTTCAGCAACAACAGAAACAATAGAAAGCCTACAGTCTCATGGAGACTGAACAACTCAATGACTGGGATAAGGAAGAAATAAAGAAAAAAAATTAAAGACGTTCCAGAATTCAATGACAATGAATGCACAACATACCCAAACTTATGGGACACAATGAAAACAGTGCTAAGAGGAAAGTTTATGGCACTAAATGCCTTCATAAAGAACTTGGAGAGATAACATACTAGCAACTTAACAACAAACCTGAAAGCTCTAACACATAAAGAAACAAACATACGCAAGAGGAGTAGATGGCAGGAAATAATCAAACTAAGGGCTGAAATCAATAAATGAGAAACAAAGAGAACAATACAAAGAATCAATGAAACCAAGAGCTGTTTTTTGTTGTTGAGAAAATCAACAAGATAGACACCTTTGCCAAATTAACTAAAAAGCAGAGAGACAGTATCCAAATTACCAAAATCAGAAATGAAAAGGGACATAACAACAGCCATTGAGGAAATCCAAAGAATCATTAGGTCTTACTTCAAAAACCTGAATGCCACACAATTGAAATATCTAAATGAAATGGATTATTTTCTTGATAGATATCACTTATCCAAGTTAAATCAAGATCAGATAAACAATTTAAATAGACCTCTAAACCCTAAGGAAATAGAAGCTGTCATTAAAAGTCTCTCAACCAAAAGAAGCCCAGGACCTGATGGTTTTAGCAAAGAATTCTACCAGACCTTCAAAGAAAAGCTAATACCAATACTCCTCAAACTATTCCACAAAATAGAAACAAAAGGATCATTTCTGAACTTATTCTATAAGTACAGTCACCCTGACACATAAACCACAAAAAGACTCAACAAAGAAAGTGAATTGCAGACCAATCTCCTTTATGAACATTGACACAAAAAATACTCAATAAAATACTGGAAAGCCGAATCCAAGAACACATCTAAAAGATCATCACCATAATTAAGGAGGCTTCATCCCAGATGCAGGGATGGTCTAACATATGAAAATCCATCGATGTAATCTACCATGTAAACAAGCTAAAAGAAAAAAATCACATGATGATTTCATTAGATGCTGAAAAAGCCTTTGACAAAATCAAATACTCCTTTATGATAAAAGTCTTGGTGTGATCAGGGATACAAGGCTCTTACCTAAACAATAAAGGCAATATATAGCATTAAATTAAATGAATAGAAACTTAAAGCAAGTCTACTAAAATCAGGGACAAGACAAGGCTGCTCACTCTCTTCATATCTATTCAACATAGTACTTAAAGTCTTGGCTAGAACCATAAAACAACTAATGGAGATGAAAGGAACACAGATTGGAAAGGAAGAAGCCAAAACATTGCTATTTGCAGATGTTATGATAGCATACATAAGTGACTTACCAAAATTCTACCAGAGAACTCCTACAGCTAATAAACACCTTCAGCACAGTGGCTGGATACAAAAATAACTTAAAAAAAACTCAGTAGCCCTCCTTTGTACCAATGATAAACAGACTGAAGAAAAAATCAGGGAAACAACACTCTTCACAATAGCCACAAATAATATAAAATATCTTGGTGTAACTCTAACCAAGCAAGTCAAAGATCTCTATGACAAGAATTTCAAATCTTTGAAGAAAGAAATTAAAGAATATATCAGAAGATGAAAGATCTCCCACGCTTTTGGATCAGTAGGATTACTATAGCAAAAATGGCCATCTTACCAAAAGCAATCTACAGATTCAATGCAATTCCCATTAAAATACCAACCCAATTCTTTAAAATCTTGAAAGAACAATTCTCAACTTCATATGAAAAACCAAAAAACCCAGGATAGCTTAAACAGTCATGTGCAAAAAAAAGTACATCTAGAGGTATCACCATCCCTGATCTCAAGCTATATTACAGAGCAATAGTAATAAAAACCAGAGAGCATTGGCATAAATAAAAACAGACAGGTTGATCAATGGAATTGAATCAAATACCCAGAAGTAAACCCACACACCCATGGACACTTGATTTTTGACAAAGAAGCCAAAACTATACAATGGGAAAAAGAAAGCATCTCCAACAAATGGTGCTGGTCTAACTGGATGTCAGTATGTACAAGAATGCAAACAGATCCACATCTAACACCTTCCACAAAACTCAAGTCTAAGTGGATCAAAGACCTCAACATAAAACCAGATACACTAAATCTGAGAAAGTGAGGAGTAGCCTTGAACTCACTGGCACAGGAGACAACTTCTTGAACAGAACATCAACAACTGAGGGACTAAGATAGACTAAGATCAACAATTAACAAACAAAACCCCATGAAACTGAAAATCTCAATTAATGCAAAGGACACCATTAAAAAGACAAAATGGCAGATCAACAATTAATAAACAAAACCCCATGAAACTGAAAATCTCAATTAATGCAAAGGACACCATTAAAAAGACAAAATGGCAGCCTACAGAGTGGAAAAAGATTCCCCCCCCCATCTGACAGAGGGCTGATATCCAAAATATATAAAGAACTAAAAGAACTAGACATCATCAAACTAAATAACTCAATTAAAAAAATGGGGTATATTTTGGTTGTGAGCCTAGCCTTTAATGGCTGAGCCATACTTTCTCTGGCATGAACTCAGTGGCAGGCTCTCTGATCACCTCTCCCTGGTAGGCTAGGGTCAAATAGAAGGGGAGGAGGACCTCCCCTAGTAATAGACTAGGAGAAGGGCATGGGGGAGAAAAAGGAGGAGAATGGGAATGGGAAGAGATGAGGGAGGGAGCCACAGCCAGGATACAAGTTGAATAAATTGTTATAAATGATAACTATAAAAGAGAAAAATTTAAAAATGGGGTATAGAGCTAAACAGAGAATTCTTGACTAAGGAATCTTTAATGGCCTAGAAGCACTTAAAGAAATGTTCAATATCCTTAGTCATCAGGGAAATGTGTTAAAGTTATTTTTATAAAACTGTTTGTTTCTCTTTTAACCTGGGTATCACACAAATAATTGAGACTCGTTTATATTTGCTTCATAATAAGCTTCACAACACAATAACTGAGCAGTTATTACTCTATTATTAACCCTTTAAACTAATTTCCTCCCAGCACACAGTCCAGTAATACTTGCACTTTGTAGCTATCTTTGCTTAGCTCTGCTTTCTGGTCTCTCCTGGATATCTCCTGTGACCCAATCTCCTACTTTCTCCTCTAACTCCTCCTCTCCTGGTTAGCAGGAAGTCCAGCCCTATTCTCTCTCCTGCTCAATGATTGGCTGCTTTATTGGCATATCAGGGTACAATTGGGGAGCAGTGTTTACACAACATTGATACAGAAGATTCTTAGGGCAAAGATTGCAATCAGATATGAGGAATACAGAAATTGTCATGTCAGGATCACGAGACCCTCAGAGACGACCAGGAGATGACTCGATGCAAAAGCAAGAGAGCTTTATTATGAGAGTGACTGAACTCAGGACCCAACTCTCACTGACACTGCAGTAGAGAAGTGGGACCCTGAGCCCTGGGTGAACAGGGTTATTAAAGGGAAACCACAGGGGCTAGAGAGATGGCTCAGTGGTTGGGAATACTGACTGCTCTTCCAGAGGATCCGAGTTCAATTCCCAGCAACCACATGGCAGTTCACAACTGCCTGTTAACTTCTGTTCCAGGGGACTCGACACCCTCACATGCAGACAAACACCAATGCCCATAAAATAAAAACAAATAATTAATTAAAAAAAAAAAGAAGGGAAACCACAAGCAGGAGGTTTCCATGACAGCAAGCAGGGGTCAGGGGTTCATGCCTTGGCATTACAGGATTGGGTAAAAGTCATAGGGGCAAGGTGATCCTCTAGCTGAGGCACATAATCACAATTGCCATTCTTCTAAACTACATCTGGAACATTGGGGAGAATTTTCCCAACCCATTCTCATTGATTGTTGTCAGGGAGATTGTCTCTGTTTTCTACCAAGTATTTATTCTATGATATTTTCTGGAAGCTAGGAGAGTTAACTTTTCTTTCTTTTTTTTTTTTTTGGCCAAGTGTACATTCTGTGATATTTCCTGTTACCTAAGTTCAGCTCCGGGTCAAATGGCTTTAATTTCAAAATAGAGTTACCCAAGCTAACTTAAATGCTTCAAAATTAGCTTTGAATTACATAATAATCTTATGCGTACAGAAAGCAAATCAAAATGACTCTGAGTTTTCATTTTACACTAGTCAGAATGGCTAAGATCAAAAACTCAAGCAACAGCTCAAGCTGGTGTGGATGTGGAGCAAGGGGAATACCCTTCCATTGGTGGTGGGAGTGCAAACTTGTACAAACCACTTTGGAAATCTATTTGATAGTTTCTCAGAAAATTGGGAATAGGTCTACCTCAAGACCCAGCTGTTGGAGCTTGGTCTTATACTTGTTGCTGGCCCTTAAGGTCTGGTTAAACCTATCTTTGTTTTGTAAATCTGCCTAAGATATATCTGATCTTTTGATTAAACAGCAGAATGGGGTAGGTGTGGCTAAGGTTCCTAGACTTTGGAGGACAGAGAGAATGATGGAAAACAGTGGTAGAAGGAGGATAGTATAATGGGTTAGCTGGGAGAAGAAACCATGTGACCTGGGAGGAAAGACTCCAATATTGGCATGAAAAGAGCTCAGAGTAAGAATACAAGCAAGTACCATGGGATTATGGATGAAAGGTAGTTTATTATGGATGAGGAGGATTAAGGTGGATGCCATTGGATGGGGGCTGGGAAATGGATGGTGAGGATACTGAGACAGTATAAGTAAAATATCTGTCCAGCCCAAGGTAAATAAGGGAATTATAAAACCTAACAGGTGTCTGTGTCTTATTATTTGTGATAGCGGATTAGATAATACCACTGTGATAATAATAGGGCTAATAATAAACATTATATGGCTCATCACTCTTTATATTTATTATTTTATTACAACATCCTGCTATACCAGTCCTGGGCATATACTCAAAAGATGTTCCACCATACCCCAAGGACACTTTCTCAGTAATGTTCATAACAGCTTTATTTAGAATAGCCAGAAACTGGAAACAACCTAGATGTTCCTCAACTGAAGAATGGATAAAGAAAATATGGTACATTTACACAATGGAATATCACCCAGCTAGTAAAAACAATGACATCATGAAATTTACAGGAAAATGGTTGGAACTAGAAAAGATCATCCTGAGTGAGGTAACCCAGACCCAGAAAGACAAGCATGGTATATACTCACTTATAAGTGGATATTATCCACAAAGTACAGGACAACCATGTTACAATCCACAGACCCAAAGAAGATAAGTAACAAATAGGGCCTAAGGGAGGATGCTTGAATTTCACTGAGAAGGGAAAATAAAACAGACACTTGGTGTGGTTGGAGGGAACTGGGTGAGAGAGGGGTTGGGAAGGAGAACAGGAGGGATCATGTGTGGGAAGGATGGCAGGAGGGAGAACCGGGAGAGAGAACTGGAGTCAGTGTGTGTGGGGGTATCTCTGGGACAAACTAGAAATCTAGGCTAATGGAAACACTGAAGAATCTATGAGGACGACTGAAGACTCCCAGCAATAGGGATACCGAACATGTAATAGCCACCTCTTGTAACCAGGCAAGACTTTCATTGGAGGGATGGGGATACAAACAGCCACAAAACTGTCAACCCACAATTTTTTTTTCTGCCTGTAAGAGGTACAGGGATAAAGAAGGAGCAGAAAGTGAGGGAACGGCCAACCAATGACTGGCCCAACTTGAGTCCTGTGCCATGAGAGAAAGCCTATCCTTGACACTATTAATAATATTCTGATATACTTGCAGACAGGAGGCTAGCATAAATGTCATCTGAGAGGCTTCATCCAGCAGCTGATGAAAACAGATACAAAGACCCATAGCCAAACATTAGGCAGAGCTCAGAGAATCTTATGTAAGAGGAGGAGGAAGGATGAAAGAGCCAGAGAGGTAAGGGACACCCCAAGAAAACCTACAGAATCAACCACAGGGGCTCACAGAGACTGAACCACCAACCAGAGAGCATGCATAGGACAGACCTAGTGCCCCTACACATATGTAACAGATGTACAGCTTGGTCCTCATGTGGGAACTCTAACAGCAGGAGTAAGGGCTGTCTCTGAATCTGTCACCTGCCTTTGGATCCCTTTTCCCTAACTCAACAGCCTTGTATAGCCTCAATAGGACAAGATGCACCCAGTCCTACTACAACTTAATATACCAAGGTGGGTAGATATCCATGGGAAGTCTCCCCTTTTCTGAGGAGAAAGGAGAGAGGCTTAGGGTGAGGGGAAGTGAGAGGGAGGGACTGGGAGGAGAGGAGAGAGGGGAAGCTCCAATCACAATGTAAAGTAAATAAATAAACTAATGAAAACAAAAATAAAAACAAAACCACACAACAACAAAAGAAATACTGATCATAACATTTTGTCCTTGGACAAGTGTCACAAGTACAGAGAGAACAGGAATTATCAATCTCAAATAATTTTAGACTACATAACCATTTTTGACATATGACATCCTGTTTTTCAGGAAAGTGAACTATTAAACAGATAGAAAATATCTGAGCCCGAGTCTCAAACAATGTATAGTGGTTGAGGTACAACTTGTGAATTAGTCTAGCTTGAAAGCTTCCCCAGGGTGCAGGCTGACTTGTTCTATTCATTTGTTTTCTCTTTGTTCTTTAGTTAAAAGCCCTCAATGTAACTTAATGTGAGCCAGTCTCCTTATGACTGCAAATTCTTTTATTTCTTTTATATTAATTTCCTATTATATATATTATCAAAAGTTGTTTTAGGCAAACTAACTTTTTTTTATTAAGTTTTTATTTTCTGGAGGCAATGTTCTGTAGACAATGTTCTGTAGGAGAAAGCCTGTAATCTGATCTGTTGCCAAATCTATTGTTTCTGAATTTGCTTAGGGGCAGGTGTGCCAAGAGAACTATCCAATGTTTTTTTGTGCTTTTCACCATCTTCATGACAAGAAAGACTCCCAAGTAGGGCCAGATAAGTCTATTTCTTTGAGAGAAGAAATAATTTTCTGGAAGAGATATAAACAAACCATAATGTAAAAGTTCCCACACAACTGCAACATGCAGAGATCATAAACCCAAGGTGAAAGGCAGCACAGTGGTGAAAACAGCATTCGGCTCAGCCTTGCTATGTCAAACATCTGTGCTGGCTTCATGGCTCTCTCTGTACTCATGGTTGTGCCATAGTGACAAGTGGCATTATTAAAGGAGGTGGTCCTAGGAACTCAGTGGTAGAGAGCATATGCTTACTATGTGCCAGGCCCTGAGCCTATCCCTAGTGTCAGTCAGTCAATTCATCCTTCCATCTGTCTGTCCTAGTTAGGGTTATTATTGCAGTGATGAAACACCAGGACCAAAAGCAATCTGGTCACAGTTTCACATAACAGCTCATCATTAAAAGCAGTGAGGGCAGGAACCTTGAGGCAGGAGCTAATTTGGAGGCCATGAGGGTAGCTGTTTACTGGTCTGCTCCTTATGGTTTGCTCAGTCTTCTTTCTTATAGAACCTAAGACCACCAGCCCAGGGATGGCCCCACCCATAATGGGCTGGTCCTCTCCAACAATTCCTAATTAAGGAAATGCCTTACCTCTGGATATTATAGAGGCATTTTATATTATGGAGGCAATTAAGGTTTCCTCTTTTCAGATAACTCTAGTTTGTGTGTCAAGCTGACAGAAGATTAAGCAGCACACCGTCCATCAATCAGAGGATGGGAGTGGGGGACACAGTGAACAGAAAAACAATGAACACAAAAACAAACATTTTGTTTTAGGTAATTATAGAATCATATTTGAGGATTTTTAAATAAAGAACTTTGAATAAAAAGCTAAGAAATACTGACTTATAATGATATTTTCTCCCACAGAGAGTTAATTGAAACAGGAAAAAGTAATATTTCCCAACAAAAGAGTAGTGGAGAAAACTGTAGGAACCTAGTGAACCTACAGGTTAGGGGAAGAGAGAAGAGAAAACGAACATAATAGGGAAGATAGAGGAATAAAACCAGAACAACTTTAAGTAGATACAGCTCTAAGAATTTATCCTGGTTTTAAGAACAATCAAGCTACCATCTACTTTCATATTTAATAATTTTTCAAATATGTTCCATTTAAGTCCTCAAAATCTCAGATGAAATGAAGCAGTATTTCATTTCAATCTTTATTTCAAATTGTCAGACTGGCATATTTTTTCAATAACCTCTGAAATAAAAATACAGCTTGTGTTCTTTTGCACATTTAATTGGAATTTGGATGAAAGATAAAGAATATGATGCAACAAGATTCTGTCACCCAGGAAACCAACTAATATCATGGAAAAAATGTGCAGCCTTCTTTATAAATATGAGTCAACCCTGCTAATTCTGGGATAGTTCCATATATAAAAGAAACAACCAATATGTATTTATTTATACTGGGAGCAAATTGAACAAGTTAGAAAATATAAATATAGGTAATATAAAAATAATTTGTGGAAAGAACAGTTTTTAAATCATTAGTTCATGGAAGAGAAGGGAAAGAGGATTTGGTATTTGGTGTGTCCCACTACTCAGTTTCAGTTTGGGAAGATGCAGAGGTTTGTATAGATAGTGCTGGTATAGGCTGTAAGTGTACCCAGTGCACTTATAATAGTCACAACAGTAATCTTTTGTATACTTTATCGCAGTTAAAAATTACTTCAACTAACATTTTATAGTGTAAATTAAGAGGTAATTCCCAGGAATAATGACTGTATCAATTTCATTTTAATCCCAGGTCTCTGAATTCACACCTGAAATTTAGTAATAAGGTGGGGAAAATAGGTTAAGCCCATAATGATATTGACAAGGAAAAATAGAGAACAGGATAAAAACAGTTCTCTTTTTAAAAATTATTTTTATTAGTTATGTCTAGTGGAAGTGTAGGACTTGACAGGTAAGAATTTGTTGATTGAATGAAGTATTGAGCCTGGAAGCTGACAGCTTATCCTTCACAGGGCTTTGTAAATGAGAGCTTTTTCAGGTCTTGCTGGTCCATACAGGGGAGCCTTAGTGTTATACTGCTCAGTAGAACAAGCAAGCAGAATTGTAGGAGTGTTAATTTTGCATGTATTGGTTACACAATGTAGGTGCTAGTTATGACTGGAAGTACAGCATAAGCAAACCCCAGGTCTCCAGGAATTCACAAGCTGGTGGATGTGACTGAAACATTAGCCCCTTAAGAATAGGGTAGGAAATATTATGTAAAGTCTTTCTGAATGTCCTGATTTTGGGCTGGTCTTTGGCACCTCAAAGAATGTGACCCTGGACTGAGGTGTGGGAGAGGAATGATCATTACTTCACTGCTGCAGGAGCCAAAGGGAAGGTGGGGACAAGGAGGAAAGGGCATGACCCAGGAGCCAGGGCAGTGCTGCACAGCTTTCTCTGTGTTTACCGACTGGAAAGGCAACATAGACCACCGTTTAAAGGCTTTGGATGCCAAACAGCATTTTGAACATCTTTTAAAACCATCACAACATTCTAATCAAGGAAATTATATTTGGTAGAACTGTGTAACAAAATAATTATTAATTGGTGTGTGAATGAACATCATCTGCCAAGTTTGTAGAATATAACCATGCTAGGTCTTATTCAGATTGAATGACTTAGAATTTATGGGCTGGAACAGGGCTGTGTGGGTTTTAAGCTCCACAGGTAATTAGGAATACCTGGAGTGGTAGAGAAATGGCAGCCAGAACACGAGGTGACTTAACTTTTCTCAATTCAACTGATATATCTGACACAAAACAAAACAAAAATAAACAAACCCAAAAAACAACTGACTAATAAATTGACATTTACTTCCTAGTGTTATTGTGAAGATCATGTGATGATAATATCTGAAGCTGTTTGGTGAACTGTGATAAATAGACAAGGAGAAAGAAGGATTGTGGTGATCACACTTGTGTTCCAGGTAGGAGACATTTTCACAGAGGAAGATTATCCAGTCGTAAAGAACAGAATCTTGCTGTTCACATAAAATGGATGAGCCTGGAGGGCATTAGTGTAATAAAGAAGGTACTGAATGAGAAGTATTGCATTTTTTTTTCATATGCGTAGGAAAAGTCAAGCTAATCTAAGCAGTTACTAAAGATTGGGAAAGTGTATGTGCTGGGGAGGGTGGACTAAGGGGAAGCAGGGTCTGATCAGCACATCGTGTGTTGCACCACTGCAGTAGGCTCCACTAATGTGCAAAACAATACATTAGTCATAAAATAACCTTAAAAGGAGTTAAGCCGTGGGTTTATTGTAAGAACACTCCAAGAGCAACAAACGGAACAGCCACAGGAGCACTATGGGATGCTTGCTGGAAACACTCTGTTCTTGTGGTTCAACATCCCATTCATACTTTTCAGCTTTTGGACCTTTTCTCTCTCATTTAAAGACAATGAGCTAGTGAATTTCCAACAAACAGGCATCTTTGCTACCACAGAGTGTTGTTTCATGAGTGCAGATAGAAAGCAAATGCATAAAAGGTATCAAGTACAGAGGAAATAGGGCAAGGTAGATGCTGGGCGGTTAGTTGCTTATTTGGAAAGCATGGTTAGGGAAGCCCTCTAATACAACACTTGAGTTGAAATTGAAGGAAGAAAAAACTATGGGTTATCTATTAGAGGATATATAAACTAATACCACTAGAGAGGAGTTGGGAGGTTGAGGGTGGGTCTCATGGGCAGTTTCATTTCTTTGTTATGTTTTTTTGTGCATCTGCTGGCATTGATTTGTCTTCCAGGTTTGTCTTCCTTTTCTTTTCTTTTCCTTTCTTTTTTCTTTTATTTATCTATTTATGTATTTATCTATCTATTGATCTATCTATCTATCTATCTATCTATCTATTTATTTATTTATTTATATATCAATCACAGGTTAGGTACTTTGCATCCCAGGCATAGCCCCCTCCCTCATTCCCTTCCATCCTCCCCATCCCTCCCTCATCTCCTCCCAGCCCCCTCCAAGTCCACCAATGGGGGAGGACCTCCTCCCCTTCCATCCAACAGCTCATCTTGTCTCCTCAGGGCTGGCTGCAATGTCCTCCCCTGGGAACTAGCCAGGCTGTTACTTCCTGGCGTGTATGGGGGAGGGTCAAAGAGTCAGCCATCAAGTTCATGACTGAAACAGTCCCTGTTTCCCTTACTAGGGTCTTCAGTTCGACACTGAGCTATCATGGGCCACATCTGAGCGGGGGTTCTAGGCATATCCATATATGGCCCTTGTTTGGAGAAACTGTCTCATATAAGACTCCTGTGTCTTTTCTTTTTTCAAGACAGGATTTCTCTGTGTAGTCTTGGCTGCCTTGCAACTCAATTTGTAGAATAGGCTGGCCTTGAACTCAGATCCACCTGCTTCTGTCTCCCAAGTGCTGAGATTAAAGACATGCACCACTACCACCCAGCTTGTCTTTCAGTTTTAACTTCTTCCACTCTATTTGGTTGTTTTGTTTCCTGGGTGTCTACCCAGCGGGATGTCTTGTGAAGTTCAGCTCATCACCATTTCTGTGGTGGGGTGGTCTGATGCTGGCTAGGTGACAGTAGAACTATCAGCAGAGCTGCACACTGATCACCAAGAAGAATTGTGGAGTTAAACCCCAGTAATATATTGAGCTTTAAGTTATGGCTGGGGTTGGAGTCAGAACTCTAGTACTTTGGTAAACTCTGGGCCATTCAAGTCAAAACCTTAGCCCTGCATAAACTCTAGAACCCCTGGGATATAAACTCTGGCCCTTTACTGAACTCTGGGCTCCTTGTGGTCAAAGCTCCAGGGCTGTTGTAAGATCTAGGGCTGCTTGAGTCACAACTGTGGTCCTGAAGTGGACTTTTGGACCACAACAGTACCCAAATCGCAGATCTTCAACCAAAATAAATATGGTTTAGAGCTATGGCTATGGTTTGAATATGAATTGTCTTTTACGGGCTCATGGGGCTGAACACTTGCTCCTCAGCTGCTTTAATGCTTGAAAAAGTTATTTGACCTTTGGTAGGTGAGGCCTAGAAGGTGGAAATAGGTCACATGGGTCCTTGGAGAATCTAGCTTGCTTTCTCTGCTTCCTGCTTGCTGTAGTGTGGACAAGCCTCTTCTATATGCTTCCTGCCACCCACTGCCCACCACCACAGATGCTCCACCGTGCTTGCCTTACCAACTGTGGAGCCCCGTGAAGCTCATCACCAGTTAGTCCAAATAAACCTTTTTCTCTCAACTGTTAAAATGATTTATTTATTTATTTATTTTTGAGGGCCCACATGATTGTCTGTGTACCATGTGAATGCCTTGTGTTCACAGAGGCCAGAAGAGGTCATTGGATCTCCTGGAACTGGAGTTACAGGTTGTGAGTCATCGTGTAGGTGCTGGAAACAGACCCTGGTTATTCTGAAAGAGCAGCAAGTGCTCTTAACTGCTGAGCCATCTCTCCAGCACTTCCTCCACCCTCTTAAGTTTCTGTCAGGTATTTTGACCACAAGGATGAGAAAAGTAACTACTACAGTTATTACATTTTGGGAGAAAAACTCATGTAGCAATAGAAACTGAAATAGATGTCACTATATGAAATCAGAATGCTGTGTGTTGGAAAGTTAAACTTGAGGTAGGCTGAGGCTAGGCTGGACAGAACAGAGAGTGGGCAGAAGTGAGACCGTTTTGGGAAGACTGGGTGCTTGAGAACCCGTGGAAAGGCTGTTGGAGAGGACTGGAATGAAGTAGAGAAGTGTAAGAGGGGGGTGGAGAGAAGCAGGTAACTTTGCAAAAGCAGAAGGCTCATCCACCATGACATCATCACCATGGTGATGTGAAAAGCAGGGTGCGGTCATGATAAATTTTGCTAAGGTTCTTTCCAGAGAGAAAGTGTAAGGGGTCTGACTTCTTGCTGCTTACAGCAAAATATAGGAGAGAGATGAGCTAAGGAAGAGAGGGGTGAGCTAAAGAAGGAACTGTTAAATATAAAAGAGCTAAGACTTGGTGGGTTTGAAAATAAAACTTTCTATTTTCCAGTTCCTCCAGATGGCAGACAATTCTAAAATTAAGAAAGGGCTGTGGAAAATCTAATCTATGGTTTTATCAGGAAAACATGGCATAATAGGAAGTGGACAGGGTGATTGTAAGCCCTAAGTTAAGACCTCACCCAGATATGAGAAGATGTTTAGGGATGTGCTGGAGAGATGTATCAGATGTTAAGAGCATGCATTGCTCTTTCGGAGGACCCTAGTTTGGTTCCTAGAACCCAGGTCAGGTGGCTCATAACCACCTTGAGGAGCTCCAACACCTCTGGTTTTTGTGGTCACCTGAACTCATGTACATACACACACACAAGCACACAATACACACCCACACACATACTTAAAAATAATAAAAATAAATCTTAAAAATAGATGTTTAGGAAATAACATGTGTGATGGCTAATCTTGATTGCTCCCTCCCTGCTCTGGGCCTGTATGCCCCAGGCACATGCAGCCTGCACAGCCCTTAACTCTGCCTCCCTTGAGGCAGTCACACATCCTGGTGACAGAGTTTCAGGTGAAACCTCCTCTCTCCTTTTAAGGTCATGTCTAGCTAGCACTGGGAATTCCTCTCCATGCAAATGAAGCATTCTGAGCACCTTGGCTAGCCAATGATGTACATTTACCTGAATACCTCTACCAACTGCCCAAGGTTTATGTAGCACTTATTCCCCTCAATAACGAAGAGCTGTTTCACTGAAAATCATCTTGGAGAAGGCTGTTTTTTTCCTACACTGACTGCTGGACCAAGATCCTGCTAACCAACCCCCCTGGCTAAGTATCATTCCTTCCAATCTGGCCCGGTGTGCAAAAGGGCTTGGATGCTCGAGGGCAGAAGCAGACCTGGGCCAGTACTGAAGGAGGAGGAGTGAGACTTTAGTAAGAGTGTCTCAAAACAAAACAAAACACAACAATCAAACCAAGGAGAGATGACTAAGTGGTTAAGAACTTCTGATGCCCCTGGGGAAGAACAGTTAGGTTGCCAGCACCTATGTGGGGCCATTCATAACTGCCTCTAATTCCAGCTCCAGGGGATTAACACCTTTTTCTGGCCTCTTTGGGCACTAGCACGTGTGTGTGTGTGTGTGTGTGTGTGTGTGTATAAACACACATAAAAATAAAATGTTAAAAAAAGGACAAAAGGGTTTAAGGGTGTTTTTTTGAGTATATTATTGTTTTTTGAAATAAAATTCGTCTTTCCATTTTCTTCTTTTGTGATTGGTTATTTTTGAGATTTGTTCTTGGCTTAACTTGTCTTTTATTTATTTATTTATTTATTTATTTATTTATTTATTTATTTATTTATTTATTTCCACCATCGTATTTTTATTAGTCATTTAGGGATTTCATAAAATGGACTCTGACCACACTTACTTCCCAGTCCTCCCAGGTCTGCCCTCTCCCCCTTGTACCATCCTGACCCTACAAAGCAAAACAAAAACAAAAACAAAAAACCAAACCAAACAAAAAAATACCAAATCCAAGTTATGTTGTCCGTATAATCTTTGGAGCGTGGTCACACTTCCAGTGTTCATCCCCTTAAAGAAAACTGAGTTCCTCCCCAACCCCTGGCAGAAGCCAACGACTGTGAAGACCACTACACTTTATCATACTTTTTAAAGACTCTAATAGCTTCCGGTCTGGACTGTTTCCTTTTCTTGGGTGTTGAGGGGAAGTTGTCATAGAAACCTTCAATAATTTTCATTTTCAGTTATGAGTCTGCAGTTACTATACCACTGGAAAAACAAAAAAGTTTCCTTGCCCTTAGCAGTCGGCCCTGGAAGAGATCACAGACTTCCACATGGCCTCCAACCTCAGACATCAGCATGGCCTCTGGCAGCAGCAGGGACCACGGAAGTCTCTGGAGGAGACATAATCCAGAAAACAAGTCATTCTTTACCTCAGATCATGTGATTGGACTTGCGAAAGCTTCAGGCTGCTGTATTCCACCTGCCCTCAGCTCCACCGGGGGTGGGGGGCGGTGCCTGTGGGTTGAATGCAGCACAAGCTAACAGGTGGCAAGGAAGTCAGAAGGTCCATTCTTTTTTTTTTTTGATATTGTTAAGATTTTATTATTTTTTATTTTTTTCCCTTAACTAATTTTATTTTATTTTATTTTTCTTTATTTTTTTTTAATTTATTTATTTTTATCTCAATCACAGGTTAGGTACTTTGAATCCCAGGCGTAGCCCCCTCCTCCATTCCCTCCTACCCTTCCACTCCCTCCCTCATCTCCTTCTTCCCC
>CM053765.1:51047685-51068307 GCA_028658305.1 Pachyuromys duprasi | reverse complement strand
GAGTCTTCTTTTTCATCTATTCCAATTATTCTTAGGTTTCGTCTTTTCATGGCATCCTTGATTTCTTGGATGTTTTGTGTTTGAGACTTTTCTGATTTTATTTTTTCCTTGAGTGAGGAATCCATTTTAGCCAGCGTATCCTCAGCTCCTGAGATTCTCTCTTCCATCTCTTGTATTCTATTGTTGATGCTTACCTTTGTGGTTCCTGATCTTTTCTCTAAGTTCTCCAGTTCCAGGTTCTTCTCTGTTAGTGTTCTTTATAGATTCTAATTCCGTTTTCATGCTTTGTTCTGTTTCCTTCATCTGATTGACTGTGGCTCCTATTTTGGTTGTTTCCTCTCTGTATATCTTTAATTATTCCGCTATGTTGGCAGTTAAATTCTTCTCAATTTCTTTGAGGGCCTTGTTCATTTCTTCTTTTTGCCTGTTTTTTTGTTCCGCCAAGATCTGCATAATCATATCTTTAACCTAATTTTCCTGTGTCTCCACTGAATTAAAATCTCTACTGCTTATGGGTGTTTCTGGTGGGGCCATGGTGCACTGATTTTTGTTGGGTGAGTTCTTTCGCCGATTTCTGGGCATTTGTTTATATATAATCAAGGAGCTGTTTGTGCTTTAAGGCTGAACTTCAGACTGGAACTGTCAATCTCTTGTGTCAGGAGTATTCTTCAAGAAGATCAGGGAGTTCCAGTGGTTTGATAGTGTGTGTTGTTGCCTCAGTTGAACTTTGTTGTGGGCTCTGTGCATCCGGCTTCATGCTCTATGCTAGAAGCTGTGAGCACCGCAGGCTTGTCACCCCTCTGGTCTGGAGGATTGGGTCCTCACTCTGTGCTAGAGGCTGAGTGTCCCGATTTAAGATGTCATCTGGTGGCTCTGTGCTCTTCCCTGGTCTTATATTAGGTTCCACTGATCCACTATTCTGTTTTTATGCCAATACCATATGTTTTTTTTATTACTGTTGCCCTATAGTATAGCATGAGATCAGGGATGCTGATGCCTCTAGATGATCTGTTGTTGTACAGGATTGCTTTGGAAATTCTGGGTTTTTTGTTTTTCCATATGAAGTTTAGAATCTTTCTTTCATTGTTTATAAAGAATTGTGTTGGTAATTTGATGGAATTGTGTTGAATGTGTATATGCTTTTGGTAGAATAGCCATTTTCCTTATGCTAATCCTAGCAATCCATGAGCAAGAGAGATCTTTCCATTTTCTGATTTTTTCTTCAGTTTCTTTCTTCAGAGACTTGAAGTTTTTCTCAAACATGTCTTTCACTTGCTTGGTTAGAGTCACACCAAGGTACTTTATTTTATTAGTGGGTATTGTGAAGGGTGTTGCTTCCCTAATTTCTTTTTCTTTCTTTCTGGTATATAGGAGGGGTTCTGATTTTTTGAATTAATTTTGTATCCAGCCACTTTGCTGAAGGTGTTTCTCAGGTGAAGGTTGAATTTTGGGGCCACTCATGTATACTAACATATCATTCGTGAATAGTGAAACTTTGACCTCCTCCTTTCCAATTTGTATGCCTTCATCTCCTTTAGTTGTATTATTGCTCTAGCTAGGACTTCAAGTAGTAAATTGAAGTGATATGGAGAGAGTGGGCAGCTTTGCCTTGTCCCTGATTTCAGTGGGATTGTTTTGAGTTTCTCTCCATTGAGTTTGATGTTGGCTATAGGTTTGCTGTATATTGCCTTTACTATGTTTAGGTTTGTGCCTTGTATCCCTGATCTCTCCAAGACTTTAAACATGAATGGGTGTTGGATTTTGTCAAATGCTTTTTTATCATCTAAGGAGGTGATAATGTGGTTTTTCTCCTTCAGTTTGTTTATATGGTGGATTACATTGAAGGATTTGTGTATATTGAACCACCCTTGCATGCTTGGGATGAAGCCTACTTGGTCATGGTGGATGATATCTTTTATGTGTTCTTGCATTCGGTTTGCAAGTATTTTAATGAGTAATTTTGCATCAATGTTCATAAGAGAGATAGGTCTGAAGTTCTCTTTTTTTGTTGGATCTTTGTGTGGTTTATGTATCAAGGTGACTGTGGCTTCATAGAATGAGTTTGGTAGTATTCCTTATGTTTCTATTTTGTCGAATAGTTTGAGGAGTATTGGTGTTAGCACTTCTTTGAAGGTCTGGTAGAAGTCTGTGCTGATACCATCTGGTCCTGGGCTTTTTTTTTGTAGGGGAGACTGTTGATGACTGCTTCTAATTCCTTTGGGGATATAGGGCTATTCAGTCTTTCTACCTGAAATCTTGACTTAATTTCGGTAGATTGTTTTTATCAAGAAAATTGTCCATTTCATTTAGATTTTCAAATTTTGTGACATATAAGGTTTTGTAGTATGACCTAATGATTGTTTGGATTTCCCAGTGTCTGTAGTTATGTCCCCCTTTTTATTTCTGATTTTGCTGATTTGGATAGTTTCTCTCTGCCTTTTAGTTAATTTGGCTAAAGGTTTGTCTATCTTGTTGATTTTCTCAAAGAACCAGCTCTTGGTTTCATTGATTCTTTGAATAGTTTTATTTTTTTCTGATTGATTGATTTCAGTCCTGAGTTTGATTATTTCCAGCCATCTGTTCCTCTTGCATGTATTTGCTCCTTTTTTTTCTAGGGTTTTCAGTTGGGTCAATAATTTGCTTGTATGTGATGTTACAAATTTCTTCTTGAAGGCACTTAGTTCTATGAATTTTCCTCCTAGTACTGCTTTCATTGTGTCCGATAATTTTGGGTATGTTGTACGTTCATTTTCATTGCATTCTAGGAAGTCTTTAATTTCTTTCTTTATTTCTTCCCTGACCCAGATGTCATTGAGCAGGAAGTTGTTCAGTTTCCATTTGTGTGTAGGCTTTTTGTTATTTCCATTGTTGTTGAGGTCCAGCTTTAGACCATGGTGGTTGGATAGAATACAGGAGACTATTTCAATCCTCTTGTATCTGTTGAGGCTTGCTTTGTGACCAACTATATGTTCTACTTTGGAGAGGGTTCCATGAGGAGCCGAAAAGAAGGTATACTCTTTTTAGTTTGGGTGAAAATATCTGTAGATGTTTATTTGATCCATTTGATTATGGGACCTGTAAGTACCTTTATTTCCCTGTTTGGTTTCTGTCTAGTTGATCTGTCCCTTGGTGAGAGTGGGCTGTTAACATCTCCCACTATTAAGGTATCGGGATCATTGTGTGATTTAAGCTTTAATAATGTTTCCTTTACCAATGTACGCGCTCTTGCATTTGGGGCATAGATGTTCAGAATTGTGATGTCCTCTTGGTGGATTTTTCCTTTGATGAGAATGTAGTGCCCCTCTTTATCTTTTTTGATTAATTTTGGTTGAAAGTCTATTTTATTAGAAATTAGGATTGTTACTCCAGCTTGTTTTCTGGATCCATTTGCTTGAAAAACATTTCTCAAGCCCTTTACTCTGAGGTAGTGTTTATATTTGTTGCATATTGTGGTTCTTGGATGAAAGAGAATGATGGATCTTGTTTCTGCAACCATTCTGTTAGTCTGTGTCTTTTTATTGGATAATTGAGTCCATTGATGTTGATAGATACTAATGAGGAACGAATGTTACTTTCTTTTGATGTGGGGTTGCTGGTGTTGCTGTGTTTCATTGCTTGTATTCTTTTGTTGTGTAGTTATCTGTGTCCTTTGTTTCCTTGGATGTATTTGTTTTCATTGGGTTGGAATTTCCCTTCTAGTAACCTCTGTATTTGCTGAGTTACTATGTAGATATTGTTCAAATTTGGTTTTGTCTTTGAATATTTTGAATTCTCCATCTGTGTTGATTGAAAGTTTTGCTAGGTATGGTAGTCTGGGTTGGCATATGTGGTCCTTTAAGGTCTGCAAGATTTCTGCCCAGGCCTTTCTGGCTTTCATAGTTTCTGTTGAGAAATCTGGTATGATTCTGATAGGTCTACCTTCATATGTTATTTGGCCTTTTTCCCTTGCTGCTTTTAAATTTTTTTCTTTGTTCTGTAGGTTCAGTATTTTGACTACGATGTGACGTGAAGAATTTATTTTCTGGTCTAGTTTATTTCATGTTCTTTGGGCCTCTTTAACGTTTATGGAATCTCTTTCTTTAAGTTGGGAAATTTTTCTTGTATGATTTTCTTGAAAATATTTTCTGGAACTTGGAGCCTGGAATCTTCATTTTAATCTACTCCTATTGTTCTTAGATTTCGTCTTTTCATGGTGTCCTTGATTTCTTGGATGTTTTGTATTTGGAACTTTTCTGATTTTATTTTTTCTTTGAGAGACGTATCAATTTCTGCAAGTGTATCTTTGGCACCTCAGATTCTCTCTTCCATCTCTTGTATTCCGTTCATGATGCTTACCTTTGCAGTCCTGAGCTTTTTTTTTTTCTTTGTTCTCTAGCTCATTTTTTCCTCCCTGTTTGTGTTTTCTTTTTTGATTCTAATTCTGTTTTCATGTCTTGCACCATTTACTTCATCTGATTGAATGTGGAGTCCTGCTTTTCAATGATGGCTTCTATTTTTTTGTTTGTTTCCTCTATATGTCACTAATTCTACATTTACTTGTTTGGCTGTATTTGCCTGTATTTCTTTCAGAGTTTTGTTCATTTTTCTCTTTGTTTACCTCAATTTTTGTAGCCATTTCTCAGAGAGATTTGTTCATTTCCTCTTTGTTTGCCTTTATTTGTATGGCCAATTTTCTGAGAGATTTGTTCATTTCCTCTTTATGGGCCTTTAATAGCTGGAAAAACATAGTATTAAAGTCGTTTTCTTGTGTATGTAGTGAATTGAAGTGTCTATTGATTTAGGGGTTTGCTGGTGACACAATGATGTCCTGTTTTTTGGTGGGTGTATTCTTACATCAGTCTCTGGCCATCTGCATATCTGTAACCTTCACTGTTTGTTCCTGGAATGTGTAGTTCAGGCTAGGACCATCTCTTTCTGTTTTCTGGACTGTTTTTCAGAAAGATGAGAGAGGTTCACTGGTTTGGGAGTGTGTGCGTTGTGGTTTCAGCTTTACCTAAGTAAGGAATGTGACAGTGGTGCTATTTGCAGGCACTTTTAGCGGGTGCAGTGTGCATGCGCAGATTCCTTGACTATCGCAGTGTCCTGCAGGCCACTGGTTTGCAGCTCTGTCTGGGATCCAGGAGTTGCTTGCCTGGAATTCACTGTTAGACCCACAGAGCAGAGACTTCAGTGTTGGGATCGCTATCCCAAGAATCCCTATGATCCTGACACTAGGGGTATAGGTGGTAGGGATCTGTTGTCTTGTGGCTTGCATAGAGGGGCCCTGGATCTGGGACAAACACTCCCTTGAAGGCACACTCACTCCTTTGCAGGACCAGTTGGAATGCATAAGGGTTTCCCTTGCTTTCTACTCTCTGATTTGGTCCTGTTGGGGCATATGCGGGTGTAGGCTAACAGTCAGCTCAGCTGCGCTGTAGCAGCAGGTCTTGGTGTCCACCTGCACTGTGTGCTATGCTGGGTACAGTCTGTGCTGGGGCCCAGGCAGTGTGGTCTGTGGCAGACTCTGCAGGCCCCTTCTGTATCCTTCACTTCCACCAGGGAATGATTTTGGTAGCTGGACTCAGGGAAGTGCTTGTGTGGGGCTGGGTGGAGACAGTGGGAACTGAATTTCCTCTGTCCCAGATCCTAAGGCTGAGGTCCTGGCCTTGTGGTCTGTGGTGGAATCTGCAGACCATCTCTCTGCCCTTCCCCTCCACCAGGGAAGGCTTATGGCAGCTGGTCCCAGAGGGGTATGGGAAAGGGTTGAGTGGAGTGTCCTCAGTCCCAGATCCTGGGGCCAGATATCTCTGCCAGAAGCCTCCGGCACTAGCACATATGTTGTCTGCTTCCAGGGGAGTACCAGGTAGGGTTGAGTGTCCTTGGTCTCAGATCCGCACCGGAGTTTTTCTGCCAGGGGCTGCTGGGTATGCTGGCACCCAGGCATTGTGGCCTGTGGCAGAATCCACAAGCCACCTCTCTATCTTTCCCCTCCTCCAGGGAAAGGCTTATGGTGGAGTGCCAGGAAGGGTTGGGTATTCTCAGTCCCTGATCCTGAGCCGGGGTTTCTCTGCCAGAGGCTGCTGGTGCTAGACCTTATTGCGGCTGAACCGGGAGAGTGTGAGGAAGTGTTGAGTGACTTAGTCCCAGATCCCGAGCCTGGGCTTGTTTGGTAAGAGCAGCAGGCTGCGCTGGAGCATTCTCGGTGGAGTGCCGAAAAGGGTTGGGTATTCTCAGACCCAGATCCCAAGCCAGAATTTGTTTGTTAGGAGCAGCCAGCAGAGCTGGGGCTTGGGCGCTATGGGCTGTGGCTGAATGGCAGAACCTGCAGTGCATCTCTCTATCCTTCTGCTCTGCCAGGGCAGGCTTATGGTGGTGATCTCAGGAGAGTGCCCGAAAGGTTGGGTACTCCAGATCCCGAGCCGGGATTTTTTCAGTAGAAACAGCCGCTGTCGTTGGGGTTGGGGCACAGGCTGTGTGCTCTGTGGAAGATTCTGCTGGCTGCCTCCTGCCTCCTCCAAAGAGGGAATAAGGCGTTGGATACGGGGAAGTGCCTAGGGATCACCTCCTGGAGGAGTCTGCAGGTGACCTGATTCTAGATGGACTCAGTTCAAGGTTAGTCTCTTTCTTCCTGGAAGCCTAGATAACGCTGTTCTGGTTTCAGTAGCTGCTTCACTCACCAATTTCATCATTTCAGGTCCTCTGCCCCTCAGATAAGGTGCACACTAGCTGCTGTCATCTTGGATCCACTGAGCCCCTAAAATTATTTATTGATCACTTGTATTTTTCCTTTTTTAGTATAATTTTTTATTTATTATAGTTCATTCACTTTGTATCCCAGTTGTAGCCTCATCCTCATTCCCTCCCAATCCCGCCCTCCCTCCTTCCCTCATCTCCTCCCATGCTCCTTCTCCAGTTCATTGATAGGGGAGGACCTCCTCCCCTTCCATCTGACCCTATCCTATCAGGTCTTGTCAAGACTGTCTTTCATAGTCTTCCTCTGTGGCCCCCCACGCACAGGGAAGTGATCAAAGAGCCAGCCACTGAGTTCACGTCAGAGACAGGCCCTGTTCCCCTTACTAGGAAACCCACTTGGACACTGAGCTGCCACAGGCTACCTCTGTGCAGGGGTTCTAGGTTATCTCCATGAATGGTCCTTGTTTGGAGTATCAGGTCTCATCAGTACTGTCTTTTATAGTCTTTCTCTGTGTCCCGGTAAGGCTGCTCTGCCCTCAGGGCATGGGGTGATCAAAGAGCCAGCCAACAGAGTTCATGTCAGAGACAGCCACAGAGGGCCTCTGAAAGACTCTACCCAGAAGGGTATTGAAGCAGATGCTGAGGCTCAGCGCCAAATTTTGGCAGAGTACAGGGAATCTTGCGCAAGAAGGGGGAGATAGAAAGACCAGGAAGGGTCTGGAGCTCCACAGGAGAAGAACAGAACCCAAAATCTGGGCCCAGGGGTCTTTTCTGAGACTGATATTCCAACCAAGGACCATTCATGGAGATAACCTAGAACCCCTGCAAATAGGTAGCTCGCGGCAGCTCATTCTCCAAATGTGCTCCCTAGTAAGGGGAATCCTTGTGTTTTGACCTAACCTCCTCATGTCATCTTCCTTCTCTCAGGAACCCATTCCATTGCCCTGTGTTTCTGGGCTTTGGTCTCTACCAGAGGGAAGAAAGTAGTTACCAAGTATTAAGCAGGGCTAAACCTCAAACCCCACAATTAGTCATGCATGATCAGAATAGCACCAGTGAGGGGTACCTGGCTATTAAGGCCTTTCAGTTTTCAAATGATAATCTTCCAAAAAAGTGGTAAAGGGAGATGGCAAAAGATTTCAAAGTACTTCTGCTTGCCTATGAAGTGTTTTTCCATCTTCTTTGGTGAATTTCAGGTTGCGTCTAAAATATTACTTATCTTATTGTACCTATATAGTAAAACTTCACCCCAATTACATAAAATAGAGATTGGCCTCTGTTTTTCTTTAAGTTAAAAATTTAAAAATGAGATTATAATATAATTACATTCCTCCCTTCATTTACTCCCCTCAAGCCCTCCCACATACCCTTCCTTGGTCTCTTTAATATTCATAGTCTCTTTGTTATTGCATGCATATATATTTATATACATGCATATTCCAGTTAATCTCTTCATTGGGCTGCCTTCATCATATAGTTGGCTGCCCTCAGAATACCCAGAGGAAGAAAAACAGTGAATGATCACCCGTGATAGATGTAATAGTCTTTTAAAATAAAATTTGAAGTGATATCTCATCACACCTTCTGTATTCTATCAGAAGTCGGTCAGTTTTCCAGCCATAAAAAGAACAGATGCTACAGGGATGTTAATGGTGGAATTCCCCTACGTTGTGCCAACTGCATAGAATAAGTGAAAACTTTCAACTCTTATGGGCATAATTCTACATTATAGGTAGGGACGGGGAAACTTAGAGGCTAATACTTACAGCATCATAAACGAGTAGGATTTCCTAATTTCTTTATAGATCACACCCCACAATTCCATATGTCTTGGAAAGAACTTCAAAAGAAAACCGCCAAACTTTTAACATTAAGTTTGAAATCTCCAGATGACTCATCTGGTAAAGTCTGATGACCTGAGTCAGAGCATATAGACTCACAAGGTGGAAGGCAAGATCAACTCCTACAGTTCATCCTCTGACTACCATATGTATGTGTTGGCATGTGCATGCACCCCCTCCAAATAAATGTAAAAAATATTTTAGAAAGCTAATTCTGAGAAAGTATGAAAATGGCAGAACTTTCTCAGAGTAATGTAATGTTGCCTCTACCAACATTTTTGTAACAGTTTGCTTCATCCACAGTCAAACAGAATAGATATACATGTAGATTTGTTTAAGGCAAGAGTCCTTGCTTAAACATCCATTTTAACTTTATTTTTGGAGATAGGATCTTACTTTATAACTCAGGCTGGCCATGACTTCTTGATCTTATTCCTGAAAGCTGGGGTTATGCATACAACCATACCACCTGGCAATATAAAATTCCTGTTAAATCTGCTTAACATGGTTCCCACCAGCATATGGCCAAGTTACAGCAATAGACTTCATTTTATATGCACTGTTATTTATGAAGCAAACAGAAAGTTCTGTCTCTCGCGCAATACTTACTTAAGACATAAAGGATGTTGATGCACAAATGCAATAGCATCCAAATGTACGTTCCTTACGGCTTTTTTTTTCTCCTCTTTTAAAAGTTAAACATACCATTAAGGACTGGATGCATCTGGCGAGTCACAATGAGCAGATTAAAGAACTGTTGAACGATTTTGTGGGATTTGTGAAGCTGAGTGCGTGCTGTCTGCAGTAGTTCTGTGGCAGTGCATCTTGACAATAAGTAGTGAAGTCTAGTATCTTATTTGTTGGTAAGTATGTTTTGTATACTTGAAGGGGTAGAAGACAAATGGATCTTTACAGAAAACTTGGTCATTAGAAACTTGTTTTAAATCTGGGAATTAAACATCCAAAGTAACACATAATTGGATTCAATGTATTTTTTTTTCTCTGAAAAATTTAACCTTCATCTTAAAAGAGAGTATCAGATCCTTTGGTGGAGTTACAGAGAGCTATGAGCTGCCATGTGGGTGGTGGGAATCAAATTCAGGTCTTCCGGAATAGCAACACAGTTCTTTTTTTTTTTCCCAAACATTGAAATTGTCTTAAAAAATTCTTCTCTCATACTGCAGTTTCCCCTTCCTCTTCTTCCAGTCTCTGCCACCTACCTCCTCCCCCCTCCCAATCCACTCCTCTTCCATTTCCCTTCAGAAAAGGGGAGGTCTTCCAGGGACATCAATCAAATAGGACATACCAAGTTGCAATAAGTCTAGGCAACCCCCCCCCCCTCATGTTAAGTATGGATGAGGCTACCTAGTAGAAGGGAAAGTGTCCCAAAAGCAGACAAAGAATCAGAGACAGCTGCCACTCTAACTGTTAGGAGTCCCATGAGAAGACTAAGCTACACAACCATAACACATACGCAGAGAATCTTGGTCAGAGCCATGCATACTCCCTGATTGTCAGTTCAGTCTCTGTGGGCTTCTTCCTATAAGCCTTGGTTAGTTGATTTTATGGGTTTTCTTGTGGTTGTTGTTGACCCCTCTGTTTCCTACAGATGTTATTTTTAAATGATATTATTATTATTATTTTACAGAAAGATCTTCGCTTCTTCCTTGGAATTCCCCAAGCTCCCCCTTGTGTTTGGCTGTGGGGCTCTGCATACATTTCCATCAGTTGCTCAATGAAACCTCTCTGATGCATTTGGGCTAGGCACCAATCTATGTGTATAGCAGAAATATCATTAGGAATTATTTCATTCACTTTTTTTTGCCAGTCGTGTTTGGTTCCATTTTAGGTCTCTGGGCTATCCACCCTTTCTTTACCCGTTCTTTAGGCTGATGGACATCTAAGTTGTTTCCAGTTTCTGACTATTGCAAAGAAAGTTGTTATGAACATAATTGAGTAAGTGTCCTTATGGTATGGTGTACATCCTTTGGCTAAATGTCAATGATGGGATAGTTGAATCTTGAGTTAGATCAATTCTCAATTTTCTGAGAAAGCACCAGATTGATTTCCAAAGGGTTGTACAAGTTAGCACTCCCATTAGCAGTGGAGGAAGGTTCCCCTTTCTCCACCCCCTCACCAGCATGAGCTGTCTCTTGAGTTTTTGATCTTAGCTATTCTGATGGGTGTAAGGTAAAATCTCACTCATTTGGATTCCATTTTCGTTATGATTAAGGATGCTGAACATTTCTTTATGTGCTTCTCAACCATTTGAGATTTCTTTGTTGAGAATACTCTATTTATATCTGTACCCCATATTTAATTGGGTTATTTGGTTTGTTGATGTCTAGTTTCTTGTGTTCTTTATATATTTTGGATATTAACCCTCTGTCAGATGTGGAGTTGGTGAAAATCTTTTCTCATTCTGTAGACTGCTGTTTTGCCCCATTGATGGTGCCCTTTGCCTTACAGAAACTTTTCAGTTTCACAAGACCCTATTTATTAGTTGTTGATCTTAGTGCCTGAGCTGTTGGTGTTCTGTTCAGGATGTCATCCCCTGACAATGTGTTTAAGGCTCTTCTTCACTTTCCTTTTGATTAAGTTTAGTGTATCTGTTTTGTTTTTTTTTTTTTCTTTTTCTTTTTTAAGACAAGGTTTCTTTGTAGCCTTGGCTGTCCTAGACTTGCTTTGTAGATAAGGCTGTCCTTAAATTCACAGAGGTCTGTCTGCTTTTGCCTCCCTGAGTGCTGGGATTACAGGCGTGCACCAACATGCCTGGCTCTTTTGTTGAGGACTTTGGTCCAGTTGGACTTGAGTTTTGTGCAGGGTAATAGAATGGATCTATTTGCATTCGTCCACATGCTGACTTTCAGTTAGAATAACACCATTTGTTGAAGATGCTTTCATTTTTTTCATTGCATATTTCTTCATAGGGCAACACACAGTCTTTTAAAATTTTTTAATTGTTATTTTTCATATTAATTACAACTTATTCACTTTGTATTCCAGCTCTCCCATTTGTATTCCAAATTTCCCATTTGTTCCTTACCAATCCCACCCTTTCTCCTCCCATGCACCTCTCCAAGTCCACTGATAGGGGAGGTCCTCCTTCCCTTCCATCTGACCCTAGCCTATCAGATATCATCAGGACTGGCTGCATTGTCTTCCTCTGTGGCCTGGCAAGGCTGCACTCCCCTCAAGGGGAGGTGGTCAAAGAGCCAGCCACTGAGTTCATGTCAGAGACAGTCCCTGTTCCCTTTACAAGGAACCCACTTGGATACTGAGCTGCCATGGGCTACATCTGTGCAGGGGTTCTAGGTTATCTCCATGAATGGTCCTTGGTTGGAGTATCAGTCTCAGAAAAGATCCCTGTGCCTAGATTTCTTGGTTCTGTTGATCTCCTTGTGGGGCTCCCTCTTCTTTCATAAGATTCCCTGCACTCTGCCCAAAGTTTGGCTATGAGCCTCAGCATCTGCTTTGATACACTGTGGGTAGAGTCTTTCAGAGGTCCTCTGTGGTAGGCTCCTGTCCTGTTTCCTGTTTTCTCCTTCTTCCAATGTTATCCCATTTGCTTTTCTGAGTGAGGATTGATAATCTTACCTAAGAACCTTCTTCTTGCTTATCTTCTTTAGGTGTACAGATTTTAGTATGTTCATCCTATATTATATGTCTAGTATCCACTTATAAGTTAGTATATACCATGTGAATGTTTTTGCTTCTGTGATGCCTCACTCAGGATGATCTTTTCTAATTCTTACAATTTGCCTGCAAATTTCATGATTTCCTTGTTTTAAATTGCTGAGTAGTATTCCATTGTGTAAATGTACCACAATTTCTGTATCCATTCCTCAGTTGAGGGGCATCTGGATTGTTTCCAGGTTCTGGCTATTACGAATAAAGCTCCTATGAACATGATTGAACAAATGTCCTTGTTGTGTACTTGAGCATGTTTTGGATATATGCCTAGGAGTGGTATAGCTGGATCTTGAGGAAGCACTATTCTTAATTGTCTGAGAAAGTGCCAGATTCATTTCCAAAGTGGTTGTACAAGTTTGCATTCCCACCAGCAATGGAGGAGGGTTCCCCTATCTCCACATCCTCTCCAGCATGTATTGTCAGTTGAGTTTTTGATCTTAGCCATTCTGATGGGTATAAGGTGAAATCTCAGGCTCATTTTGATTTGCATTCCCTGATGACTGATGAAATCGAGCATTTCTTTAAGTGTTTCTCTGTCATTCTATATTCCTCTATTGAGAATTCTCTGTTCAGCTCTGTACCTCATCTTTAAACTGGATTACTCTATTTGTTGCTTTTTAACTTCTTAGTTCTTTATATATTCTGGATATTAGCTCTCTGTCAGCTATAGGGTTGGTGAAAATTCTTTACCCCAGTCTGTAGGCTGACGTTTTGTTCTGACTACAGTGTTCTTTGCTTTATAGAAGTTTTTCAGTTTCATGATGTCCCATTTATTATTTATTAGAGGCTGCACTGTTGGTGTTCTGTTCAGGAAGTTGTCTCTTGTGCCAATGAGTTCTAGGCTCTTCCCCACTTTTTCTTCTAACCGCTTCTTTGATCCACTTGGACTTTAGTTTTGTGCAGGGTAATAAATATGGATCTATTTGCATTTTTCTACTTGTAAACATCCAGTTAGACCAGCACCATTTGTTGAAGATGCTGTCTTTTTTCTATCGTATGGTTTGGCTTCTTTGTCAAAAGTCAAGTATCTGTAGTTGTGTGGGTTTGTTTCTGGGTCTTCTATTCATCGATCCACCATTCTGTTTCTATGCCTGTACTATGCAGTTTTTATTACTATTGCTCTGTAGTACAGCTTGAGATCAGGGATGGAGATATCTCCAGATGATCTGTTGTTGTATGGGATCGTTTTGGAAATTCTGGTTTTTTTGTTTCTCCATATGAAGTTGAGAATTTTTCTTTTTAGGTCTGTAAAGAATTGTGTTGGTATTTTAATGGGAATTGCATTAAATCTGTAGATTGCTTTAGGCAAGATGGCCACTTTCACTATGTTAATCCTATTGCTCCATGAGCATGGGAGATCTGTTCATCTTCTGATATCTTCTTCAATTTCTTTCTTCAGAGACTTGAAGTTTTTTTGAAACATGTCTTTCACTTGCTTGGTTAGAGTCACCCCAAGGTACTTTATGTTATTAGTGGCTATTGTAAAGGGTATTGTTTCCCGAATTTCTTTCTTGGACCTCTTGGTTTTGGCATACGGGAGGGCTGATTTTTTTTTTTTTTTTGAGTTAATTTTGTATCCAGCCACTTTGCTGAAGGTGTTTATCAGCTGAAGGAGTTCTCTGGTTGATTTTTGGGGCCACTCATGTATATTATCATATCATCTGCAAATAGTGATACTTTGGGTTTTTCCTTTCCTATTTGTATGCCCTTGATCTCCTTTAGTTGTCTTATTGCTTTAGCTAGGACTTCAAGTACTATGTTGAAGAGATACAGAGAGAGTGGGCAGCCTTGCCTTGTCCCTGATTTCAGTGGGATTGATTTAAGTTTCTCTCCATTGAGTTTAACGTTGGCTATAGGCTTGCTGTATATTGTCTTTACTATGTTTAGGTATTTTGTATCCCTGATCTCTCGAAGACTTTAAACATGAATTGGTGTTGGATTTTTGTCAAATGCTTTTTGGGCATCTGAGGAGATGATCATGGCAACACACACTGTTTATCACTGACAGAATAGATAGATGCATAGAGTAATGGTAAAAGAACACACGCACAAGATTGTGCTCTTGGGTAATATGTTTGTTGTGTGATTCTGAACAAATGCCATAGTCTCTGTTCCCCAACCAAGTGTGAACTTAACTATATCTGCCTAAACGGATAGTGTATTAAGTATGTCTCAAGGAGTGTTTTGCATATTGTAAACCTTTCAGAACTGTTTGTGTTGTAGATCGTGATTATATTTGGTTGTTATCTATTACTCCTAAAATATTGTGGTATCTGAGGACCGGGGAGATGGTTCAGTTGATAAAGTGGCTGCTGCACAAGCATGTGGACCTGAGTCCAGATTCTCAGGCCCCCAGTCCCTCAATATCAACACCTGCAGTCTTATCACTGGGATAGCTTTCTGGCTAGCAACTGTAGCCAAATTAGTGAGCTCCAGGTTCAATGCAAGACTTTGCATATCCCCCCTCCTCCCAATAAAGTAAGAGAGGAAGAAATCCAGCATTAACCTCTGGTTTCCAAATGTACACATGTAAATACATGAACGTGGACACACATACTCATATAAAAAGATTATGGTATTTGTTCATACATAACTTTTTCTACTAAATAACGTTTCTCCTTTATTCATACCAGGACTCTATTCTACCTCAGGGGTGGACACCCACCATTTCAAATGCCTTGATGATGATAAAATCAGGTTATGCTATTTTTCATTTTGTTATTTACTATGAGCTTTGCTTATGTGTACTACTTACATTCACTTAGACGCTCTGACACTTCCTGAAAATCAAGGCACTTGATTGAATTTTAAAATATCTTGAACATTTGTAATTCTTGAGCCATAAGAAAGGGAATTGTTTTCAAAAGTTGATTTATGGGCATGTTATTTTGTTAGGGATGTTAGGGCAAAGTGGCATAGGCCAGGTAGTTTGGTTTCTTGACCTGTGGGTATTGTTCCCACATGTGGTGTGTGTGGATAACTGAAAGTGAGTATTTGGGGAATATAAAACACTGACAACAGTAAAAGGTTTATAGATGCAGTGACTAAAACTTAATTGGAAACCATGTGTATAATGAGTTTCAAGTGTTCTCAGAAGCAATTCCCTATGTTGTATTATGTGACTTCATGTTGGTTCTCAACACATGGCATATAGACTTTGCACTGAATGTGTCATCACACCATGCAGTAGTCAACAGAGATATCTTGAAACCTTCAGCTCATATTTGAGACTATTGTATGTTATGATCTGTGGTGTTCTTTTACTACTCTCACAGAAATAGAAAGGTTTATTTATGAAAAAATGACTGTAATTCCTTAACATATAGTATCACATTAGTGGATCTTTGGGTTATATTAGATAAACATACACACCCATCTCACCAGTGTGCAACCTTACTTTTATGTACAATAACTGGTAAAAGCATATGTGCACTAAAGACTTGTTTTAAAGTAAATTTCTTTATACATTATATCAGTAAATGATTATTATAACTACTTTATATTTTCTTAAGACAGCCTGCATAAGAATTTCTTGTTCAAAAGTTTGTCACGAACAGGGGCAGGGAGATGGTTCAGCATGAAGACAAAGGTTTGGCTCCCCAGCATCCATGTGAATGCCACATGGGCATGCCAGCCTGCCTGTTATTGTGGCGCTGAGGAGGCAGAGGGAGAGGATCCTAAGAGCAAGGTGGCTAGGTGAGTCGGTGAGCTCTCGATTCAAGTTAGAGACCTGCCTCAATATATAAGGTGGAGAAAGGTCTAGAAAGATAACTGATATCACCTCTGGCCTGCATACACACACATGCGCGCGCACACACACGCACACACACCAGGCAGGAGAGACAGAAGGTTAGTGCAGAGAGGGAGCATTGGTCTCTTCTTAGACTAACTCCTGCTGATTAGGGCCCTCGGGTTTCTTGGAGCAAGTCCAGTCTTCACAGTCAGGATGTCTTCAACTTCTCATCAAACCACAACAACAGCAACCAGGGGGAAGCGGCAGCTGCCTTTTCTTCCTTGGACCGCTCTTGTCTCTCCCTGGGCTCTGGCATTTATACTCTCTCAGAGCCCCCAGAGTTAAACTATCTGCAGCTGGCAAAGTTCGCCCCCCCGCTAGTGCATGAGAAAATTATAGTGGATAAATGTGAGCAGGCCCATATCCCACACCTTGGATTAAAACAAAAACATAGTCACATAACATGACTTGATTTTTTAAAGAAACAAAACTCAACCACTACAAATGTTTTCCACCATCCCCTCTTGGATAATTCATTAAACTAAATATCATTGTTGTACCCACTGATCATAGGAAGAAAGTTCATAGGAATTAATTCATTTTGCATTTATTTACCATGTCATCTGAGTCATTTGCAAACTTCCTTTTAGCATTTCTTGAGCGGCAGGTATACTAGCAACAAACTCAGTTTCTGTACTTCTGACAGCATCTTAAATTTACCTCTATTTCACTGAAAGCAGGATTCTTGGCTGGGAATCTTTACTTCACTACTCTGTATCAGTCCTCTGTTTTTGGCTGACACCATACATCGCAAAGTCAGCTCTTGATTTTATTGTGATTCCATCCTACTGTGTCTTCTTTCTCTTCTCACTTTGAAAACTTTGTGTCTCAGCATTCTGCTGTTGGACCCGAAGGTAAGGCTTTTGTGTTTATACTACTTGAAACTTGTGGCCCCTTTTGGGTATGTAAGGTAGCATTTTCCATTAACTATAGAAAATTTGTGGCCATTTCATGTTTGAATGCTTTTGGTCTCCTTTCTCCTTCTATTTTTTCTGATACTTTCAAAATACTTTATATTTTGTTAGTGAGATTAATGATATTCCACATTTCTGAGTCCTGTTTCTTCATTTATTTTTCAGTTCTTAATCTCCCTGTAGCATACATCTCCATTGTTTCACATTCCAAAATAAAGATTATTTTAACTATCAGCCCATATCTTTTGGCCCATTAGTGTATTTCTCATTTTAGTTATTTCTCCCTCCCTTCCTCTTTTCTTTTTTAAATTTATTTCATTATTTATTTATTTTTAAAAAATTAATTTTTCTTCACAATTTATTCATTATATATCCTGATTGAGGCCCCCTCCCTCAACTCTCATAGTTCCACCTTCCCTCCTTCTTCCCCTCATCCCCTTACCCTAGTCCACTGAAAGGAGGAGTCCTTCACTATTGTTGTTTTTCCATAGCTTGTTAAGTCTCATCAGGCCTGCCTGGATCCTCTTCTTCTGTGGCCTGGCAAGGCAGCATCATCAGGGGCAAGTGATCAGAGAGCAGTCAACTGAGTTCATGATAGAGGCCGCCCCTGATCCCTCCCTCAGAGATCCACATGGAGACTGAGCTGCCAAATGGCTACATTTAAGCACGGGTCTCTATCCTCTTACACCTATCAGAATGGCTAAGATCAAAAACTCAAGTGATAACACATGCTGGAGAGGATGTGGAGAAAGGGTAACCTTTCTCCATTACTGGTGGGAGCGCAAACTTGTACAACCACTTAGGAAATCAATCTGGCACTTTCTCAGAAAATTGGGAATAGCCCTACCTCAAGATCCAGCTATACCACTCCTGGGCACATACCCAAAAGATGCCCTACCATTCAATAAGGACATCTGCTCAACTATGTTCATAGCAGCTTTGTTTGTAATATCCAGAATCTGGAAACAACCTAGATGTCCCTCAACAGAGGAATTGATACAGAAATTGTGGTACATTTACACAGTGGAATACTACTCAGGTATTAAAAACAAGGAAATAATAAAGTTGCAGGCAAATGGATGGAGCTAGAAGCGAGGTAATCCAGAAACAGAAAGATAGGCATGGTATGCATTTAGTAATAAGCAGATATTAGCCGTATAATATAGGACAGTCATCTACAGACCTAAAGAAGGTAAACACTAAGGAAGACTCTAGGGAGGATGCTTAAACCTCATTCAGAATGGCAAAAAGGATAGACACCAGAAGTGGTGGAAGAGAGGAAACAGGATGGGAGTCTACTATAGAGGGTCATTTGAAAGGATTCACCCAGTAGGGGATTGAAGCAGATGCTGAGACTAAGGACCAAACTTTAGGCAGAATTCAGGGAGTCTTATGGAGGAAGAGAGGGGTGGGATTAGGGGACATGGAGGGGACAGGAGCCCCTCAAGGAGACCAACAAATCCTTCCTCTTTTCTTTCTTGCTCTTTCCCTTCTTTTTACTTTCCCCTCCCTTCCTCATCTCATATTTTGGCATTTTGCGATGGAGCTTGCTATGTGTCCTTAGGTGGCCTGGAATTCATCATGTAGGTCAGGTTGTCCTCAAACTCATGATCCTCCCTTGACGTTTTGAATTTTGGGATTATACGATGTGTATCATTATGCACGTTGAATGAGTACATCTTTGTGGTGCCCCTGATCTTCTCGGTTTGGCTTTGTGACAGTGAAAGGAGAAAGACCTTTTTTGTTTGTTTGTTTGTTTGTTTTTCCCTCTCAGACTGTCATACCATATGTATAGCCCTCACCCTAAGCCATTAGCTGAATCAGGAAGAGGAATCCCAGGATTCAGCTGTATCTGCCCTAAGATTGCTTTCATAATCTGGGTTGAGATGGCTGAAAGAGCTAACAGGATTGAATGGACAGTTGTAGACTAGAAGCTTAGAGAGATGAGGTGAGAAGATGACCAGGGTCTGAAAAGAAAGGCAACCCTTTTCTTTGAGTTTTATACTTATGGATAGGAACCCCTGGAACAGTTTTTCTGTCACATAGGTCTACGGAACAGGGAATGGTTAAATGTCACAGAATTTCAATGTTCTTACTAAAATGTAGCAGTATTTTCTAATTAAAAGTGTTTCACTTTTTCCTATGCCCTTAGAATAATTACCAGAGGGTTTAAATGTATGTAAGCCTTCTTTTGGTTTTACTTAAATACACTCAACAACTTATTTTAGTCAGTTAGTTCTGTGGGGGAAAGTACACTGAAGTCTTTACAACACCTCTGGAGTCTCTCCAAAGACTGCTTCAGTTGCATCCTATGTCATTAATTCTCAATGCTCCGAGCTGAAGTTTTGGAAGAAAGATGATCTTCCAAACAATAACTGTATTGAAACAGATGAACTAATTTCTTAAGGCAAAATGATGTTAGAAGTTCAAAGTCTTTTCTTTCAAATGCACAGGTAAAAGCCAGTGAAAGTTCAATGGGTGTTTGCATAACTGAGGTCTTTCATATTCCTGGCCACCCCTGAGTTTCCCTTAGGGGTGTTTGGACAGGAATTATTCAAAGGATACTTTTGGAAGAGAAATTACTGTGCAAAAATAAAATAGATCTGTGATTTCAACACATCTGTTTCTATTTTTGATTTTTCTTTAAAATTTTGCTTTCTTAAATATGTTTTTTTGAGTTAACTAAGATGCTTTCCCTCAGAAAGTATTTTACAACTTGGGGAACTATGACTTTGAGTCACTCACATTCAGCCTAAATCAAATTTGCTGAGCAAGATAACATGGTTATTGTGCACAAAATAGTAACAGCAAGAATAACTTGCTTGTAACAGATGTTGCAAGTACAAATGTCGAAGATTCAATGACTTTAAAGGGTCATACTAATTTATGTTCCACCTTTTAAACTGGTAATAAAGTAGGACATGTGGTCTGCTTCCCACAGTGAAGGCACTCGCTTTCCAGTTTTCCACGTCAAAGAATGGCTTTACCATCTGTCACTGTTTTCTGCCATCCATTCAGACTCAAGCCTTTCTCTTTCCAATGTTCATTAATCTTCAAGAGGTGACATTATCAAGGCTCTAGAATGGAGCTGTTTCATAGTATTTGGCTAATAGTGTTACAAAAGATTGACTTGAAACAGTATTCAATATCAAAAACAAATTTGGAAAAGAATTACATGAACTGTGGGATCATAATTAGGATTCTGGTCAGCACCAAGTAAGCACTTTATTCTTTTTCTGATTGGTAATTAAGTCAGAACTCTGCTGTTTTATTCAAAATCTCCATCTTCCACTTATACTGTGCACTTGATTTCTCACGAACTAAAAGAAGATTGTTGTAATCTCATACTGTGCTTTTAGATTGATGCTTGCATGTCTTATAGATTTAAATATTTGAAGAATTTTGAGATGTAATATGACTATATGTTCTATCATATAAGACATCCTAACTATATATACACATGGCTACTTTATACATCTTGACTTTTACTTCTAAGTTTTCTGACTTACGGAATGTACTTTACTTTTAAGAAGCATTTATAGCTTCTTTTTTTTTTTTTAGAGATTTTTTTCAATTTATTTATTTTTATATCAATCACAGGTTAGGTACTTTGAATCCCAGGCGTAGCCCCCTCCCTCAGTCCCTCCTACCCTCCCACTCCCTCCCTCATCTCCCTCCTCCCCACCCCCTCCAAGTCCACCAACAGGGG